>JAUIMM010000350.1:16570000-16962500 GCA_031769625.1 Taudactylus pleione | reverse complement strand
CACTAAAGAATAATGATTCAATCGGATTTATTCAAATAATGATATTCCACCATCAATATAGTCGATGTTTCGACCCCTAAGGGTCATTATCAAGACACATCAGCAATGGCAAATATCCAGCATGTTGACAAAAGGCATACCTTTTGTCAACATGCTGGATATTTGCCATTGCTGATGGTGGAATATAATTATTTGAATAAATCCGATTGAATCATTATTCTTTAGTGCGGTGAGTGCCCTCATTTGGCTATTTATTTAGCCTTCTTGGATATTTATTGGAGTACCTGTTTGGCCTTTCTCCCTAGTGGAGCACCCTGCTGAATGACTATACTAAGGGATGTGAGTGCTGTATTCTTCAAATTATATATATATATATATATATATATATAATGTGTATATATTATAAATATATATAAACACTATATACTGTACATATATAATATATATAAGTGTAAAAAATCCTATATGGATCGGCACTCAAATGATGTTGATTCAGCAACTCAGGTGCCCTCCGTATCAATCGGATTCAAAAGCAGCAACACATGGACGGCGGCACTCAGAGATTTCCATGAAAATAATGTATTTAAATATCCATAACAGACACCAACGTTTCAGGACCGCAACGTCCCTTTGGCAAAGGGACTTTGCGGTCCTGAAACGTTGGTGTCTATTATGGATATTTAAATACATTATTTTCATGTTAATCTCTGAGTGCCGCCGTCCATGTGTTGCTGCTTTTATATATATGTGTAAATATATATAATATATATATATATATATATATATATATATATTATATATATATAGAGAGAGAGAGAGAGAGAGAGAGAGCATGTTTGAGTATTTGGATGTCTGAAACAATGGCAAATAAAAGTGCAATATTTGAATGGGATAGGAAGGGGCAGGTGCAAGATTAAAGTTTTTGTCAGGTTAAATACAAACATAATAATTACCAAGCTAAATACTGACACAGGGCAAACAATGGTGGTCTTTGTTTACAGCTTAAGCCCGTTTTCAATTCAAAGCGAAAAGCCGTGATCCGCAAAAAAGTATCGCCGATTGCAACTTTTCATCAGGTGAAAAATTATCTCTGTATTTAATTGCAAACACTTTTCGCGTACGCGAAGACGCAATGCATTGTAATAGGTGAAAAAGATTTGCCTCTATATAGGTGGAGAAAAAAAGTGCAAAATCTCTATTTTGTGGTGCACAGGTGGGGAAACCACTCAGTACCCTTGGGACAGCCCCCCAAAGGTTAACTGCAAGGTCGGTGCAGCAGGGAGGGTGTGGGTGGCTTAAGTGGGTGGAGCGGGGGCGTGTCGGTGCAATTGCATCATCGTGACCCCACCCCATGCTTATATTGCAGATATTACCGGCATTATAAAGCAGGGGGCAGAGCTACAATGACGCGATTCATACTGCCGAAAATTTGGATCTTGCAACTCTATCTATCTATCGATCTATCTAAGTCCGCAGGTGGACTACAGTCTGACCCCTATGTACCAAATTCCAAAACGCGTACCTTTTTACAGTTTGGCACCATACTTATGGAGCCATTTTTGCACTCACAGTTTACATACTGTATATTATTCATATTTAATATTAATATTTAGTAATGTGCATATTAAGTAATATGCAGATTAGTTTGATTTAATATTTATTTAGTATTATTTATTATGTTTTCATGTTCTGCACCTTTTACTTTGTTCAAAGGTAAATATTGGAAAACTAGCAATTTTCTGGTATATTTCTGTTAAAGCACCTTATTAATAAAAATTGTTGCATTTTATTAATAAACCATAGTTTGTATTTTTTTTTTTTATAGAACTGGTGGTGTGTGCTTCATATAATCAAAGAGGGGAGGGAGATTGAGATGGTTGAATGTAGTTGGGTAGCTGTGCTTCATGGTGCTAGCCACACCACATCACTGGTCACACCCCCATATCAGTAATCATACCTTCTGCACCAGAATAGGCCCTTCATAAATTTCAGCTCCAGGCCCACGAGGGCCTTAATCCGGCACTGTTTGTACCTCACCTTTATTTCTATATCTAAATTTTGTGGATTAGGTCATGAGGGTCTGGTCATCTCTCATATATTTTTTTTCAGACACGGTGGCTTTTGGTTTGTGTTTTTGTTTATGATTAATGAAATGTCATTATGATCACTTATACACTAAATATGGGCACAGTGGTTCTTGTGTTTACACATTGCTGTCTATGTTCAGCACAACTTTGTATCCGGGTGGCGATACGGTGCATGTTTACACATTTTCTGTATCAGTCAATGTTGTGGGTGTGGTTTATTTTCTTTATTTTCATTATTTTTATTTTTTCTGTATTTTTATTTTTATTTTATCAGTACTTTTATTTTATCAGTATTTTCATTTTTGATGTTTATTACTTGTCATTTGTAGTGTATTTATGACAATGTATAGATATATAGATACATGCATTCTATATATATATATTTTTTTTCACATATTTTTTATAATTTTCTTTGATTTTTTTGGAGTTATTATTTATTATTTTTTTATTTTTTATTATTATTTTATCTTCATTTGTATTTCTTTATTTTTAATATATTTTTTTCATTCTCTATGTTTGATTGAATTTTTCCTATGATAATAACGCTACCTGGAGATGGCATTATCCAGGGCAGAGCCTGGAGCCGGCCCCAGTAATCAGCTGTGTGATCTAAACAGACCACACACTGATTCACTGTAAAAAAAAATTAAAAAAAGTAAAAAAAAAACAAAGTTACCTGAGGCCAGGGACCAGAGTTTGGGGCTCCAGTGATGTCCTCCCTCCGGTCAACTGGTCTCCCATGCTGCACTGGGGCCCGGTCGTCACCTGACAGGGTCCCAGTGCAGTATGGAATGTCAGCTGACCGTAGCGACAGAGGACATCACGGAGGCCCGATAACTGCAGGTAAGTGTAATTAAGGGAGAGTGGGTCACGGGGGAGGAGGGGGGGTCCGCAATCGCGGGCTCGGGGCTTAGTGATGGGGGTGGGGCTTGGCAATAGGGGGGGTTTGCGCGGGGTACTTGTCACGCTATTTTTTGTGAAAATACCGTGATAAGGCTCCGGAGGGGATTCGCAGGGACAGAGCTTTCTCGCAAGCTCTGTCCCTGCAAGGGATTTGTAGTAAATCCCTGTGATATTGCCTGAATTCGCAATGCGAATTCAGTCAGTAATATCACACTACAATCTGCATTACATTACATTATGTCTCAGCCTCTACTGCTCTGGAACATGTTTCAATCACTGGACAGTTGTTGATGGCTGATGAGACAAGACCTGTGGACTTCTAATTCCCCAATTGGTCTTTCTACCTCATTATAATACAACAATTGGAATACAGAATAGAGGAAATGCAGTGTGCATTTTGTATGCACTGAAAACTAGTTACAATCCCAAAACCAGGGTGTACGCGTGTGCCATTTATGGGTGCTGGGTCTACTATGACAACTACTGCCACAGACAACATAAATAATGAATAAATAAGATTAGAAATAATCTGTAGGATAACTTGTGAAACATGTGGCATCTTATGTGTAAACAGTTGTCACTCTGCAATGTTACTTTTTCTTTATAGCTGACTTACAGATGTGTCCTTCCTTATACATCTTTGCTGCAATTTTTTGGCATCTTTTTTTGTTGAAAATGCACCTAATTCCCAATGCAACTAAGACGTGCCAGCAGACTGTGCTGATTCATGTGATATGTGACACTTGTATCACACTGTTTGCGAATGAGTCCCTGTATATGTATATGAAGTGCTACAATGTACTGTAGCAGCTACAGCTTTTTTCATTCCAAGCTCCATTGTGGTTCATATACAACAGTGGTCGGGAACAGGGGTAAATTACCCCACATAGGGTAAAAATGAACTGGACGGACAGCCGGGCATGCATATGAATCATTCTATAATACAGAATGATTCATATGCATACCCGGCTGTGCTGCAGGGAGGTTCTATGCTGGATGCCCGCTGAGATGTTATTACCAGCGGGTGCCCGACTCCTTCCCTACAGCGCCGCGTTAGCTGGATGCTGGACTTCTCTTCTGAACTCCAGCTTCCGGCTGTCTCCATGTGCACTATGGGAGAGACGTCATGACGTCTCTCCCATGGTTCAGAGGAGCAGCCGGGCGGACAGGACGGCAGTGGATGCAGGAGCGGGGATTAAGATAAGTCTTTTTTTTTTGTACAAGCAGCACTACAGGGGTATTATATGGGGACACTACTACAGGGGCATTATATGGGAGCACTACTACAGGGGCACTATATTAGGGAAGTACTACAGTAGTATTAGTTTACTCGAATAACCTATGGGAACCAGAATTTAGCATGAGATATGAAATGCCAGTGAGAGAGTATGTGGGGTGGCTATGGTGCAACTTGAGAGCTTAGAGAGCCGATGGTGCGGGTTAAGCCTGTAGTACAATGTGCAGAACAGAATAAGCGGCTTTGAGAGCCATTGGTGCGGCTTTAGAGCCAATAGTGCAGCTTGAGTGCCAATGGTGCAACTTAGAGCTGGTAGTTCAATTTGGAGACCAGATGAAGCAGCTTTGAGAGCCGATTGTGCAGCTTGAGTGACGATGATGCAGCTTAGAGCTGGTAGTTCATTTGGAGAACAGATGAATCGGCTTTGAGAGCTGATGTGGTTTGAGTGCCAGTAGTATGATTTGGAGAACAGATGCAGTGGCTTTGAGAGCCGATGGTGCGACTTAGAGCCAGTAGTATGATTTGGAGAACAGATGCAGTGTCTATGAAAGCCGATGGTGCGGATTAGAGCCAGTAGTATGATTTGGAGAACAGATGAAGCAGCTTTGAGAGCCGTTGGTGTGGCTTAGAGCTGGTAGAATCAGTGCTGGCAGAGGCAGCACTGTGACAATGAGTGCACTAGATTCAAGGAGAGGACTGTTGTCACTGCTTCCCTCTGAGTCTGCACTAGCCACCAATGCCAAGCAGCCACATGGAGGAAACCACAGCAGCCCACCATAAGCTCACATCATCAGGCTGACAGTAAGTGTGATTGACATTGACATTAACATTTTTTATATGATTTTTTTATGGTTTTTTTTTCTCATGTGGTAGCCTATATGTATGTTTTTTTCTCATGTGGTAGGCTATATGTATGTTTTTTCTCATGTGGTAGCTTATATGTATGTATTTTTTCTCATGTGGTAGCCTATAGATGTTTTTTTCTCATGTGGTAGCCTATATGTATGTTTTTTTCTCATGTGGTAGCCTATATGTATATTTTTCTCATGTGGTAGCTTATATGTATGTATTTTTTCTCATGTGGTAGCCTATAGATGTTTTTTTCTCATGTGGTAGCATATATGTATGTTTTTTTTCTCATGTGGTTGCCTATATGTATGTTTTTTTTCTCATGTAGTAGCCTATATGTATGTTTTTTTTCTCATGTGGTAGCCTATATGTATATATTTTTCTCATGTGGTAGCCTATATGTATATTTTTTTCTCATGTGGTAGCCTATATGTATGTTTTTTTTTCTCATGTGGTAGCCTATATGTATATTTTTTTCTCATGTGGTAGCCTATATGTATGTTTTTTTTTCTCATGTGGTAGCCTATATGTATGTTTTTTTCTCATGTGGTAGCCTATATGTATGTTTTTTTTTCTCTTGTGGGGGCCTTCTTGCAGCAGCCATGCACACAGTCGAAGGCGGGGGAGAAGCAGCAGACATGCACATAGTCCATGAATGGGTGGGTAGGGGCCCCAGTGCATTGCTTTGCCCATGACCTTCACTGCTATTAAGATGGACCTGGGTACATATATAGGGTTTATGTGCTTAGGACACAGCTTAATGACAAAGGAGAAGAGTGAAATTTAAAATGAAAGGGGGAAAAAAGAATAGAAGCAAAAAGAGAAATAGATATAGACAGGAATGGATACACAAAGCTATGACATAAGGTTATAACCTGAAAATGGGAGGAGCCAGGTTTGGAAGTGGGAGAAATGAGGGGAGGAGTCATGATTTATTCTTAAACCGCCCCCCTAAAAGAAAAGTCTAGATCCGCCCCTGAAAAGGCCAGCGTGCACAAATAAGAGAAGGAACCAATCATGCCCCGTTGTGGATAGCATGTGACATCCTGCGGTGTCTGGATCACCTAGCAACCGACGGAACTGGAACAATACTGCCCGTGGCTTGTAAAAAATAGAAAGGAGAAAAAAATAAGAAAAAAAAAAAGGCAGGGGGAATCACAAATGTCATCCAGTCAGGGCATATTCATTGCTTGCTGAATCATTTAAGGATCTTCTCAGGGGGTGAGAAGCAGTAAAAAGTCCATAAAAATCAAGAGTGTTGACGATTTGCGATGAAGGAATATTGTCAAGTTGTCTATAAATAAAACCATATAGTTGACTTAAGGGGCCAGGTTCAATTAGACGCAATAAATCGATAAATTATCCAAGGCGAATTTATCGCACTTGACGGTTTGGTGCAAAATTTTCACCTATTCCGGCAAAGCGTGCTCCTGCTTATAGCCAAATCCTATTGCAAAACAGGCAAAAACACATATGTGCGATAATCTTTCATGGCGAACCTGCAAAAATTTGGGGAATCAGTCTGTACCCTAAAAAAAGCCTAACTGACATAGGTAATCAATATAGAAGTGTATTAATGGCCATAATAAAAATATTTTTGGCTCTTAAATTGTGTCAAGTAGCTGTTACATGTGTATTTGCAAGTGTTGAAAAATGATAAAAGCAATATTTTTTTGAGAAAACTGCTGGATGTAAATTGGGGGTGCATTAAAATTGGGTGCAGCGAGGGTGTCCGAAGAATATGCGTGCTACGGCGCCCCCCCCTCAAGTGTTCCAGGGAGGAGGCGGGTCCATATGGGATTAATGTAAGGTAAAAATTAGGGCAGCCCCCTGTTGTAGTGCCCATATGCAGTGCCCCCGTGTGCCACAGGAGAGAACACCCTTATGCAGGCCTCCAGTAGTGCCCCCAGTAGTAGTCCCCCCCCTTGTAGTGCCCCCAGTAGTAGTAGTCCGCCCCCTTTGTAGTGCCCCCAGTAGAAGTAGTCCCCCCCTTTGTAGTGCCCCCATTAGTAGTAGTCCCCCCCTTTGCAGTGCCCCCAGCAGTAGTAGTCCCCCCCTTGTAGTGCCCCCAGTAGTAGTCCCCCCCTTTGTAGTGTCCCCAGTAGTAGTAGTCCCCCCCTTGTAGTGTCCCCAGTAGTAGTAGTCCCCCACCCCAATTGTAGTGCCCCCAGTAGTAGTAGTAGTAGTAGTCCCCTTATAGTGCCCCCAGTAGTAGTAGTCCCCAGTAGTAGTAGTCCCCTCCCCCTTGTAGTGCCCCCAGTAGAAGTAGTCCCCCACCCCCCTTGTAGTGTCCCCAGTAGTAGTAGTCCCCAGTAGTAGTAGTCCCCAGTAGTAGTAGTCCCCACCCCCCTTGTAGTGCCCCCAGTAGTAGTAGTCCCCTTATAGTGCCCCCAGTAGTAGTAGTCCCCAGTAGTAGTAGTCCCCTCCCCCTTGTAGTGCCCCCAGTAGTAGTAGTCCCCCCCTTGTAGTGTCCCCAGTAGTAGTAGTCCCCCACCCCCCTTGTAGTGCCCCCAGTAGTAGTAGTAGTAGTCCCCTTATAGTGCCCCCAGTAGTAGTAGTCCCCAGTAGTAGTAGTCCCCTCCCCCTTGTAGTGCCCCCCGTAGTAGTCCCCACTTGTAGTGCCCCAGTAGTAGTAGTCCCACCCCTTGTAGTGCCCCCAGTAGTTGTAGTCCCCCACCCCCCTTGTAATGCCCCCAGTAGTAGTAGTCCCCCCCTTTGTAGTGCCCCTAGTAGTGCCAGACCCCCCCATCCCCAGTAGACACACATAATATAAAAAATAAATAAAAACACTTACCTGAATCCCCACTCCCGCCGCCGCCATCTGCTCCTCCGTCTGTCCTCCCGGGCCGGCTGCTCTGCACTATGGGAGAGACATCATATGACATCATGACGTCTCTCCCATTGCCCACTGCGGGAGCCGGAAGATGGAGCGGCTCCCGCAATGGGCGCAGCAGCAGCAGCTAATGAGAGTCTGACAAACTCTCATTGGCTGCTGCTTACAACAAACACACAGCTGCCGGAGCCGACGGCTGTGTGTTTGTCAGTGAAGCGCTGACCGAACTCCGTCCGGTCAGCGCTACACACACGGTGCAGTCTGTGTCACAGTGACACAGATTGCACCGGCCCGCGGCCCGCATTATGCTGCGGCCCGGGGGGCACATGGCACCCTGCCCCCCGGCCCAGCCCGCCACTGGGTGCAAGTATATTTTTGTGGCTATAAAGTGCACTTTTAGAAAAATAAAAAAATGCACCTGCTGCTGCAACCTGCAATGTTTAAAACACCTATCCCATCCATAAAGCCCCCAAAAATACCAGGCTCACTACTTTAAACTCATTTTTAACTACTTTTTTTTTCCAAAAATTTACAAGTAATTTTGACCCAATTAAGCTAATTTACAAAACTTTTTTATCATTATGGGGGTGTCCAAAGGGTTCTAAAACAAATCCCCATAATTTTTAGCCAACATTTTTTTTCACCTGCTCTAAGATGGTGAAAACTTATCGCCGGCCTCTGTTTATGCAATTATCGCACATGCAATAACTGATTTGCGCAATTTGATCGCAAAAGTGTTAATTTATCATGTAAATGGGGCTTATCGCTTCCAATTGAATCCGGCCCAAACAGTTTTTAAATATAAGTTTGAGTATGGGTATCTAGTTTTAAAATTAATAAAAAAATCCTATTTTTATATGAAACTTTAGAACTTCTTTTTCAATATCAGGGAGTGTAGCCTGCCTATAATAGTATGGAAGCTGAAGGAGGGGTCTTTTAATTGTACTTAGTAAGGGAGGGTTACAAATTGTCCAATTAAGCAGGATCACTTTCTTTTGCCACTATTATAATGGTAGTCAATTATCAAAACTAGAGCACAACAGTGCTAGAGTATCCTTTACCAAGCATAGGGAGAACAGATCAATGATCATTAATTAAAAACATAACATTAACATTAATTAAAAACATAACATTGACACAAAATGTATTTTCCTGCATTCCCACAGATTATGAAAAAGTGTAGCGGTGGACATGTTGCATTAAGAACATTGACCCAGCTCCCTCTCAACATATGATGCATTTGACCCTGGAAAATATATGCTGGATGAAGGACATTAACGTGCACACCGAAGTGTGTTATCGTATTACTGTATTTAAAAAGCGTTTCAGAGGTTTCAAGAGAGGGTATAATCATTTTCCAACTAGTAATGCGATGAGATTGCAGAGAGTCAGCCTGGGACCAGAGGAGTCTGGCGGACAGTGGTCTGGTTTTATAAGTGTGAGGATAAATAGGATAACATAGAAGCTAAGGTATCCTTATTAGAAGTATGTACTGTAGCATAGATGTAGGGAGGAAGACTATAAAATGTCTCATTTGGAAATGCATGTAAAAGTAAGTAATTGGTAATTTGAACTCTTTTAAAGCCTAAAGCTTACACACGATGTGTGTATGCAGCGATATCATATGCATACACACTTGCCGATGCCAACCAGCGACAGACAATGGCGGGGTAGAGGGGGAGCGGGGCCATGCTTCAATCAACAGTATGGCATAGCTCCCAATAACCCCAGTTTGGGCTGCATGTACAGCCGACTGTGGTTATCATAAACGACCAGCGGGAACTCGCATCATTGGTACTTTTTCGCATACACACTTGCCAATATTTTGAACGATTGAACAATAACGATATAGTTATCGTTTAATTGTTCAAAATATCGGCAAGTGTGTACGCAGCATTAGAAGAGAGCAAACAGCCACCAAGGTCAATGACGAGATGTTTTGAGACAAAAAGTGGGAAACCTGTGATGAGTCGAAAGCATGCTGAGGTGGGGATAGGCTTCAGAGGGTAGGCCAGGGTTGGGGGACATAGGGTGGTAAGTAACCCCAGGCCCCATGGGCACAACTACCATAGTTGCAAGGGGTGCAGCTGCTATGGGGCCCAGAGCTGCGGGAGGCCCATTTTCTTGTCAAAAGTTACATGTGTTATATACTTATATACATTTGGGAGGTACATAGAGGCCCTTACAAACTTTTTCTATGGAGCCTTCAACTACCTAGTTACACCCCTGCTGGGTCCCCTCTCTTAGGGATGCCCCCAGGTTGGAGCTACCTTACCCATCTTTAGCTGATGCTGATGTCCAATCCAGTGTTTGTGACCAGGCTCCGTGCCTGCGCCGCTAGACTAATTAGCATGGTACAAAACATAGATGGACCGTGATCACATGGCACAATAAAGTTGTTTCCCCTATCTGTGCTGCACACGTGACATAATGTGCACTGCAGAGCAGTGTGTGAGAAGCCTGCCACCACTGCTGCCTTAAGGAGGAGCAAGGAGAATATCCAGGTAAGTGGTGGTGGGAGGAGGGTTAACACAAACACAGGCTGCAGCTGCAGAGTTATCTGCACACAGGCTGCTGCAGTGATGCAGACAGGGGGTGGGGGGACACAGTCTGCTGTATAAACACCAGGAGGAGGGGTTTCTGAGAGGACAGAAGGGTTAATTCAGCATTGCACACATAGACAATGCTGAACGCAGATACCCGATTAATGGGAATCTGCGCAGGACTCATTCTGTGAATGTGCAAAATGGGCCCTGTGATTGCACGCAGCCCTTTCTATGCCTCTGTCTGATTGACAGGCAGAGGCATTTAAGGGGCAGTGTGGGGGTGGGGACGGCTGGTATTTCCAGAACCGGGGGAGTCTCAACCCCAATTTCCAGGTGTGACAAGGCCAGGGGCTGTGTCCACGTAAGTTGAGGCTTACTCAGCTGACAGATTGTTGTGATGGTGATCCCAGCCTGTGACCTCGGTCAAAGTGCTATGATCGAAAATGCCGCAGGGGGTGTCAAAAAAACTTATTACAGCAAAGCAAATTTTCTATCTGCATTGATTAAGCGGGAGCAAACGGGTGAAAAATCCTTGCGGACTTTAGTTACTTTAGCAGAGTGGTCCTAAAAAATAACTTTGCATCATCCCTGGAAAATTCCCACTTCCATCTGGAGGCATTCCAAATAGCTTCCTTGTATGCGTAGTTTAGGAAAGAAAAATCACCTCATGAGGGTGCCTTTTGGTATTATTGCTAAGCTGTCCGGTGCGATGGGCCCATTCTAACAAAATCCAAACAGATGTTGCCAATATCCAATAAATCCAATTTTGAGAATATGATGGACCCCTTAACTCTGTCAAACAACTCTGTGATCAGTGGAAGAGGATATTGATTCTTGACCGTTATATCATTAAGGCCCCTGTAGTCTATACAAGGCCTCAGGCCACTGTCCTTTTTGCCAACGAAAAAGAAGCCAGCTCCAGCAGGAGAGGTGGAAGGATGAATAAATCCTTTCGCTAGGTTGTCCTGGATGTATTCAGACATGGCTTGAGTCTCAGGCACGGATAGAGTATAGGTGCGACCATGGGGTGGCATCTTGTCAGGCAGCAGCTTCATAGGGCAGTCCCATTCTCTGTGGGGAGGTAAGACGTTTGCCTGTTGTTTGGAAAAAACATCAGAGACAATCTGGTACTCCGTGGGAATAGCTGGAGATGTTATCGAAACTGTCTTTCTTACAGGTCGTATCTTGGGAAGACAGGATTTCTGACAGTCAGTTCCCCATGAAAGAATTTGCATTGAACACCAGTCTATCCTGGGATTATGCTGGCATAACCAGGGTAGTCCTAAAATGATTTCTTGAGAAGCCTCTGGTATCACTAAGAACTTTAAAGAATTGGAGTGGAGTGCCCCAACACGAACTAATACTGGTTGAGTTTCCTTGGTGACCACTCCTTTAGCTAGAGGATGTCCATCTACAGAAGTCAGGGAAATTGCGTGCTTGAGAGATGAACAAGGAATCTGTAGTTTATCGACTAGGCTGGAAGTCATTAAGCTTCCGGCTGCTCCAGAGTCTAATAGAGCAGAGACAAAGACAGGGTTGGGCTTGAGATCCAAAGCTAAGGAAATCTTTAAATCTTTAGTATTTGGGGACGGGGACATAACTCCTAACTAGATGTCCCCAAGGCCAGTTAGGAATGGGCGTTTCCCGATTTGCGGGAGCAGGAGGCCACCAGGTGACCCGAATCTCCGCAATACAGACGGAGGTTTTTTAGCATCCTTCTCTGACGTTCCTCTTTGGAGAGATGGGTTTGGTTCACCAGCATAGGCTCTTCATTTATAGGAGGATGGGGTAGATGGGTAGGTAAGGGAGGAGTGAATGACTTTTGCCGGCCAGTTCTGTGCTTTTCAGCCTGACGTTCTCTGAAGCATAAGTCAATTTTATTGCAGAGTGAGATCAACTCATTTATATTAGTGGGAAGCTCACGGGTGATCAGATAATTTTTTTTTCCGATCCGAAAAGGCCATGCCAAAAGGCTGAGGTGAGGGCCTCCTCATTCCACTTAAGCTCTGATGCCAAGATTTTAAACTGTACGGCATATTGGCTGACAGGACGGGTTCCTTGTGTCAGGTTCATGATACTGGACGATGCTGACACAGTGCATCCAGGTTCGTCGAAAATCCTCCTGAATGATAATACAAAGTCCACATAGCTATCCAGCAGCGAGTCTGAACACTCCCAGAGTGGGGAGGTCCAATCCAAAGCTGAGCCAGACAACAAAGACACAATGTATGCCACTTTAGTTCTAGCAGTGGGAAAGTTATCAGGCTGTAAGGTAAAGTGTATGTCACGCTGATTTAAGAAACCACAACAGAGCTTAGGATTGCTGTCAAATTTGCTTGGCATAGGTAGGTGAAAACGAGGGGATACCCTTGTCCCTGTATTACCAGGCACAGGATGAGGTGTAGTTGCTGATATCCCAGGGGTGGTTAACGAGGTTTGCAGATTACCTTGTCGCTTAGACATCTCTTGTAAAAACTGAGCCATTTGATGCTGCATAGTTTCCAGGTTTTCTAAACGACCAGCAATACAGCGAAATAAATCCACTCCAGACTCCTGTTCCGTGGCCGGATCCATGGGGCCAGTGCAAACTGTGAGGTTCTGAATTTGTTGTGGACCCAGGGTGGTGAAAGGAGCAGACACAGAAGCAGATTTAAATAAAAAAGTGGAGTTTTTAATAAGTGAGGGTGCAGGGTGAGTCCAGCAGGTTTGGAGCAGGCAAGGTAACAGGCTATTAGCACTTCCAGGCAGACAGGTAAGGCACAGGTACTCTCTCTCAGCCGCAGCTGAGAAAGACATTGCACTGGCAATGAATGAAGGCTCTGGACCTTCCTAAATACCAGGTGCCGCACTGTTACTGGCTGGAAAGAGCACATGACCCACCAGGATTGGACAGCTTGAATCACATGACCTGAGGCAAGATAGCAGCGCCCATGCCAAACGGAACAGAAACACCACCAGGCCTCACCAGGCCTCAGTGACAATGTGCCCGCACAGAACCATGTGCAGCCAATGCCCCTCGCCAAACACCAGCACCGTTGCCAGAGACCCCTCGCCACAATGACCTCACAGGTAATACCCGGTGACCACCATGCCGAGAAACGCTGGCCATGACAATCAGAGTCTGTGTTTGTTGTGGTGGTAACAGGAGTAAACACAGGAAAAGGTTTAAACTGAAAGGTAGGTTGTTTAATGTGAAAGTTGGTAGACATGAACAATAAGATAAACTAGAGTCCAGTAATAACAACTAATATATGTGGCAGGAGGGAATTGTAGTGAGTGGGAATAAATCAATGTCTAGATCAGGTGAATCCAGATAGACTGTAAGAGTGAAGTGGATATCCAGGTATGCAGAATAGTGGCTGAGAGGGATATCCGGAAATACTGTGATGATGGCTGAGAGGAGAATTCAGTAATGCTGTGATGCTGTGATAATGGCTGAAAGGAGAATCCGGTAATGCTGTAATGATGGCTAAAAGGAGAATCCGGTAATGCTGTGATGATGGCTGTGCGGGAATGGGTTAACTGCGGAGACAGGTTCAGGCAGGAGTGGGTCTGGTGGAAGGTGCAGGGCTGAACTCCAGCGGAGTGCAAGGCAAGGCAGAGCGGTGCAGGCTATGTAGGGAGCCGGAGGCTGACAAGGAGCTAGGGCAAGCACCGCAGAAAAGGTCTTAGGTTCAGGAGTGAAGGGAACTCTCTCTAACAGCTGACACTGTGAACACTTTGCAATGGCAACTACAGGGCGCACCAAACACCCTTAAGTACCCAGTAACAGAACATGATAGGCCAGAGAGAGCATGTGACCCACAGATGATTGGCCTGCTATGTCACATGGCCAAAGACCATATGGTGGCGCCCAGACAGCAACATGGAGACGCCACTAGGCTTACCCCTGCCAGGATGGCCCAACGCTGGCAGACCTCTGCGTACACCTCTGTGTACACACAATGCCAGTCTCCACATGCCAGCTCCCCCACCAGAAGGACCGTGCCACAGCACCCTCACCAGTAAGGACCGCAAACCTCCATGCCGCAAAACCCTGGTTGTAACAAGGGGTCAGATCTGTGGAGGCTGCCTGTGGTAGTCTGCATCAGCCATTTTGAATTCACGCTTCTTGTCAGTGTAGGGCCTCTGACTCTAGATGGTATGGATGGAGAGAGAAACTTCTCCATATAGAGTGGGGGCTGAGGGCCGGTACCTGGAGGACACTCACCAGTGTTGGGACATCGAGTTCCGGCAGCATGCTGGGGTGGCAGTAGACCTCCAGGGTCCTGCAACTTATCCCATGAGCGCCAGAACCAGAAGTCTCTCCATATCTGTCTCTGAATGCTATGTCATGGCCAATGATCTTCATACTGAGATATCCCCTTGCAGTGGTGCATATCCATCTCTGTACAGCATTGCTCACATCATCACACCATGGCAAATTGCAGTTTCTCTGGCATACTGTGTGAGTGGTTCTGTGTCTTTAGACTAAATATATATATATTTATATATATAGTGTTCCCGCTAGGCTGTTTTAGCGGCGGCCCGTTGAGACAGCCTGCAGGTTCTGCCTCCACCCGCGGGTCGCTGTGTCCCATGGATGGTCAAAACGGCGGCGCATCGATCACAGCTGGTGAATGGACGCCGGGCGCATACGCCCAGCGTCCATTCACAGTGACCGCAGCGCTTGGGGGCTGCCCGGCATGTCCATTAGTGCGGGGCACGCCCCCAGGAGTGACGAAAAGGGACGCGTCATAAAGACACGCCCCCTTTTCTTTGGCCATACCCCCTTTTCGGCGTGCGCAAAAGTTCCCTAACTCTAGGTCCAGCACCCTGCCTGTCGCCGGACCTAGAGTGAACACTATATATAATATATATATATATATATATATATATATACAGTCATCTTATAGAAATAAGTATGATCTCACTCACTTTAGATGTTCTAAAGTTTCAATTCTATATCAGAATTTTCCCTGACGAAAATAACAATATGTGTGAGTGTGTATTACACAGCATAGTATGTTACACATGATGTAAGCTACCAGAGCTCCTGGCTGGATCATATAACAACAATCTCTGGCTCCCAGCTGACTCTGGCCCTGTTCAGAGCTGGACGCTCTGACAGAGCACTCGCTCTGAATCAGGGTGTCTTTTTTTTTTTTTTATGGAGCGGCCACCCACAGCAACCATCGGCTTGCGACCAGACCCTTGTGGTAGGGTCTCGTGGCTGCAAGCCCCAGAGAGCTTTCGGCTCAAACAGAGCCCAAAGCTCTCCCACTGACATCACTTGTGATGTCAGTGGGGCTGCCCCCAAATGGTAGGTGTTCCCATGGGAACGCCTCCGTCTGGGCAGCCACCCCCCCGACCCGCCCACCAAAGGGGGCGTGCTGTCACTCAACATCGACAGCACGCCCCCTTTGGTGCGAGACCCGGAGCGACGGATTGCCCGTCACTATCTGGGTCTCGTGCATGCGCACGACGGAGCCGGCTCCGTCGTGCGCATGCGCTCTGGGCCACCATCGACTCAGTTGCGAGCGCTCAGCGCTTGCGACCGGGTCTGAATCAGGCCCTCTGCCTCCTCCTCCCCCCGCAGGGCCCCAGACTATGGTGATACTGCCATAGAGCCTGTGTGTGTGCCCTCTCTCCGGCAAGTCAAACACAGCGCATCAGGTTCTATCCAGGGCTGGATTTCGGAGGGAGGGGCCCTGCCCCTTTTACCTTGCAGGAACGCCTACTAAAATCCACTCTCTCTGCATCCAAATATGTTCTATATCTCCTAGTACTAACAATCAACACTAACAACAATGTGTGACTCTGATGATTCTACAGACATAAAACTTCAGCTGTTTGCATGCAACATCACCACAGTGTACATCTTTGAATCAGGCCCTAAGGGCTCTATTTACTACAATCCGCATTTGTAATGCAGATTGTAGTGTGATATTATCGACTGAATTCGCATTGCCAATTCAGGCAATATCACAGGGATTTTCTACAAATCCCTTGCAGGGACAGAGCTTGCAAGAGAGCTCTGTCCCTGCGAATCCCATCCGCACACTAGTCACAATATTTTCGGAAAAAAATACCGTGACTAGTGCCCCGCGCATGCGCCGACCAGCCACCGCTGCTACCCCCCCAGCGCTAAGCCACGCCCCCAACACTAAGCCCCGCCCCCTGTGATCGCGCCCCCCCGCGCCCCCCCCCTCCCTTAATAGCACTTACCTGCAGTCATCAGTGCTCCGGTGATGTCTTCCATGCCTCTGGTCAGCTGATATCCCATACCGCACTGGGACCCGATCACCTGATGACCGGGTCACAGTGCAGCATGGGAAACCAGCTGACCGGAGGGGAGTCATCACCGAAGCCCCGACCACCGGTCCCTGGAGTCAGGTAAGTTAATTTTTTTTTTTTTCTACTCTTTTTTTTTTGCAGTGTATCAGCTTGCGGTCTGTTTAGGCCACACAGCTGATCACTGAGGCTGGCTCCGGGCTCTGCTCTGCCTTTTAGAGCAGAGTAGGGGCCCGGTAACCGGGGGAGACCCTGGATAACACCACCTCCAGGTGGCGTTATTATTACAGGGCTTCCCCCGGTATTTTTTCACATTTTATTTTTAGTAACTATGGTCGGATCACATTTCCCATTACAATTATGGGAAATGCGATCTGCTTACTAAAAATAAGTGATACTTAGGGGTTGGAGTAGAATTTTATGAATTCTACTCCAATTGCCCTGTAATAACTATAGGTGTATATGTGTTATGTGGGAAGGTGGCAGGTTATTTCACTGGGTTCTTTCAGATGTAAAATAGAGTAACTTAGTATTAGACTGGCAGATATGCAAACTCGTAATATATCAATTGTATTTCTTAAACTTTTGTTGCTTTATAAACAATAATAAAAACATTTACTGTACTTACCTGGTGAGGATGCTGTACTGTCAAAGTGATGGACTCCTTTGCATTCCTAAAGCAACATGTAAAAAAAATATATATATATTTCTAATGTCTTTCAATGTTATGAAACATAGGGGCATATTCATCACCGGGGGCCATACGGTAGTATTCACCTCGCCGCAGGGGATACTTAACACCCAGCGATTAGTAGCTGCATTTACTTACCTATCCCTGTGGTTGGCTTCTGTGCATGCGAGACATGAGGTCAAGCATGTGCCAAGCTGCCAGGGGGTCCCTGAGGAGGTAGTGGAGGGATCAGCTCAGATCCCCAGAACTCTGTTCCATAGGAAGGAGCAGAGCT
Organism: Taudactylus pleione; assembly: GCA_031769625.1. NCBI lineage: Eukaryota > Metazoa > Chordata > Amphibia > Anura > Myobatrachidae > Taudactylus > Taudactylus pleione. The sequence goes on along the minus strand of JAUIMM010000350.1, from coordinate 16,944,807 downwards.
ACGAGAACAAGTGCCATCTGAAGATGGAGATAGTTTTCGGAGTTTGCCTGCGAGAACAATCAGTTTTCGGAGTTTGCTGAATATCAGGTGGTCCATTTGTGACCCCTGAAGATGAATGGCCTGGTAACCTAAATATGCGGAAACTAGCATTTCCGCATGGTTAAGGAGCCATTTTTCATATAATGAATAAACCCCCATAGTCTTACTGTTTTGTTTATTAATGCACACATATCTTTGAAAAACATTGTCTGCTACAGATTTTAAAATATATATGTATATATATAATAATCCTAAAAAATCTAAGAGAACAAAGAGCAACTGCTAGTAAATATGATACTATAATCAGCAAAATTGCTGTACTATATAAATATAAGGTGGATTTCTACCAAATATACCCAAAAACAAAGCTTATCTGATAAATCAGTACAGCTGCAAGAGCCAGTGTCAATCAATTTCTTTAATAATATTACTTAGAAATTAGAAATAAAAAATTCCATTAAGGTATTACCATTTATCAAAATCAGGAAATAAATTATGCGTGCAATAATAAAATCAATTTAACGCATCATAATGAAATCTCTCTTTCCAATAAGGAGCTCCTATAGCAGAACTGACATGATCTTATGGCCAAATGTGAAACCGTTATGAGTACAGTATATGCTAATGCCTTAATGGGATTATACTATGTGCTGTTTTATTTTTATCTTCGCAGTGATATTAAGGAAAAATTTGATTGAATACACCAGTGGATCCCAAACTTTTTTGAACCATGACACCCTAGAGTATCACAATTGTTTTAACGGCACCCATAGGCCAAAAGTTTGTTATTGAGAAAATCAGAAACATTTTTAGTAAAGTGATTTCTGCTTACCTATTAACCTTAGGCTCAGTTATGTGGGGGTGGACAGATTTGCGCTTCTGTTTGTCCACATGTTTACATTACGTGGACCATAAATAATTTGATTTGGTGCTGGACCACCAACCTGAGGCACACCTGCAAGTGTCCCAAGGCATCCCAGGGTACCACAGTGCACTGTTTGGGAATCACTGGAATACACTGATTTATCAGATAAGCTGTGATTCTATTTATATTTGGTTCGGAAGCACTATATATTTTTGTACTACTGTACTTTTGGTAACTATAGTACAGTATATTGCAGTAGGAGGCGCTTTGAGCGTCTAAACCCTGGTATTTTGTATACCTGCACTCTCTTAGCGCCCCTGAAAACTTAGGGGTAAATTTACTAAGAATCGTGTCTAGTATAAGATTGCACTCACAGCATCACTGAAACACAGGAGACAGGCTGCATGTGTGTATTGTGTTACAAAAAAATATATAAAAAATTTCAATCTGAAAAAAAGAAATGGCTCAAGCATAAGCATAAACAGCCATGACCTCTGTGAGCCAGCCCTGGTTCAAAAATATGGGGGGCCAATCAGCTGTCTGGCTGTTGTTTGACAACTAGGCCACTTACAGCCAATGAGCGGCCACTTACTTTAGTAGCAGCCAGGGGCATAAAGAGGCCCATGTGAAGGGGGGTGTGGCCTAATCACCCCATTAGGATTTATTTAAAAAAAAAAAAGATTTTTGCAGCGCTGTGAGCCCCTCAGCCTGCCGCAAAGCCGCAGGGGGGGACGCGAGCTGCATGATCGCTCCCCCCCACAGGCATAGGAGTCTACTGTGGCTACCACTGCAGCCCAGCACACAGCAGCGTGTACTGGGCTACTATGATATAAGATGGATGGGGGGGCCAGACCATGTGCATAACACTAGACCAGCTTCTCGGGGCTGCATTGGTCACAGTCACAGCAATTTAGATTGACATTGGAAAGGCCTCATTCAAATAACCTGCAGTGCACCATAGTTTTGCCAAGGTGCAAAGTAACTTGCTCTTTCTTGCTTTACTACTGTTAGGGTTGGTAGGGATAGTTTTCACAAACCAGCAACAGCCTTGAGGGCTGGAATACTTGACAAGTTGTGGCCTGTGGATTAAATTACAAGACACAGCCTTTGGGCTGTGTAGCAGCCTTTGGGCTGGTAAACTTGGCTAGATGCGACCTTTGGGACGTGCACCAGCCTTTGGGCTGGTAAACTTGGCTAGATGCGACCTTTGATACGTGCAGCAGCCTTTGGGCTGTGTAGCAGCCTTTGGGCTGGTAAACTTGGCTAGATGCGACCTTTGGGACGTGCAGCAGCCTTTGTGCTGTGTAGCAGCCTTTGGGCTGGTAAACTTGGCTAGATGCGACCTTTTGGCCGTGCAGCAGCCTTTGGGCTGTGAAGCAGCCTTGAGGGCTGGTAAACTTGGCTAAATGCAACCTTTTGGCCATGCAGCAGTCTTTGGGCTGTGTAGCAGCCTTGAGGGCTGGAAAACTTGGCTAGATGCAACCTTTGGGCCGTGCAGCAGCCTTTGGGCTATGCAGCAGCCTTGAGGGCTGGAAAACTTGGCAAGATGCAGCCTTTGGGCTGAGTAGCAGCCTCTGGGCTGAGTGGCAGCCTTGAGGGCTGGTAACCTTGGCTAAATGCAGCCTTTGGGCCATGTAGCAGCATTTGGGCTGTGTAGTAGCCTTGAGGGCTGTTAAACTTGACTAGATGTGGTCTCTGGGCCGTGTAGCAGCCTTGAGGGCTGGTAAACTTGGCTAGATGACACTAGGATGCACTAAGTGCTGCTGGGAAGACACTAACGGTAGTACACAGGATTGTGTATTCAGTATGCTGAGGTGAGCTACAAGCTGCTGGGATGACACTAGTGGCAGTACACAGGATTGCGTACTTTGGATGCTGAGGTGCGCTAGGTGCCGCCGGGATGACACTAGCAGCTGGACCTGAAGTGCGGCCTGTGCCGCTGAGTTGACATAAGTTTTTGGATGCTGGAGTGCGACCTGTGCCGCCAGGTTGACACAAGCTGCTGGATGCTGGATTGCACACTCTGGGTACTGAGTGCGGTCTGTGCCGCCTGGATGACACAAACGGCAGAGAACTGATATGAGGACCGTGCTGCCTAGGTGACACAAAAGGCAGGTAGAAAACATGAGGACCCTGCCACCTAGATGACACAAATGGCAGAAATAACAAAGTTTACTGGATCACTGGGTACTCAACTAGATAATAGGAGACAATGTCAGAACTGGAAACACGTGAAACGTTATCACCGGCATTGGAGCAGCGTTCGCACCAGGAGGAAATAGCCACAGGAGCCAATCCAAAACAAGCCAGGAATGATGGACACTTGATGGGGAAGAGTTCAGCGAATGACCGCCCGCCATTCGCCTCGCCCTGTGTTTGAAGTGCAGCGGCTTGTGACAGTACCCCCCCCATTTGCCTATGGGAACCCCTAAACCCTGGTTTTTCAGGGAAGTTCTCGAAAAACCTCTTCTTCAGAGTAGGAGCATGTAAAGAACTTTCATGAATCCAAGAACGCTCTTGCAGTCCATATCCCTTCCAATGGACCAGGAACTGAAGGCAACCTCGAGAAATTCTGGAGTCAAGGATTTTTTCCACAACAAGTTCCTGTCTACCTTGAACGAGCACTGGTGGAGGCATGAATGGGTGCCTCAGGGAAAACCGGGAAGAAAGGAAACCCAGTTTCAGGAGAGAACAATGTTGTTGATCCTGAGGGTCTGAGGTTACTTCAGCCGAAAGGCCACAGAATTCACTTGAAAAATAATTCTAAAAGGGCCAATGAACTTGAGACCCAATTTCTGTGATCTCTGGTGCAGGTTAATGTTTCTGAAGGACAGCCAAACCAAGTCTCCCACTTTAAAATTACAGGGTCTACAACGTCTGTCAGCCCAGATCTTGGAACGACCAGAAGCTTGAAGAAGAGAATGATGTATTTTCTTCCAGACTGACTGTAACCTGTTAACAGATGAAGCAGAAGGAGTTGTGGTTGGCATAGTCCAAGGATGAATTCCAAATTTGCAGAAGAAAGGAGACACTGAAGAAGCAGAATGGCAGGAGTTGTATGCAAATTCAGCAAATGGCAAGAGTGTAACCCAGTTGTTTTGGTACTTGGAGATGAAGCAACGGAGGTACTGCTCGGAGACTGATTGGTCCACTCCATATCCCCGTTGGACTGTGGGTGATACCCTGATGACAGATGGACATTAATGCCCAGATCAGCACAGAAGCACCTCCAAAACCGGGCAACAAACTGGATACCACGATCTGAGACAATATCTGATGGAAGTCCATGAAGTCTAAAAACATGTTGAATAAAGAGTGTTGACAATTCTTTAGCTGAGGGCAATTTGCTGAGGGGAACAAAATGCACCATCTTTGAGAATCGGTCTACAATGGTCCAGATGATCATACAGTGAGAAGATGGAAGATCCACCATGAACTGGGCGAGACGATGGAGTCGAAGGCCTTACTGAATCTGCGATAATTTGCAAAGCTCAAAAACCGCTGGATAGTCTTCAATGTAGTGGGCTGTTCCCAATCTAAGATGGCCATCATCTTGCCAGAGTCCATGGAGAAACCTTGCGAAGAGATGATATAGCTAGACTTCTTTCACATCAAACTCACATTTCTCCAGCTTGGCATACAAGTTCTTATCCAGTAATCTTTGCAAGATCTGCCTCACATGGCTACGATGTTCTTCCACAGATTTGGAATAGATGAGGATGTCATCTAAATAGACCACTGCAAAGACTCCATAAAATCACTTAACACCTCATTAATAAAATCTTGAAAGATGGCTGAGGCATTGGAGAGGCCAAATGGCATAACAAGATATTCAAAATGTCCAGCATGGGAGTTAAATGCCTTCTTCCACTCATCTCCTTCTTTAAAGCGAATGAGATTATACGCGCCTCTAAAATCAATTTAGAAAAGATGGAAACATCATGCAGTTTAACAAAAAGAACAGAAATGAGCGGCAAGGGATATGCATTCTACACTGTGATCTTATTCAGTCCATGGAAGTTGATGCAGGGTCGGAGTGATCCCTTCTTCTTCTGTACAAAGAACAAACCTGCTCCAACTTGGGACTTAGAAGGATGAATTAATCCCTTGTCCAGAGCCTCATGAATGTATTCCTGCATGGCCTTATCTTCCAGGATGGACAATGCATATAAGCTGCCTTTAGGATGTTTGGCACCTGGCAACAAACCTGGCGCAATCAAAAGAATGGTGAGGTAGAAGAACATCAGCTCTTTTCTTGGAAAAAACCTAGGCTAGGTCATGATATGGAGCATGAATAGATGTGGCTTCGGATGAGGCCGCACCAGCAAGGTGAACAGGTCGAGACAGACATTGGGAAAAGCAATTTGATCCCCACTCAAGGATTTCACCGGTTTGCCATTGTATCACGGGCTTGTGTTTTTTCAGCCAAAGTAACCTTAATACGACTGGAGCCAGCGGACACTGAAGAAGGAGGAATGACAAGTCTTCCCAATGCAGAGAACCAACAGACAATTGCAAAGGATGGGTCCAGAAGACAACAGAAACCTTGGAAAGGCTTGCCCCATCCAGAACAATAACCGACACAGGAGTGGACAATGACTAGGGTTTCAGAAACAAGGTCTCAAAAAAGGACCGGTCCAAATAATGATCCGCAGCTCCGATGTCTACGAAGGCCGGGATGGAATTTTGACCATTTGGTAAATTAATAACTGTGGTGATAAGGACCGAATTTTCAAGGGAGATGGATGGAAGGCCTAGATGTACCTCCCCTAGCTCATCTAGAATTTGCCGACTTTACTGGACAAAGCTGGATGTCCTTTACCGCCACTATAGAGGCAGAGACCTAACAATCATCACCTAAGTTTGTCTTCGGCCAGTAAACGAAATGCTCCCAGTTGCATCGGCTCTCCCAGCTCAGATGAAGCCATCCATAGTGGAGACTGTGGAGACAAAGAAGGTAAATTCTTTTCAACCCTGTGCTCCCGGAGTCGCCGGTCAATGTGAATGGCTAAATTCATGAGATCATCTAGAAAATCCGGAGAAGGTTATTGGACCAGGACATCCTTTATTTGATCTGACAACCCAGAGCAAAACTGGGTTCGTAAGACCGGGTCATTCCATCCTGCATCGACGGCCCATTTACGGAACTCCGTACAATAGCCCTCGGCCATCCTATTCCACTGTTTCAATGACCAGAGACTAGCCTCCACCCAAGCTGCTTTATCCAGGTCATCATAGAGCAGACACAATGCAGCAAAGAGTGAGTCCACAGTCTGTAGAGCCGTACTACTGAAGGGAAGACCAAAGGCCCAGGTCTGAGGGTCTCCCTGTAATAATTAAATAATGATCCCTACTTGTTGGACCTCTGAGTCCGAGGATCTGGGTCGGAGCCTAAAATAGAGCTTACAGCTCTCTTTGAAATTCAAGAAGTCTTTATGGTTTTTGGAGAACCGATCAGGCAGATTCAACTTGGGTTCAAATACAGGAGGGGCTGAAGCACCTCAAGTCTCCTCAACCCATAGGGAAAGCTCCTGCACTTTTTAAGTGAGAACTTGAATCTGTGCGGCAAGAATTTGAGTGGGATTTTGGGCAGGCTCCATAACAGAAGATCACAAAAAAATTACCTTTATAATTTGGCCGGTGATCATGTTAGGATTGATAGGGATATTTTTCACAATACAGCAACAGCCTTGAGGGCTGGAATACTTGACAGGTTGTGGCCTGTGAATTAAATTACAAGATGCAGCATTGCATCCTTGAGGGCTGGTAACCTTGGGAAGATGCAGCCTTTGGGCCGTGTAGCAGCCTTTGGCTGTATAGTTGCCTTGAGGGCTGTAACCTTGGCTAGATGCAGCCTTTGGTCTGTGTAGCAGCCTTTGGGCTGTGTAGTAGCCTTGAAGGCTGGTAACCTTGGCTAGATTCGGCCTCTGGGCTGTGTAGCAGCCTTGGGGGCTGGTAAACTTGGCTAGATGATGCTGGGATGCGTTAAGTGCAGCTGGGATGACACTAGTGTTAGTACAAAGGATTGCGTACTCAGGACGCTGAGGCGCGCTACGTGCCACCGAGATGACACTAGCAGCAGTACACAGGATTGGGTACTTTGGACGCTGAGGTGCGGTAGGTGCTGCCAGGATGACACTAGCAGCTGGACGCTGAAGTGTGGCTTGTGCCGTTGAGTTGGCACAAGCGGCTGGACGCTGGAGTGCGACCTTTGCCGCCGGGTTGACACAAGCCACTAGATGCTGGATTGCGCACTCTGGGTACTGAGTGTGGTCTGTGCAGCCTGGATGACACAAACGGCAGAGAACTGATATGAGGACCGTGCCGCCTAGATGACACAAAAGGCAGAAATAACAATGCTGACTGGATCACTGGGTACTCGACTGGATAACAGGAGACAATGCCAGAACCAGAAACACACGTGAAATGCTATCACCGGCATCAGAGCAGCGTTCGCACCAGGAGGAAATAGCTGCAGAAGCCAATCCAAAACAAGCTAGGAATGATGGACACTTGATGGGGAGCAGTTCAGCAAATGACTGCCCGGCGTTCGCCTAGCCCGGTGTTTGCAGTGCGGCGGCTTGTGACAACTCCCACCTCAGAACCAGACCCTTGAAGTCTTGCTGAGGGCCACAAATACTATGACTTTTTAGTGACAAGAGTTTTTAGTGACTTTAGAAAACATAATGTAATCTGTCCTTAAACTGAAACCAAGTAACAAAAACCATGAATATAGGGAAGGAGCGGGTTGTGATGCCGGAGCAGAAGCATTAGCCATCTGAAGATGACTTGATGACTTGATGAAATCAGGGCCTGATTCAGACCCGGTCGCAAGCGCTGAGCGCTCGCAACCGGGTCAGTGGTGGCCCAGAGTGCATGCGCACGACGGAGCTGGCTCCGTCGTGCGCATGCGTGAGACCCGGATAGCGACGGGCAATCCGTCGCTCCAGGTCTTGCACCAAAGGGGGCGTGCTGTCAATGTTGACTGACAGCACGCCCCCTTTGGTGGGCGGGTCGGGGGGGTGGCTGCCCAGACAGAGGCGTTCCCATGGGAACGCCTACCATCTGTGGCCGGACCCACTGACATCACAAGTGATGTCAGTGGGAGAGCTTTCGGCTCTGTTAGAGCGAAAAGCTCTCTGGGGCTTGCGGCAATGAGACCCTACCACAAGGGTCTCGTCGCAATCCCGATGGTCACGATGGTCTTGACCATCGCGACCATAATCATGGCCGCTTGCTATAGCTGTGGGTGGTCACCCACAGCTATGCGAGCGGCCAGGAGGCCGTTCTTAAAAAAGAAAAAGACCGGCCTTGATTCAGAGCGAGCGCTCTGTCAGAGCGTCTGGCTCTGAATCAGGGCCTCTGTCCCCATACTGGCGTATGGGGACAGCGGGCCATTCCGCAAAAGGAAGGTAACAGCAGATATCTGTGATGTCTCCTGCTTTACTTTCTTGATGAATGGCCTGATAACTTAATTTTAACAATTGCAGGTGAAAATGTGCATTTTCACCTGCTTTTGTGAAAATTAAATGATCAATAGGCCCCTACAGATGTGTCCACATACATCTATCGTCTGTGCGATACAAGTCGCGCCACACATAACATGGGAGTTCCGTGTGATTTGGTAGCGCTGAGTGTCTTTAGTGCAACTTTTAACCTTCAAATGCGTCTTATTCACACAGCGATGCGAAAGACTACTTTACAGTGTTACAGCCGCTGACACTGTAACATGGAATTTTGCATGCAGATACACCCGCACTCGCTCACAGAACATACGCATGCTGCATATCAGTTTAATCCGCAGAAGCTACTTGTGCATTCTATTCGCATCACTGTGTAAATAAGACACATTTGAAGGTAAAAAGTCACACAAAAGACGCTCAGCCCTACAGAGTCATGCCATGGCATGGTGCGACTAGAAGGGCTGTTTAACGCACATGGAGGCTAGATGTAAGAGGACCCATCCATTTTGTGATTACCATGATGTGGTCAGACAGGGTACTGAGTGCCTTGCCTCTAAAGTAGGGGTTTACAATAAGCGGCCCCCCAGCTGTTGCACAACTACACATCCCAGCATGCCCTGCCACAGTTTTGCTATTTGGCCATACTAAAACTGTTGCAAGGCATGCTGGGATTTGTAGTTCAACAACAGCTCGAGGGACACTTATTGCTCACCCCTGCTCTAAAGTGTCATATGTACAAACTTCGAATTACTCAAGGAATTGAATATATTTATCATTGTGTATTTTTTCTTACCTGACCAGCTCAATGAATCTTTCCCTTGAAGCCTCACTTACATCCTCATCATTAATGGCCAAGATCTGATCTCCTGAAAGTAGCTTGTTTTCTGATGGACCTCCTGAAATGAGAAAAGGCTACAGTTCATACAAGGCCTGATTCAGCCATGTGCAGATTCGGTCTTAGCTGTCCAATGGTTTCTTTACTGGTCGCAGTGTGGGGGAAGCAGCGGTGAGGAGCATCTAAAATGTAGACATGTCTTTGGTGTTTTATGGGCATGCCGAAGCCAGTGACTGTGTCATCCAAAGCAGATTTACTGACCCCTGCAGCTTACTTGCAGTGGACATTTTGAGCAACCTAGGGGTTGCTCATTGTCCAATGTTTACAGTGGTGTTGTCTATGGTGATCCGAAGCAGCATCTATGGAAGCAGGCAACGGATCAGAGCACTGGGAATCTCATTACACAAGATACTACCTTTAGCATTACCATAACTTCTCTGCTCCATTGTGACACTGCACAGACACCACTTGCATCCACCTCTTAATCAGGCCCATAGTACAGAAAAGTACAGTATAAAGAGAAAGCAGAGGGGGAAAAGGATAAGTAACATGTTCACTTTTCTAGGGATATTAGCAGGATCTGCACACATCATGCTCTGTGTACTGTAGCCAAACAGAGCATTCAGTGCAGTAGGAGAACTTAGTCCAGAGGTTCCCAAGAGTTTAGGATTTAAAGATATCCATGGAACTGTTGGTGAGCCTTGAGGACCACGGTAGGGAACCTCTGACCTAGACCACAGGTTCGGTTTTCAAACTCAGGGTCTCATTCAGACCCGCTTGCGAGCGCAGGACGCTCTCAAGCGGGTCGATGGTACCCAAATGCGCATGCGCATGACGGAGGGAGCTCCGTCGTGCGCATGCGCGAGACCCGGCGAGCGACGGGGTAGCCGTTGCTCGGGGTCTCGCACCAAAGGGGGCGTGCTGTCGATGGTGACTGACAGCATGCCCCCTTTGGTGGGCGTGCCGGGGGGCGTGGCTGCCAGACGGAGGCGTTCCCACGCCTACCGTCTGGGTCCGGCCCCACTGACATCACTAGTGATGTCAGTGGGAGTGATTTTGGCTCTGATAGAGCCAAAATCACTCCAGGGCTTGCGGCAACGAGACCCTACCGCAGGGTCTCGTGGCAAGCCCGATGGTCGCGATGGTCTTGACCATCGCGACCATCATCATGGACGCTTGCATAAGCTGTGGGTGGTAACCCACAGCTATGCGAGCGTCCAAAAGGCCGCTCCAATTTTAGGTAGCCCGGCCCTGATTCAGAGCGAGCGCTCTGGTCAGAGCGTCCGGCTCTGAATCAGGCCCTCAGTCCCCAGGACCCCAAACAGTGCATGTTTTCCAGGTCTCCTCACAAAAAACACAAGTGAAATAATTAGATCTCTTCTGTGTTGTTAATAATGTTGTGGAAATCATAAATAAAACAGAATTATTATTATTTTATTCTATTTTTTAATGCACCAAAATATATTGCAGTACGTGTTGTATGTAATGAGTATGGGGAAATAAATAATATTCAATATTATACAGAAGTACAATCCAGAGCTTAGGTTGAGACAAGTAAGGAAGGCCCTGCTTGCAAGAAGTTCCAATCTATTAGCACAATGTATTAGTACAAGAACTGCAAATCTAATTGACTAGCACAGAATAAACAAACAAAACCACACCTTGAAATATGATTGAATGTTGCAACAGCTATAAAAATAATGTTACAATGTTACAGATAGAAAAAGGAAGATAGTAATTAGTAGGTGTTTGACTATATTTGACTATATTAACTGCTACGCAAATTGAGTTATTAAAAAAATACTGTAGACACAATATAAAAAACTACTAATGTTAGTAGTCCCACTAGAAATAACTGAGATGTAGTCAGACTTTCTGGTGCCCTGGGCCAGAAAAAGCATTGTGCCTTCCCCCCACCCCCATTAATTTATAGGGAGATAAGGCTCATACCCAACAAGGGGTGTGTGGCCCTATGGGGAAGAGGGCATGACATATCTAATTTGTCCCGTATGATGATGAAGGGGTACACTTTGTACAAACTACAGTGTGAATCCAATGGCTGCAGTGATAATACACAATAATTATGGGTGATGAGTTGTTCCGAGTATGACAGTATTTTGAAATGTGTATATTAAAAAAATGCGGATGTGACTGAAGGGGAGGTGGCCAGATGGACAGGGTGGAGATATGGGTGGCCAAGAGATGTCAGGGATCAAAGAAAAGGAAGCTACAAGTGAGAATGATTATAAACAGAAAATAACAGACGCAGCGAATAACGCCCCCTGCCCTGTGGTGTGATGAGGAGTGGCTGTGTTTTCATCAGGAGATAGTTGGTGATGAACAAGAGCATAGCTGCAGGGACCAGGCCACCTCAGTCCTCACCCTGCACCTCAGCCAGCAGCTCCTCTGCAGTGTGCTGCTGCAGGACACATCTTTTGTCACAGGCCCAGCCAGCTCCATCTCTGTCTCTCCTCACTGGGAGTAGGCACAGCTGTGTGGCTACAAGTTTACCCATTCACCCATGTCTTATGTAAGGAGCAAAACACCTTAGCTCAGAGGTTCCCAAACACAATCCTCAGGGCACCCCAGAAACTCAGGCTTTAGAGATATCCATGGTTGAGCACAGGTTGATAAATCAAATTGACTGAGGTACAAATCAAGTCACCTGTGCTCAAGAAAGGATATCTGTTAAACCTGAACTGCTGGAGAGCCTTGAGAACCATGTTTGGGATTTACTAATGAACCATTGCTTGCTTATATAACACCTTATGTAATACATAACAAAAATTAGGGAGACTATTATATATATATATATATATATATATATTTAGATATATATGTGTATGTATATATAAATATATATATATTCATTTATAATACTATTAGGGGTGAGCGGGTTCAGATTTTTGAAATCCGAACCCCCCCGAGCCTCCCGATCCGATCCGAGTCAGGCTCGACTTTTCCCGCCTGACTCGAATCTGAAATCGAGGCAAAATGTCATCATCCCGCCTTCCGGGTCTCGCAGGTTTTGGATTCTATATAAGGTACCCGCGTCGGCACCATTTTCTCACTCGGCTGTGGACAGTGAAGAGGGAGGGTGGGAGTTAGGGCTGGCTGGGCTGTGTAGTGTAGTGTTGTGCTGTGCTGCGCTGCTGTTGTCCATAGGGGCAGTGTCCACTCCTCCAAAGTCCATAGGGGCTGGCCGTGTTGTGCTGTGCTGCTGTTGTCCATAGCGGCTGTGTCCACTCCTCCAAAGTCCATAGGGGCTGGCTGCGTTGTGCTGCTGTTGTCCATAGGGGCTGTGGGCCTGATTCAGAGCCGGACGCTCTGACCAGAGCGCTCGCTCTGAATCAGGGCCCTCCTACCTTAAAATAGAGCGGCCTCTAGCTGTGGGTTACGACCCTGCGGTAGGGTCTCGTGGCCGCAAGCCCTGGAGTGATTTTGGCTCTATCAGAGCCAAAATCACTCCCACTGACATCACTAGTGATGTCAGTGGGGCCGTACCCAGACGGTAGGCTTTCCCATGGGAACGCCTCCGTCTGGCAGCCACGCCCCCGGCATGCCCACCAAAGGGGGCGTGCTGTCAGTCACCATTGACAGCATGCCCCCTTTGGCGCCGAGACACAGAGCGACAGCTTGGCTGTCGCTATGCGGGTCTCGCGCATGCGCACGACGGAGCTCCCTCCGTCATGCGCATTTGGGTACCATCGACCTGCTTGCGAGAGTCCTATGCTCACAAGCGGGTCTGAATGAGACCCTGTGTCCACTCATCCAAAGTCCATAGGGACTGGCTGTGTTGTGCTGTGCTGCTGTTGTCCATAGGGGCTGTGTCCACTCCTCCAAAGTCCATAGGGGCAGGCTGGACTGTGTTGTGCAGTCAGTTGTCCATAGGGACTGTGGGTCTGATTCAGACCCGCAAGCGAGCGCTGAGCGCTCGCAAGCGGGTCGATGTTGCCCAAGTGCGCAAGCGCACGACGGAGGTGGCTCCGTCTTGCGCATGCGCGAGACCCGAATAACGATGGCCAAGCCGTTGTTAAGGGTCTCGCACCAAAGGGGGCGTGCTGTCGATGGTGATTGACAGCACACCCCCTTTGGTGGGCGTGCCAGGGGCGTGGCTGCCAGACGGAGGCGTTCCCATGGGAACACCAACCGTCTGGAGCCGGCCCCACTGACATCACTAGTGATGTCAGTGGGAGTGCTTATGGCTCTGATAGAGCCAAAAGCACTCCAGGCCTTGCGGCAGCGAGACCCTACCGCAGGGTCTCGTCGCAAGCCCGATGGTCTTGACCATCGCGACCATCATTTTGGCCGCTAGCTATAGCTGTGGGTGATCACCCACAGCTATGCGAGCGGGACAGGAGGCCGCTCCAAAAAGGTGAAGGGACGGCCCTGATTCAGAGCTAGCGCTCTGTCAGAGCGTCCGGCTCTGAATCAGGCCCTGTGTCCACTCCAAACTCCTGTGCAGTGTCCCAGTCCTAAAGAGGTGCTGTAGTGTTGTCCAGGGGATGCTCTGTCCATCAGTGGTGCTCCCCCCAAGTGCAAAAAAAATTAATATTTTTTCTGTTTGTGAATTGTGTGCGCAGTAGCCGCACATGCATCAACAAAGTAGCATCAAGCGTGCACCTGTGTCATAAGTAAAGGGCCGGTCGGCTCGTCCGTTAAAGGGTGCAGTAACCCCCAAAGTGCACTCCAAATAATATATTTTTTTTCTGTGTTTGTGAATTGTGTGCGCAGTAGCCGCACGTGCGCCAACAAAGTAGCGCCAAGTGTGCGCCTGTGTCACAAGTGAAGGGCCGATTCGCTTGATCGTTAAAGGGTGCGTAACCCCCAAAGTGCACTCCAAAAAAAATAAAAAATAATTTTTTATGTTTGTGAATTGTGTGCGCAGTAGCCGCACGTGTATCAACAAAGTAGCGCCAAGCGTGCACCTGTGTCATAAGTAAAGGGCCGGCTGGCTCATCTGTTAAAGGGTGGTGTAACCCCCAAAGTGCACTCTAAACAAAATAAAAAATTATTTTCTGTGTTTGTGAATTGTGTGCACTGTGGCTGCACGTGCATCAACAAAGGAGCAGCGCCAAGCATGCGCTTTTGTCCCGTAAGTAATGGGCCGGCTGGCTTGTCCATTAAAGGGTGCTGTAACCCCTAAAGTGCACTCCAAAAAAATGAAATTTTTTTTTTGTGTTTATGAATTGTGTGCGCAGTAGCCGCATGTGCATCAACAAAGTAGCGCCAAGCGTGCGCCTGTGTCATAAGTAAAGGGCCGGCTGGCTCGTCTGTTAAAGGGTGGTGTAACCCCCATTGTGCAATCCAAAGAAAACAAAAAATTATTTTCTGTGTTTGTGAATTGTGTGCACTGTGGATGCACGTACATCAACAAAGGAGCAGCGCCAAGCGTGCGCCTGTGTCATAAGTGAAGGGACGGCTGTCTTGACCATTAAAGGGTGCTGTAACCCCCAATGTGCACTCCAAACAAAATAAAAAATTATTTTCTGTGTTTGTGAATTGTGTGCACTGTGGCTGCACATGCATCAACAAAGGAGCAGCGCCAAGCGTGCACCTGTGTCCCATAAGTAAAGGGCCGGCTGGCTTGTCCATGAAAGGGTGCTGTAACCCCCAAAGTGCACTCCAAAAAAAATAAAAAAATATATTTTTTTGTGTTTGAGATTTGTGGACCTCATTCAGAGCCGGACGCTATTTGCGCTCGCTCGTTCAGATAAAGGGGCTGGCTATTTAAAATGAGCGCTCACTCTTTGCAGTTTGTTGACGCCTCTATGTCTGAGCGAGCGAACAAAACATGCGCTCGCTATTTTGTAAAGACGAATTGTGTGCACTGTAGCTGCACGTGCATCAACAAAGGAGCAGCGCCAAGCGTGCGCCTGTGTCCCATAAGTAAAGAGCCAGCTGGCTCATTTCTTAAAGGGTGGTGTAACCCACAAAGTGCACTAGTCTCCAACAAAAATTAAAAATTATTTTCTGTGTTTGTGTGTGCCTTAGCCGCACGTATATATCAATATAACATAAATGGAGGAACAACTTTCTCTGATAAAAATAAAATAGGGAAAGATCAAGAACCACTTCCTCCTAGTGTTGAAGCTGCTGCAACTAGTTATGACATAGACGATAACATGCCATCAACGTCGTCTGCCAAGGCCGATGCCCAATGTCATAGTAGAGGGCACATACAATCCCAAATGACAAAGTTCAGGAAAATAACCTTAAAAAAACATTTAAATCATCTAAGTAGAAACGTAAACTTGCCAATATGCCATTTACGACACGGAGTGGCAAGGAATGGCTAAGGTCTTTCCCTATGTTCATGACTAGTGGTTCAGCTTCACATGATGATGGAAGCCCTCCTCCCGCTAAAAAAAATCAAATGAGTTAAGCTGGCAAAAGCACAGCAAAGAACTGTGCGTTCTAAGAAGATATCACAAATCCCCAAGGAGAGTCCAAGTGTGGTGGCGGTTGCAATGCCTGACCTTCCCAGCACTGGACGGGAAGAGGTGGCTCTTTCCACCATTTGCACGCCCCCTGCAAGTGCTGAAAGGAGCACTCACAGTCCACTTGCTGATATGCAAATTGAAGATGTCACTGTTGAAGTACAACAGGATGAGGATACTGGTGTAGCTGGCGCTGATTTGGAAGTTGGCGAGGAGGATTCTGATGGTGATGTGGTTTGTTTAAATCACGCTCCGGGGGAGACAGTTGTTGTCCGTGGGATGGAAAAGCCCATCACGGTCATGCCTGGGCAGAAGACCAAACATTCCACCTCTTTGGTCTGGCAATATTTCTATCCAAATCCGGACAACAACTGTCTTGCCATATGTACCATATGTAAATGTGAAATGAGTAGGGGTAGGGACGTTAGCCACCTAGGAACATCCTCCCTTATACGTCACCTGTAGCGCGTTCATAAAAAGTTACTATCAAGTTCATAAACTTTGGCTAAGACCGTAAGCAGTCCAGGGACACCTAAATCCCGTTGTCCTGCTGTATCCAAGTGCCTGCAAGCCACACCATCAACTCCCTCCTCGTCAATTTCCTCCTTAGTCAGGATCGGAGGTAGTCCTGCAGGCCATGTCACTGGCATGACTGACTCTCCTATCCAGGATTCCTCCGGAGGATCCTGCATTGCTACGCCTACTGCTGCCGCTGCTACTGTTGCTGCTGGGAGTCGTTCATCATCCCAGAGAGGAAATAGGAACACCACTACTTTTACTAAACAATTGACCGTCCAACAGTCCTTAGCGAGGAGGATGAAATACGACAGCAGTCATCCTGAAGCAAAACGTATAACTGAGGCCTTGACTGCTATGTTGGTGTTAGATGTGCGTCCAGTATCCGCCATTAGTGCAGTGGGATTTAGACAATTGATGGAGGTAGTGTGTCCCCGGTTCCGAATCCCGTCTAGATTCCACTTCACTAGGCAGGCGATACC
Organism: Taudactylus pleione; assembly: GCA_031769625.1. Lineage (NCBI taxonomy): Eukaryota > Metazoa > Chordata > Amphibia > Anura > Myobatrachidae > Taudactylus > Taudactylus pleione. The sequence goes on along the minus strand of JAUIMM010000350.1, from coordinate 16,928,167 downwards.
GAGACTGTACAGAAACATCAGAAAAAGTGTCCTCAGTGTCCTGAAAAATGTGGTTGTACCCAATGTCCACTTAACCACGGACATGTGGATAAGTGGAACAGGGCAGACTAAGGACTATATGACTGTGACAGCCCACTGGGTAGATGTATCACCTTACGCAGCAACAACAGCAGCGTCACCAGTACCAGCATCTCAAAAAACGCCAGCTCTATCCAAGGCAGACTACGCTGTGTATCACCGGTTTCAGTAAGAGGCACACCGCCGACAACCTCTTAGAGAAACTGAGGGAAATCATCGCCCAGTGGTTTACCCCACTTAGACTCTCCTGGGGATTTGTGATATCTGACAATGCCACCAATATTGTGCGGGCATTACATCTGGGCAAATTCCAGCATGTCCAATGTTTTGCTCACACAATAAACTTGGTGGTGCAGAATTTTCTGAAAAGCGACAGGGGCATGCAGGAGACGCTTTGGGTGGCCCGAAAAATTTCTGGCCACTTTCGCCATTCAGCGACTGCGTGCCAAAGACTGGAGCACCAGCAAACACTCTTGAACCTGCCCCGCCATCACCTGAAGCAAGAGGTTGTGACATGGTGGAACTCAACCCTCTATATGCTTCAGAGGATGGAGGAGCAGCAAAAGGCCATTCAAGCCTATACATCCACCTATGACATAGGCAAAAGAGGGGGTATGCACCTGACTCAAGCGCAGTGGAGAATGATTTAAGTGTTGTGCAAGGTTCTCCAGCCCTTCGAACTTGCCACACGTGAAGTCAGTTCAGGCACTGCCAGCTTGAGTCAGGTCATTCCCCTCATCAGGCTTTTGCAGAAGCAGCTGGAGAAAGTGAAGGAGGAGCTAAGATGGAGCGATTCCGCTCCGCATGTGGGACTTGTGGATGAAGCCCTTCATTCGCTTTGCCAGGATTCCAGGGTGGTCAATCTGTTGAAATCAGACCACTACATTTTGGCCACCGTGCTCGATCCTAGGTTTAAAGCCTATGTGGTGTCTCTCTTTCCGGCTGACACAAGCCTACAGAGGTGCAAAGACCTGCTGGTGAAAACACTGTCAGCTGAAGGGGAACGTGACACGTCAACAGCTCCTTCTTCATTTTCTCCCGCAACTGGGGCTGCCAGGAAAAAACTTAGGTTTCCTAAGCAACCCACTGGCGGTGATGCAGGGCAGGCAGGACCAAGTTTGGACATCTGGTCCAGACTGAAGGACCTGGCAACAATTTCTGACATATCTACTGTCACTGCATATGATACTGTCACCATTGACAGAATGGTGGAGGATTACATTGGTGACAGCATCCAAGTAGGCATGTCAGACAGTCCGTACCTGTACTGGCAGGAAAAAGAGTTGCCCCCCCTCCAGTGTTTACTCTGAAAGAGTGTTTAGTGCAGCCGGGAACCTTGTCAGCGAAAGGTGTAGGAGGTTGCTTCCACAAAATGTGGAGAAGATGATGTTCATAAAAATGAATGATCAACTCTTCCAGGGAGACCAGCCTCCAGAACGTACAAAGGCACCTGTGGTGGTGGATTCCAGCGGGGACGAATTAAGACTCTGTAAGGATGAGGATGTACACATCACTGAAGAGGGTGAGGAATCGGTGGATGAGGAGGATGAGGATGACATCTTGCCTCTGTAGAGCCAGTTTGTGCAGGGACATATTAATTGCCAGCTTGTTTTGTGGGGGCCCAGACGAACCAATCATTTCAGCCACAGTCGTGTGGCAGACCCTGGCGCTGATATGATTGGTTTGTTAAAGTGTGCATGGCCTGTTTATACAACATAAGGCTGGGTGGGAGGGCCCAAGGACAATTCCATCTTGCAACTCTTTTTTTTCTTTGCATTATGTACTGTTTGGGGCCTAGTTTTTCAAACTGCCATCCTGCCTGCCACTGCAGTGTCACTCCTAGATGGGCCACGTGTTTGTGCCGCCCACTCGTATCTCTTAGCATAGTCATCCAGCTACCTCGGTGCAACCTTTTGGACATAAAAACACTATTGTGAGGTGTGAGGTGTTCAGAATAGACTGGAAATTAGTGGAAATTAAGGTTATTGAGGTTAATAATAGCAAAAGGAGCAGAAAACCCCACAAATTCTGTGATTTTAGCTGTTTTTAGGCTTTTTTTAAAAAAAATACAGATCCAAAACACAAAACCCAGAACCCAAAACACGGAAGGGTGGTTTTGGCAAAACCAATCCAGATCCAAAACACGAAGAAAGATCCAGATCCAAAACCAAAACACAAAACACGAAAAGTGGCCGGTGCACACCCCTAAATACTATACTTACTATATGCTAATCACCGTTCATTTAAACCTTGTACAGTATGTCAACCAAACATTGAAAATGTATAACCATAATGCAAAAACTGCAAATTTGCATATATGCAAATTTTTATGCCAAATATTTTATTTATTTATTACCACTTACACACATTATTTACACACATTCTGCAGCGCTTTATACCCCTTTTACACCGGAGCTAAAACCCGGGTTATTGCAGGGTTAACGCGGGCAGCTCCTTGGAGTAAAACGGGAGAGGGTTGGATCGCCAGGTTGAGTGACCCGGCAATCCAACCCAGGTAAATAGCAGGGTTTAACACGGGCTTAGCCCGTGAAACCCTGCTGTGAGAACAGAGCACCCCGGGTCAGGATGACCTGGAGTGCGCTGCAAGCTGGCCGATTGGTCCGGCTTCAGTGGCGCTTGGAGATGACGTCATCTCCAAGCGTCCAATTTCACCCCGGGAAAGCCAGGTCTATGCAGACCCGACTCCGGTGTGAGCGGCACCGACTCGGGAATACCCCTAGTCAGCGCCAGTTAAATTCCGGGTCTGATCCGGATAGGAACTCTGTTCCAACTCCTGGTCAGACCCGGAATTTTGGTGGAAAAGGGGTATAACATAGAGAATATTTGTCCATTCACATCAGTCATGCCCCTGTGGAGTTTACAATAGATATTACCTACCACATATTATTATCGTTTATTTATATGGCGCCACAAGTGTTCCACATATGCACACACATACACACTAGGGTTCATTTTTTGTTGGGAGCCAAGTAACGTAACAGAATATTTTTGGAATGTTGAAGGAAACCGGAGAACCCATAGGAAGCCCAAGCAAGCATGTGGAGGATATAACCATTATGATTCTAAATCATCTAATATTTGAGCTCTCTGCCATTTTAGTTAAATTACTATATGTTAATCACCATTTATTTAAACCTTGCAAGTATTATAAACAAAAACATATATAAATAAAAAATTATTAGTCCTAATTCTCCTAGCATTAGTAAAGAGAGATGGAGCTGGCTGGGCCTGTGATAGCTGTACATCATGCTGATGCTGGTGTGGGGAAGGGCCTGCGGAAAAATGTTGCTATGGGGCCCCCAAAGGTCTTGCTATGTCCCTGGTGATGAATAAACATGGGAAATAACAGAAATGTTTGGAGAGCATGGCTTTGCCAGCAACTAAGGATGCTATCTGTGTTCAGGCCACCTGGATCCAAAATTGCACCTTTATAGGGATTCCCCTTTCCTGACTGATCCTACCTTCAATAGAGAAAGCAGCAGAATCACTGAGAAATGTGGTTAATTGTGTGTACAAGTAATCAAGGCCTCTCTCCTGTATGGTCTTTGACACAATGAGGAGCCATGACTGCAAGTACCAGGGAAGGGGGGAGGGGGGGGGGAGCTGTCAATGAAACAGTCTGTGATTTCAGAACCCAGTCAAGGGTGCAATCAGCAGGAGAATCTTCTCACAGCCTTTTACCTTCTGCAAGACCCATCCTCACCATTGGCCCAGGACTCAGGTTCATCGTGAGCTGTTGGTTCTGAATGGATATATCTCCTCTCACCAGTCTTTTTTTTTCTCTTACAGACACTAGTCTGACTGTCGCTTATTAACCCATACTTTTACCCTTACCACACAGCTGCCTATGGCTTTGGGGCCTACAGTATTTATCAATATTATATTTATTAAAATAAATGTGAAAACACCCTTTCCTCATTTTTCTAGTATCATATAAGTTTATTAAAGGGCAATTAGAGTAGTATTCATAAATAAAACTTCAGTATGCCCTTTAATTCATATATTTTTAGTATGCAGATTGCATTTCCCATACTTGCAATGGGTAATGTGATCTGCTTGAGAGTTACTAAAAATAAACTGTAAAAAAATAAGAGGGAAAGCCCTATGATAAGAATGCTGACAGGCAGAGCAGAGCTGGGCCCCAGTGATCAGCTTGTGGTCTAAATACTGTAGACCACAAGCTGATCACTGGAAAAAAAATAGTTAAAAAAAAAAAAACAGATTCCAGGGATATGTTGCTCCGGTGAGGTCGGCGAGCCAGCGGCGTATGTGCGGACACCTTTTCACTGTATTTGTTGCTAAAAATACAGTGAGAAGACTGCTGAGTGGATTTGCAGGGACAAAACTTTATCGCAAACTCTGTCCCTGCAAGGGATTTTCAATAAATTCCTGTGATATTTCCTAAATTCGCTATGCGAATTTAGGCGAACATATCACACTACAACTGCATTTGAAATGTGGATTGTAGTAAATAGGGCCCTTAGTCTCTGAACTCTCTGTTATGTGAAATGTAATCAGACTCAATAGGGAGGGGGCGGTTGCGGACATCTACAGACTTCAGTCACTTTCTTGCCTCATGTGACACAGATGATCAGTGTTTAAGTAACCTTACCAAAGCCACACTCATAATTTTTCAAGAGTCACTTACCATGCCCCCTAAGAGGGATACAGTGAAGGGGAAGAATACTCCCTCTTTCTAAAATCTGCACCAGTTTCTGAAGCCTACCGATTCAGTTTATGGGCCAGATACCTTGCGATCATTGGCTTAACTATCATCTACATTTTCTGCCCCCCCCCCCTCATGTGATAAAACATGTTTCACTTGAAGGCAACTACTGGGAATAGTAGTTATTCAGAAATTCTCCATTACCTCAAAACTGTGCCTACAAAAGCTATCTTGCATGAACTGGAAGAATTATATTGCAAGAGTACATTACACATATAACTGTCAGCCTGCTAGATGTGGAAGAAGCTAAGGACAGGACCGGCTGCAGGGTGAGCCGCGCCCTGTACAGGACTGAAACGTGACACCCTTAGTCGCACGCGATCGGAAATGGGGTGTGGCCTAATTACCATAGGTCATGACCCATAAATTATGTTATTTGGGGTGTGCTTGTATGGCACGCCTCCCGTTAACGTCAGGCTGGGGCAAGCCCAGCACTACGGCAGTATCTGGGATGCCCACAGCCCTCTTCCTGCGCATGCGCGCGGCATCCATTCTTCTTCCTCGGGCCCAGCACTGATGCATCGTGAGTTGCATTTAGCCTGTTTCTCTGCCTAGTCGGCGAGCGGGCGGCAGTCAGCAGAACTTCATTTTCATGGTTCCTAATTAAATCGCTGGATACCTGGATTTACAAATAAATCATCACTGTGCCATTTAACTGGGAATATAATTGTTCATTGAACTGATTATGGATGATTTTTTCCTTTAAAAAGACTCTTTTTTTCTTTTTTGTATAGCTGGTATAGATCATATATCTCTTGATATTTTTATATGATTGAGCCTTATAGGCTTTATGCACTTTATTGTTTTTATTATTGCTAATTGCTGTTTAGAGTAATAAATGCTTTAATAAATATTGATTATACTGTAGCGCTCTCATTCATATTACTTTATTGTGATATTGCTTGTTATTTCTGTTTGTGGAGTGTCCCCAAACGCTCCTTCTTGAGAGCTGCTGAATCAGCTGTTTGTAATTAATTTTATTAAAATGTGCCTGATATATGATCCTTTGAAGCATATGTAGACCTTGATAATAGAGGAATGTGGAATAATGTGAGGATCAGACATATCCCTTAGGATATCCCCAACATAATCTCACTGATGTCTGGATTTTAATGAAGTTATCTCTCATGGCCCAGATAAATAGGTTCTCTTTAATAGAGCTCATTGAGCCCTATGTGCCATGGGCAGGGGTGCAGCTAGGGAGGGGCAGGCAGAACATGTCAAGTGGCCCTGATGACAGGGCACTAGCAGGCAGAGCCACCCTTCACTCACCTCTCCACTGGTCATCGCCTGACTGCCACGATCGATTGGGCAGCATTACAGATTCTGCACATAAGCAGAAGCTTACTGAAGCATCAAAAGAAAAATGGCCAACTGGGGAGCTGCTGCACATGCCCAGCTGCAGCAGCTCCTCCCATAAGCCTTTGCGGAGCCCGTCAGTCACCACTGATGAGTCTGCTTCCAGCCTATCCGCAGCCCTCCCAGCCCCAGGACCATCTCAGTCTGCAAATAACTCCCATGTAAAAAAAATCTCCCATTGCATTTCCCATACTTGCAATGCAATGCAAAAAAATTTTTTACAAGTTTTTTACAGTCTCCTCCAGCACTACTCTCTACCCTTACCGCACACAGCTCCAAACACTCCTCCCAACCCATCCACGGCACCCCCTCCCACAGAGGACCCCTTTCCTTTCACCTCTGAGCTCCAAATACTTCCCCCACCCCCATCCACAGCACCCCCTCCCGAGAGTTCGCCTCTATATAAAGGTATCGAGACCGTGACTCGGCGCCATTTCACGCTCCGCACTGCTCTGCTGAAAGTGTCCAGAGACTCACAAGTGGCTGTGCTGGCAAAGTGACTGTGTAAAGGGGGCACTCTGTACGCTGATGTATGCTGCGCTATACTCTGCTGTTTAAGTAGTTGTGTCCAGAATTACAAGTGACTGTGCTGGTAAAGTGACTGTATAGGGGGCACACTGCATGCTAATGTATGCTGCGCTATACTCTGCTGATTAAAGTAGCTGTGTCAAGACTCACAAGTGGCTGTGTGTACAAAAAAAAAGTTTAAAAAAGTAAGAAAAACCTTTCAAGTTAAAAGTTTAAAAAGTAAAAATATATATATATATATTTTGGTGCTGTACCTCACTATGTATACAGGCACCGTAACTCCTTGGGCAATAGCCCTCTGTGTGTATATGTATAAGCACCATGACTCCTTAGGCAATAGCCCTCTGTGTGTATAAGTACCGTGACTCCTTGGGCAGTAGCCATCTGTGTGTATAAGCACCATGACTCCTTGGGCCGTAGCCCTCTGCGTATGCAAGCACTGTGACTCCTTGAGCCGTAGCCCTCTGCGTATGCAAGCACTGTGACTCCTTGGGCCTTAGCCCTCTGTGTGTCTATAACACACAAGTACTGTTACTCAGTGGTGAGTGGCAATGTTTCATAGATGTGCTTTAAACTGTGGCATCTGTGCCGCTCCTCTGCCGCTTAGTAATCAGCCAGATCACTGCAGCCTTTAGCCAATAATGGTGAAAACAATATTGTGAGCTCTGAGGTGGTCTAAATTAACTGTAAATGACTGGAAATTAATATTATTGGTGTTAAGAATATTCTAAGAACAAAAAAAAGGCCCAAATTGTGATTTCAGTTTTTTTTCGTCAATTTTTGTAAAAAAATCCAGATCCAGTCACGACAGGTTTGGCAAATCCAAATCCAAAGCCGGATGACGAATCAGAACCAAATCCAAATCCAGCAAAAATGGTCTGGCGCACATCCCTAGTTGGAAGTAGTGCAGGTGTGCGGTTATGCCAGAAACTGCGGTCAGATGCATCTGACTGAGGAAGCGACAGTGAAACGTGCGTCTCAGACCTGCGTCTCAGACCCGCGAATCCGGCTGTGTACAGGCGGGATTCGTCATGGCAGCATACTGACAGGCTCTTCTAGTGGCAGATTTTCTATACTACACACCGGCTCCCTGGAGGTGAGCGCTCAGGTACTTTTCATACTACACTTTCTTTAGCGCACTGAGTAGCTTTATTCAACAGAGACAAGTTTGTGACCCTGCAATACCTTTAGGGCAACAGAGCTCCACTTGTCCTGTACTAGCCATAGTGCAGCTACACTCATACTCTTTCTTCCTATCACTGCATATGCGATCTGGGTTTCCCACCACTCACCACTACCTTTGGTATATGACTGGCAGCAGCACAGATCGCAAACCTATGCTGTGTTATTTAATTACGATAACTATTGTCTCTATGAGTACTCTCATTGGGGTGCGCCTATTAGAGGTTCCTGCAATGTTTACACCAGGACCTTCTTTTTAACGCAGTCCAACAGCAGATACTCATTGTACTTATTCCCTACCCTGGGAGTACCTTTATAGTACGCTCACATGCCATTCAATGGCTATACAATGGCATGCAGCAGCTGCTATTTTGTAAACTCCACATAAAGGAGTAGCTTTACTTTTTCCTATAACCTTACTGTCTACAAGTACCTGGGTGGCATCACAGGCGACCTACGTGTGATCTGCCTCTCATTACAACCTGTGATTTACTTATATTCATTTTGATATTTGCAGGGGCAGCTATTATTTCATCTGACCCCCTTATCATTGTATTTCTCTGATTACTGTTCAGTGTTATTGTGCTGTGATATCTCACGTAACCTATATTGAATATTGTATGGTTATTATCACATTCTTTTCTAGAAGATTTCCTTGTATGCTTCTGCCGTAATTCTGATTAGCCATTGTGCTATGACGACATTATGAGGTCATTGAACTAGTATATGTTTTATATAGGTCTCAATATTGTATGAGACAGAGAATTATAGACCTATTTGTAATATTTCACTTAGCTTCACACAATTGTGATAAGTATTGTATTATATGTTGTCTTATGTTCTATGTATGTTCGTGTTCTGCTTGTGATAATTTATAGCTGTTATTCCAACAGTAATGCCAATAAGTAACAGGCTCAGACTTGTTTTTGGTATTTTAAAATATATCTAAGAAAAGTTATTTTTTATATATTATTCTTATTACAACCTTTACATTCGAGTGCCCCCAACAAGAGAGTTTTCTTCTTCTTCCCCATACTACGTCTATCTATACTCTCATGGGGAGCACCTCCACACTTTACAATATTTTTGCTTGACACCTATACTAGGGTTTGATATTTATAATTGTGGATTTTCATTATTCTTTTGACTAATTATATCCAATATATTATATCCTGTGCTCAAACTATATCCCCCTATTCCCCCCTTCCCTGGTCATTTATGTTTACACTCTACTGGGGTCAGCGGCCCCACTTATCCAGGTGGGTCGAAATGGTGCATCAGTGTCGGTGTTGGATACAGCTCACTTGCTAAAAAGGGATAGTTGGCCCTTGCAAATATTTTATATTGGCATGGGTGTCTTACTTGCTTAGAAAGGGAGAGTTGGCCCTTGCAAGTATCTCACTTACCATTAAGGGATAGTTGGCCCTGGTAGGTTGTGTGACATCTTTTGCCTTTGTCAAGCTGGCGCCGGTGGTTTGCCGTTCTTTCCTCTGCCACCATACTGATTGTTATAAATAAATAAAGCTGACCTATTATTTTAAACAGCATTAACTTGGTCTGTGTCTTTATTTTTGAGAAAATATGGTTTGAAAGATCTTGTGGTTACAGCCATCATCTGTCAATAGAGAGTTTAATGCATGTGTGTACACCAGGGAAGGGCTTTGTAGAGGCATTTGCATTAAGTCGCAGATGCAACTGCATCAAACGATGCAAGGAATGCTGCGACTGCATCCGATTCAGAATCAGGCCATATTAGGAGGGAGTATCCCAGTGCCTCCAAAGACCCCGCCCCCTTAACAGACCCACCCTCATTAGGGCTACTACCAGAAATTTCCTGGGCTAGTTTTCCATCCCAATCCGCCCCTGCCAGCAGGAGAGTCAAAGCTGCAGCTTCCTCAACAGCTGCGATCACACATGGAGAGCAGGGAGGGAGGTCTGACCACACAGTTAACCCTTTTCAGGGGCCAAGTGCTGCAGCAGCTGTTTTCACTGTTTGTGCCTGCATGGCCCTGCCCCCTCCTCACTCACACCAGCAGCCTCAGTGGTACCTTCCTGACAGGCAGCTACTCGACAATGTTTCCTGAGCACTGCTGTGTGGTTGGTAAGTTAGGGTATAAGTTCAGGGAGGGGGATCTTTCTTATGGTAGGTATAGGTCATAATAAGAATAATTAATTTAATGAGATGTGTTTTTTCTGAGACTGAGGGCGGGATGTACTAGGTTTCATTTCCTATTACTGTTATTTTCATGATAATATTGTGTTGTTTTCCCAATATTTTGGCTGGATGTACTAAGTTTAGTTTTCCAATCATTGATTGCGGTGACTGCTATACTATGCAATGTTATTTCACCTTCTGGTGTATACTGCACATGCGCAGGTGAATACACAGTTGGCTCATGCGCCGCGTCCGGTGTGCGCATGCACGAGCCCCGCCGAGTGACTGAACTTCAGTCACTGCAGGGCTCGCTACAAGATGGGGTGGCTGTCGATGGCGAGTGACAACTCGCCCCATTATGTAGATGGGGAGGGGGGATGGCTGCACAGGGACACCTGGTGTTTGTGGGAGGCCCTACTGACATCACTAGTGATGTCAGTAGTGGACTTCCTGCTCTATTAGAGGAGGAAGTCCACTTGGCCTTGCAGTAGCCGAGACCCTACCACAGGGTCTTGTCGCAAGGCCGATGGTTGCGATAATTGCAATGGCCTCCTGCCCGCTCGCACAAGCTGTGGGAGTGGCCAGAGAGAAAAAAAAAACACGCCCATCAGTCCCAGCGCGTCTGAATCAGGGCCTGTGTCTTTTACTGGCAGCAGACACTTAAGAACAGCATACTCAGGCTTAGGCCTGGAAATACAGGTACATATAGAAAAATAAGTAAATAAACGGTCCCAGCACGACTTCCGGTGGGCGGAGCATCGCAACGGCCGCCTTTTACTGTTAGCTCCGTTCCTGAATAGTCTAATCTGTCACCATCTTCCAGCTACAGGACATTTTCTGCTATCTACTGGGCAGATCTGTATAGTGGACAGCTAGCCCCGCTCAAATATTGCTTTATTTTAGTGGACGGAGCCATCTATATCCACCACAGCCTGGCCTACCAGTGTTGGTGCCTACTACAGGAGATTATCCTGCACCCTCTACCTGACTACCCTATCATCACAAGTACTTACTATTTGCTTAAAAGACACTGAGAATATTGATTGTGCACAGACTCTAGAGGTTTTGCTATTTGATTCTCATTTTCAGATAACACTCTTAGGGGCATATTCAATTGTGTGCAAGAATAGCAAAAAAACCGCACCTGCGAGGTTTTTCCTGCAGGTGCGGGTTTTTTGCTATTCTATTTGGTGCATGTTTTTTTTTAAAAACACGCACCGGGAGGTTTTTTTTCTCGCACCTCCTGAGCAAGCGTGATTTTTCCTAAAACCGATGATTTTAGGAAAAATCACAGGGACTTGCTGACACCCCCGTGACACCCCCCCTGAGGACTAATTAAGCAATTGGAAGTATCCAATTAGCTTAATTAGTCCTTAATTATTCACCTTCTGAAGCGCTGTCTTCTGCTTCTGCATCCAGCATCGGGAGCCGGCTCTTCTGCAGCAGGGTGAGTATGTCAGTGTGTGTGCTGTATGTAAGTGTGTATGAGTGAGTGTGTGTGTGCATGAGTGTGTGTATGTGTGTGATCCCTGATGCGTGTGTGTGGCCCCCCCGCAATGGACGCTGGGAGAACTACATCTCCCAGCAGCCCTTGTTTCTCCCAGCAGCCCCCGAGACTCCCAGCAGCTCCCTCTCCAGTAAGAAGAGAAAGGGGAAGCCACTGGGAGCCACGGAGACCCCCTACCAGGTAGGAGTTTTTTTTTCACTTTACGCGGCGCGGGGTTTTCAGAGCTGAAAACCCTGCGACCACTATTTTTTTAATTGAATACCGCGGGTAGCATGAGCGCGCATACCCGTGGTACTCCGGAATTGGGCGCGAGGTGCGCAAGGTTTTTAACTCACTAAACCTCGCGCCCAATTATATATGCCCCTAAAATTTTCTCTGTGTATAGGACTGTAATCTCTGAAACTCACTATAACTATGGTATATTGCTTACTATAAGATAGGTTTAATTTACAGTGGCCATTGATCCATTTGTTTTTGCCAACTCTAAGGCCCGTATTCAATTAGCCATGAAAAGCCAAGATCCGCAAAAAAGTATCGCCGATTGCGAGTTTTCGCCAGTCGGAAACTTACCTCCATATTCAATTCCAAATAGTTTTTATGTACGCGAAAACACAATGCAATGTAATAGGCGAAAAATATTCACCTCTGAATAGCAGGAGAAAAGAAGTACATTTTTTTATTTATTTTGGGGTGCAAAGGTGGGAAAACCACTCAGAACCCTTGGAACAGCCCTCAAAGGATAACTGCATCAAAATATATCTAAAAAAAAGTGAGGAACACCCCAAAAAAGTACTTTGAAAATGGGGGTGAAAAAATACAAAGTGGGGGTACAAACATAAAAAGTAGCAAAATAGACTTTTTGGGGGTCTGCAAGTATGGGTGACGTGTTTTTTTGATTGCAGGTGCTTGCTTCAGGTGCGTATTTTAAAACCTCACTTTAGTGACTTTAAAATATGCTAGCACCCATTTTCATGTACCCCAAATTTGACAGGACTACTTATTTTCACCAAAAAAACCTGCTAAATGCCATTCTTCACCACTTGTGTAAAGACACTAATTAGAAGCAACTTAAGCACCCCAAAAAGCTTTATTAGGGCTATTCGGGCACATCTATATTGATCCCCAATGTTAGTGCATCTTTTCGGGGGTGTACACCCTAAGTGTTTCATCTATGGTTAATCACCTATATAACCTACAGTATAATTGTTTGTTGCTTCCATACTAAAGTTTGATATAACACAAGGGTTGTTGTGCTACCTGGTGGTGTCCAACGGTGATAAAAACAGATACAGTATTTCATTTGTAATGTACCTGTATCAGCATTGCTGGCTTTCATTATATAAACATTATCGTGGCTCACTAACACTACTCTGCCATCTGGTGGAGCCTTTTGCTTAATACAGCTACTTTGTTTTTTCTGGTTTCACTGGGCTCGATTCTATTCAGCGCGATGTAAATAGCTCCGGGAGTTAGCTCCCGGAGCTATTCAATACACCGTGCTGACAAGTCCGACTAATGATTTCTTCTCTCATTCCTCCGGGGATGAGAGAAGAAATCCGGCAAAAGTCCCGGCGCGAGGCTGTTTTCTGCCCTTAGTGCCGGGGAAAACAGCCTCGCGCCGGGAAGTTAGGTCAGGGAATGCCCGTTATCGCGCCTAAACACCCTGTTTAAGGCGCGATAACGAGCCTTCCCCGACCTAACAGTGCGATGAATTGAATAGCTCCGGGAGCTATCTCCCGGCGCTATTCACATCGCGCTGAATTGAATCGTGCCCACTGTTTATTATAACAGTACCTATGACCAGTAAGTTATCAGGCTTTGTCTGCACTGCACACCCGGCACCCATATTATTTAAAACTTACCTCTCCGAGGTCCTGCGTTGGGTGTCAGCGCTGTACAAAAAGACAGAAAAATGGCCGCCGTGGCGTTTTGCGCATGCGCAGTAGACTCCGGGCACACTCTAGTGCCCAGAGTGTACTAATTCTCCGGTGCCCGGCCAGCCGCGTCAGTCGGCTGCTGCCCGCCGGGAAGAGAGGAGGGGGCCCTGGACGGGGAATGCACAGTGGCCCCCTCCTCTCTAAAGACGCCTCTGACTGTGACTCTACAGGACTTGTAACATCTGTTTATTTGCCGTAGTGACTTACACTCAATCATTAGCTCTCTGTTGTGTATGGAATTCATATACATTTGATATTCATGGCATCTCAGATTAGTGCTTATATAGTTTGTCTGTTACACTATTGCATAGGTGCCCAATTTATTTTCAAGGATTATTTTTTTGAACTGCTCTAGAGTATGTAGTACTTCTGTAAACCTATGTATCTCTAGAAACATGTAGAAACTATTTTATTTCCAGGGGGCGAAACGGTTTTTGGCCTACAACTTCTTTTAGAGTATGGACAAATATTTGGATAGGACTCTAAAATGGAGAGAACACACAAACTTAACAAAAGTAACCCTACCACAGAGGTGTCATTGCCCAAAACCTCTAGTCTCTAGATCTACCTCTCCCCCAACCACACCAGAAGAGAGCCCTCCATCTCATTATGTTCCTGATACTCCTAGGGAACTGTCTGTGTTACCTGTTTCACAAATAGAAAAAAAAATTGGATGCAATTCAAACATCTATAAATGCAATCCTGACCCATCTTGAATACAATACTAAAAGGCTAGTAGAGGTAGAACAATGCACCAGTGACAATGAAGATGCTATTTTAGCACTTCAGAATAATAATAATAATAGTAGTAATAATAATAATTTTATTTATATAGCGCTTTTCTCCTAAAGGACTCAGGACCTTATTCAGAGGCGGCCGTACGGTCTACGACCGCACGGCTACCTCGATGTTTTGCCAGTGCACATGCGCATGAGGGAGCCGGCTCCCTCGTGCGCATGCGTGAGACCCGCTACGACCGACAGCGCTGGTCGTAGCGGGTCTCTTTCCAAAGGGGGCGAGCTGTCGATGTTGATTGACAGCTCGCCCCGTTTGGAAGGCGGGCCGGCGGGGGTGGCAGCCCAAACGGAGGCGTTCCCATGGGAACGCCTGCCGTTTGGGGGAGGCCCCACTGAGATCACTAGTGATGTCAGTGGAGAGCTTCCGGCTCTGACAGAGCCAGAAGCTCTCCGGGGCTTACGACAAGTGAGACCCTACCCTAGAGGCTCGTCGTAAGCCCCGATGGTCGCGATGGTCAATGACCATCGCGACCATCACCCGAGTGATCGTTAGAGCTGTGGGTGTTAACCCACAGCCTAATGACCGCAACAGAGGCGGGCGGTCAGGATGCAAGTGACCGCCCAGTTTCTGAGCGACCGCTTGCATCCTCCGACCGCCTCTGAATGAGGCCCTCAAAGTGCTTTACATTTGCCTTTACAGTACAAAATACAAAATAAGCTTAAACAAGGGACATTTGTGAAATGCTTGGGTGAAGAGGTAAGTTTTGAGTCTATTTTTGAAGGATTCTAGAGTGGAGGCCTCTCGAACTGTGCGGGGAAGTGAGTTCCATAAGGTTGGAGCCCCAAAATTGAAAGTTCGACCTCCAGATGAATTTCGGGAGATTCTAGGTACTGTTAATAATCCTTCAACGGATCGCAGTAATCGAGTGGGATGGTAAGGAAGCAGAAGCTGCTTTAGGTACCTTGGGCCATGGTCATGTAGGGCTTTGTAAGTTAGTAAGCCAATCTTGAAAACAATTTGCCACCTGACAGGCAGCCAGTGAATGGAGTAGAGAGTGGGCGTTATGTGGCTGGTTGGTTATTAGCCTGGCAGCTGCGTTTTGTACCATCTGCAAGCGGTGCAATTCTTTTGCTGGGAGTCCAAGGTAGAGGGCGTTGCAGTAGTCTAGGCTTGATGATATAAATGCATGTATGACTTTAAGCAGATCTTCTGAGGGAATTAAGTGCTTGATTCTGGCAATGTTCCTCAGATGAAACAATGAGGATTTGATTGTGGCTGATACCCGATGTTTAAGTGTTTGCCATTTCAAATCAAGGACTACCGGAGCATGGACAGAGATTATAATAATAATATTATTATTATTACATATTGCTATTCTTGAAAATAAAGTCTCAGCAACCAGTATATAATCAATCCAGGGAAATGAGTCATGCACCCGCGAGTAATAAGTAATTTCCCGATTAGACAAATTTCTCATCCTCCAGGCATCAATCAAGGAAAAGTTTGGGTAATTGAGCGCATATAAATTAAGAAGGCATCATTTATGTCCAAACAACAAACAAAGAAGCATTACATTACCAAACTTTATGATCCCTCTATGGATGTAACTCCCAACTCCCAATATGATATTTCCCAACTATTGGAATCTTATTTCCAGGCATTATATAGGGCGGAATCACCTAACCCTGAGGCTACCAATACTTCTCTTAGAGATGCTTTATTACCTAAACTTACTGACGAACAGAGAGAATGTTTGGATGGTGACATTCCGGGGGCAGAGGTTGACAGGGCAATTGATTTACTGAAGTCAAATAAATCCCCAGGTATTTATGGACTCAACAATTTTAAATGTATAGATAGTTTCCACTCTGACTAACTTATTCCAGAAAATATACGCCCAGAATATAACATATCATTCCTTCAATGATGATGTCACGCCTGAGGGTTGGAGTTGTTTGGAACAGGCGTGGGAGGCTGAAGTGGAACCTAAGGAGGTGTGATTAAATCTGGAAGACTTGCACCAGGACATCATCACGCAATGAGGAACGATAGGAGGCAGTAGACCTGCTGTAGGTGATAAGCCCAAAGGCGAGGACAGTAGGGATCAATTTTATTACACAGGAGGTTGAAATTCGTACTGGAGATGATAATACTGAATTAAGTAATGATCTAAATCTGATTGAACCAATGATGCCAATTTGAAGAACTTGATGGATGTGAATCCAATGTTGAAGAAATGATGCACTTGATCAGTTGGGCCGATGATGAATTGATGCACTTGATCAGTTGAGACCAATGTTGAAGAGTTGATGCAGTTGATCGGTAGGGACCAATGTTGAAGAGTTAATATGCTTGATCAGTAGGGACCAATGATTGGAGATATTGGTTGAGACTGATGATTGGGGATATTGGCTAGGACCTGGAATGATACGAACTGGAACCATTCAGATATGGAAAACCTTGGAGCTCAGCACAAAGCTGTATCTTCAGCAGAAGCAACATTGCAATGGAGGCCAGTCACAGAAAATGGAATTTATAGGGGATTGGATGCTGCAATCAGCTGGTCTGGGAGCAACACTATGGACCTCATTCAGAGTCGGTCGTTGCGGCCGCACGGTCGTACGCCACCGATGTTCGCTGAACTGCGCATGCGCAAAGTTCGCAATGCTCGTGCGAAAACTTGCTGCTACGATCAGAAATTTCTCTCTCCTTGAACACAGCCAGGTCGGTAGTTTGAGTGACAGAATGAGGCGTTTGTGGGTGGTAACAGGGGAAGGTAACGGGGGAGTGGAGATCCGAACGCAGGCGTGCCTAATTATGCGAGTGCATAATTAACAAAGTAGTGTCATGGCACACGTGACATGGGTGGTTTGTACACTGACATGATCGTAGTGCTTAAGAGAGGGTATGGTCAACCTTAAGCTCTACGACCAGTTCTGATGGTTCCCGATGGTCTCGATTAATCCTTATATGGCCGGAGATGACGTGTAATGCGTACGAGAATGGGTCGTATTTTTTGTCTTCCGGCCACTTCCTCCCCTTGGTCGGCCAGCCAACGATCCGATCTTAGGGACGCAACATGCGAGTGCATCATTTGCATATCCGGCCCCTTTTCCTGTACGACCGTGCGGCCGCAACGACCGACTCTGAATGAGGTCCAATGAGTGGTGGAGCAGAGTCAAGTGACAGAATCCAACATGGCTGCACCCATATTGAGTTTGGAGGGAAGTCAAGTGTGTGCCTGAGTGTTAGCATGCTGAGTAAACACGTAGAGCACAGAGCAGTAACCATGTGGACAGACCTCACAGCCAACTGGATGCAATGTGCAGTGCGTCATCCGGGAGTGGTTTGCGGTCACAGTGCGAGCGGAAGTCAGCACTAGCTGGAATAACACCACAGACGTAAAACATAGGAGAATGTGGGAAAAATGAGTCAGTATCGTGACAGACTATTCTTATACTAAACCAAACAAAGATGTTTCATTGTTATCTTTATATCGACCTATTACGCGGCTCAACCAGGATTATTTAATCTTGGCAAAAATTATTTCTACCTGGTTACAGGAATTTATGACATCTCTTATTTCTACACACCAGCTTGGGTTTACTCATGGACGTCAATCAGTATTGGGAGTGAGATCGGCAATTGCAGTTCTGGTATTATACAAACGAACCAGAAAAAAAATATATTCCTATGTAGGACACACATGGAATTATTTCACATTATCATTTGATAATAAATTGTCGATCAGTAGAGGGTATTGCCAATCCACAAAAAAACAAGAATTCTAAAACATAACCTTTATTGCATTAACCTTAAAATAGATAGCAGCAAAATATTAAAAACCGAATGTGCATTGATGTGAAAGTGAAAATAAATGTGAAAATAAAATTTTGTGATGACTACTCAAATAAACCGTGTCTTATTTATTGTCTCATCAGAAAATACATTTTCTTGCCTAAGTGCTTTACTAATAACCTCCTCATGAAATGAGATGAATATCTCTTTTAATTGCATTCATCCGGAGATATAGTTAGTCTTAAAATCACAGATTTTTATGGTAGCCAGTTGTTGGGACCAAAATAGGTGATCTACTATCTTGCAATGATACAGATATTATAGTATCAAATTCATTCTTTTTCAATCCATATGGGGTTAACAAATGAGATACAGTCTGCTGGGACCAGTTGTTCTTGCCCAGTAAATTGTCACACCCATATATTTTAATATTCAATAGACCTCTAGTTGTGAGGAACATTTATTATCAAAAAGGTTGTCTGTATCACTATTGCCATGATTATAAGTGTTTCATATTACCATAATGGTTGTCACACACTTAATTTGATTTTACAGTTGCACACTTAGATATTACTTAAGCCGCAATATTGTGTGGAGAATACAGTCCATCACAAATATTGGTGTATTCTAACGGATCTCTGTACCACTTATCTAGTTGTTGCCAATGTATCTTATTTAAAGATTAGCATTTAATGATTGCAACTGTTTTATTCAATCTACCCACTTTTTTGAGTAGAGATTTATTGATCAACCCCATGGTCCTATCATGGACCAAAGACCTCGAAGAGGAAGGTCCGTAGGGGTAAGAAACACCCGAAGCAGAGATCAATTGGGACACACAGGACAATCCCAGGTATCAGAAGAGGCCTTCAAAAGAGACGATGAATACCATAGAGAGAGCTAGAGAATTGAGAGTACTAAACCTTACCTCTAAGAAACTAGACGAAACACATATTAGAGTCTTAAGTAAAGGTTTATCTTTTTCTCCTAACAATCATCTGCACCAATTCAGATGGGAGAAGGACTTCCATCTTTTTGGGAGGAAGCTCCTTTTAACAAAATATTATTCTCGCAACTGATTTAATGATGTGAATGAAGCATCATCTATGGTTAGCACAGCTGAAAAATTATCTTTGGAAGACGTACAAGCAATAGTAATGCTGGAAGATCTAGAAAGAGAATCGAGTGACTCTAATACTAATCCTAGACCAAAATGCAAAAAGAAGGGAACTTTTAATCCACAAACGCATATATGCTCAGAAGTTGGTACATTTATAGAGTTGGTTTCTCATGACTTTGACAAACTGTGTGCCAGAAAACCCAATTCTAATATATTTTCTAATAATCTTAATAAGGATGAAATTAAGGTTCTTAAGGAGATCAAGTCCTGGGTTGACACCATAATTAAGCCCTCTGATAAAAGGGGAAAGCGTGGTACTCTGGGATAAAGATAAATACATTTTGGAAGCTAATAAACAACTTAAAGATGAGACATGCTATAAACAACAGCTGTTTAATCCAACGGGCTCTCAAGACCCACTACTTCATCAATGCCTTCCAGCTATCATCCTAACTCGCTGCTTCATGCTCCTTCCTCCCCATCTACCCCATCTGTGTCAAACCTTTTGTCTGCCCCTCCCTTTTAGAATATAAGCTCTTACAAGCAGGGCCCTCAACCCTCTTGTGCTTCTCCCTACTTTAGTTTCATCTACTTCTTACTCACCACTAGGGCTCCTAACACTTGGTTTCTTATGCTCTGTTACTTATCTGGTTGTTATGGTTGCTAATGTAGCAATGTATATTATCCATGTCCTGGTCCTGTATTGTATTGTTCATATGTTATCTGTTGATTTGTATTGTTGTCAGTATTTTGCCATTCTAATGCTGCACACATTTGATATGTACTTTGATGCGAGTTGGTAAATTACCATTCTTGATTTACTTTTTTCATGGATGCCTTAGATCTCTTTATGTATACTGTTTATAGCTTCGCGTTTACCTATGAGGTCCATGCCGATATGTGCTGTGTGGTACAGTGCGGGTGATATCATTGTTTATCTGGGGAGGATGTCTCCAGGCAACTGTTTCTGTTCCAGATTGGTGTGTATGGTTCACGTGGGAGCTGTCCTGGATGGCTGGTCTTCGCGCTGAGGTGACGTCCCAGCAGATGGCCCGTCGCCCCCGGATGGTGGGGGATTCACTCGTTATTTAAGGTGGTAAGTTTTGTATGTTGTATGCACCCTGAGGAAAATGTTGTTATTAAAACATTGAAATGTAGGTTAACACCGTGCATCCTGTTTTTTTTTTTTTTTTATATATATATATATATATATATATATATATGTAATGTATATATATATATATATATATATATATATATATATATTGTGGCAATGTCACCAGAGATGGCACTGGTGAGCAGCAGATGCTGTGTGGGGCAGGTGAGGTCCGCGAAAGAGATGCGGTTTCTAGACATTTCATCACATATCATGGATCCAATCCTGAAGAATGCACTTTTAAAGCGATTGAACAAGTGTCTTTGGGAGACAGAGGAGGAGATCTGGGCAATAAACTTTCGCGGAGAGAAATGTTTTGGATTTTACAACTAAACACTATGACTCCGAACAGCTTTAACGAAAGCTATGAAATTGCCCCCTTCTTATAAAGGATGAGTCGGTAGCTGTGGTTATCTATTAAATATCTACAACCTTACCATTGTACTGACACCCAAACTCGTCTGATCTTGGAAGCTAAGCACAATTGAGCTGGGTCAGTACTTGGATGGGATACCCCCTGGGAATACTCAGTGTTGTAGTATATGATATCCACAGTAGGGCGTTAAATAGCCACTCAGTCCTTTTGAGGATTATGGGTCACGTACGATTCAGAAATTCTGGAGAAAAATGAAGATTTTATTTATTTATTGAACAGCCTGGATTCACAAGTTGTGGAGCATTGAAGCCATCATTGGACTTTGTTTATTCTATACAAGACTAACTAATCATCTCATATCTCCTTGTTTGGTTTTTAAAAATTTTTTATCCTAGTACAAGAGACTTTTTTCATATAATATTTGAACTACCATATACGTTTTTCACTATTTTTCACATTGATACTAGAGATTTTTATGCATTACCTCCGTTGAGTGAATACGCATTTTAACATGTCTAGCTGAACACATGATTAGGAAGCCAGCCTTCTATTTCTATATATCTTTATATACATTTTTCTAATTTCTTTCCCCTTCTTCATCATCAGCCGTGTATGAAAGATGGCGTCCCCGTTACCCTAGCAACGATGATGCATTTATGTTCCATTCACTACAGGTGTTGTGGAAAATGGGGAGTGGACAAGTTGCCACCAGTGGGCGGAGACAAAGGTGCAAGCTGGAGAACACTTGGAGAATCCTGCCGAACTGAGATTCAGTTGCACATGGACCACAACAAAATGGCGAACGCACCAGCCGCATACGGACTACAAGAAAATGGCGGACGCAATATTACAGATACGGACATTTCCTGGAGTGGCCTGAAGTTTACTTGTGCTACCGGTAACATGACAGATGACGTCATCATTGGGCGGAAGCCGAGAAAGAATGGGCGGAAGCCAGTATACGAATAAGTGGTATTAAACCACTTTGGACTTCAGCAAACGCTAATGAAAAGTTAAAAATTTTACATTATGGACAGATGTAAGATAGAATATATATTATTAATTCAGTATGAACCTCTGGAAAAAAAAGAGCGCTCTTTTTCGATATGACTAACTGGAAGTGACGTCATGGATGATTTAAACGAGACAACTGGCGCCCTGTCTCATAAAGCGTATAAAAAGTGGCAAACCCTGATTAACTGCACCCCTTGATGAAGTCCCCAAGTGGATGAAACGCGTTGGAATAGCTGCCTTGTCTGACTGAATTAACTATTAAAGATAAGCATCTCATTTTTGTAGAAAACTTCCTATATATTTTTAACAAGTTTTGAAACATTTTAAACAATACCTTTTTACTTGCTTTTATCCACTGATCCCTTTGTGTAAACTGGCTTTTTTAAATATTTAAATATATAAACTCCATTCGTTTTTTAAGATGTATTTAAATGTATGAATTGCATTTTTAATGTCATCTTAAATATATATTAGCACTATTTGCACATTGTGGAAAATTCAATCAATTTATTAGTATAATTAATTTATTTGTATTATCTGTGCTTGTATGCACAGGATCTAGATATACTTTTTAAATATTAAACTGTGATTTTTATTTTTACACTTTGTATGGTACATTTCTTGGTTTATGTTACACATTCCACAAATCATTGTAGAATATACGTAAGTCGCTGATCACCTAACATATTTGCACTAATATATATATATATATATATATATTGTGGCAATGTCACCAGAGATGGCACTGGTGAGCAGCAGATTCTGTGTGGGGCAGGTGAGGTCTGCCCACACAGACTAGAAAAGCATTTTGGAAAGATGGTTAATTGCTGCCTGGTGGAGAGAGCTCAGGTGTAGGCTGACGAGAAGGCAGACCGGTCAGGCTGCTGGGGACAGTCTAGGTGAGACTGTAGCAGCCAGGAGAGCCCAGTGAAGCTAAGCGAGCCTTGGGTCCAGATCTTGCAGGAGGCAAGGGGGGCCATCAAACTCTCAGACTGTGGTACTATAAAGCAGCGAGGCTGCATGCTAAGGAAGCTATATCAGGCCAGGTGGCCAGGGTCCAATTCTGCACGTGGCAGGAAGGACCCCCATTTACATCGACTGTGTTGGCAGACTAGCTGCACCCTTATAGATAGGGCTCAAGAAGAGAGCTAGTGCCCTAAGAGAGGGTTTATTTATTATTTTATTGTGGTTTCCTGACTACCATTTGTATGCTGGAAACCTGTGTGTGGACCCTGATTAAGCACCTAAACACTGCACCAATCCACCCTCTACCACGCTAATTAACCCCAAGACATCACAATATATATATAAAAAATTCCAAAGAGGAGAGGGCACTCACCATTTGCAGAAAAAAGACAGATATTTATTGATCACATACCACCAGTGTAATAGGCTAGGTCCAACGTTTCGGTCCCCATGTGGGGCCTTTGTCAAGGTAAATGCAATATCACGCACTGTTCAATCCATCAAACAAAGTGCAACCATATTAGATAAACAACAGAGTTTAAATAACAAAGGCAATACCTACCAGGTGTGAGCCATGTAATCAACATATCATAGTGCGGCACATGCTGACACGCACGCCATTGTGGCCATGCCCACAAACATGGAAGAGGTTCCAAGCCTCATTTTTAACAGCAAATAGTACAAGGAAGATGGATCGCGTCAGCGAGTCACGTGGGACAGACACCCACTACGTGTCCAGTCGCACGATAACACCAGTCATAATAGCTCAGGGAGCGAGAGCTCCCACAAACCAATCAAGCTATCCGACTGTAGTATGGAAACCAATCAGAACAAGGGGCGGATGGGCAGGCATGGTGAAAAAAGTAAACAACACGCTCTTAATACACCATCTTGTGATAGAATCCAAACATTAGATCCATCACATTGAACGCAGCTTATTGTCACAAGGCTCTCCCAATAGGCATGCCAATGTTAGTACAATAATACACACACACAAAAACACAAGAATATATCATTAAAAAACCAGCAAATCCGAAAACATATCAACAAAAATATATCAATAAATTATTTTACAAAAAGACATTGAATGAGATGTGCTCATTTAGGCCCCGCGGGGCAACAGTGTCCAAGTTGGTGGGTGTCCATTGGTAAAAAACTGTTTTGCCACTGGCTTATTGCTGACACCAGTAGCCAGTGATTGCCGAACTGAACTTCGTGATTAGCCATTCGTTCTCGGATCGGTCTTGTTGTTAGGCCAATGTATACCAGAGAACAAGGGCAGATTAGCATATACAGAACAAACTCACTAGTACATGTGTGTGTGTGTGTGTATGTCATATATATATATATATATATATATATATACACACACACACACACACAGTACCAGTCAAAAGTTTGGACACACCTGCTCATTCAATGGTTTTTGTTTATTTAAATTATTTTCAACATAGTAGATTAATACTGAAGACATCAAAACTATGACAGAACACATATGGAATTATGTTGTAAACATAAAAGTGTTAAACAAATCAAAATATGTTTTATATTTTAGATTCCTCAAAGTAGCTCCCCTTTTGCTTTGATGACAGCTTTGCACACTCTTGGCATTCTCTCAATCAGCTTCATGAGGTAGTCTCCTGGAATGATTTTCCAACAGTCTTGAAGGAGTTCCCAGAGGTGCTGAGTACTTGTTTGCCAAGAGTGTGCAAAGCTGTCATCCAAGCAAAAGGGGGCTACTTTGAGGAAGCTAAAATATAAAACATATTTGATTTGTTTAACACTTTTTTGTTTACAACATAATTCCATATGTGCTCATTCATAGTTTTGATATCTTCAGTAATAATCTACTATTCTGAAAATAATTGAAATACACAAAAACCAATGAATGAGAAGGTGTGTCCAATCTTTTGACTGGTACTATATATATATATATATATATATATATACACACATATATATATATACATACATACACACACACACACACACATACATACACACTATATATACATGGGATCTTAAGAATGTTTGTTTATACATCATCCTCCAACAAACCTCTCCTTAGGCAGGCCTCATGAAAAGTGTGACAAATTTTCCCATCAACAGTCCTTTGGTCTTCGAAGGAAGTAGGACCTGTTGCATTCAAAATTTGTAGGATGTACAGTGTAAACAAGGCCAAGAGCTTCTGTTGCTCTGATACCAGGATGACCATCCACAGCGACTCCCAGTTTTCTGCGCAGAAAATCTTTGGGAGAAGCATTTCATGTGTAATATTTTGGCAGCAGGGTCCTTGCAAAGTCATCATTTTGACACAGTTGGAAGAAAGAAGTAAATGTTGTTGCGTAATTTGGTATAGTCAGAGAGCTGAGAATGCTGGCAAAGCCTGCTAGAGCTGTCTTCCATAATAAATATCAAGATCATGACAACACAAAATGCTTGCTCCAAGGCACTACCCATAAGCCATGAAGCCCCACAATGAGCGTCTAGAAAAAATTGTGGTTTTAAATTAATTAAAAATTAACAGAAATTAATTTTGATTTCAAATTTTTTAGGTTGCCTCCGCCGTGTTTTAATATGCTCGTATGTAAAATTTCACAATCTTTGCTTGTAAACTGGATTTGTATAGAAAGACAGAAGTACAGAACGACAAAAATATTAGATAAGCTAAATACTTTTGTAATTCCATTCCTGACCTGTAGAGGGCAAATGCTATGCAAAAATTGTGGTTTTTCATTAATTAAAACTTAACAGTAATTAATTTCGATTTCCAATTTTTTTATAGTTGCCTCCGCTCGTATATAAAATTTCACGATCGTGGCTTGTAAACTGTGGATTTGTATAGAAAGACAGAAGGACACATTTTCGCTTTTATAAAGTAGATATATATATATATATACATATTATACATACACACAGTGTATATATACATATTATAATATAATATAATATGTATATATATATATATATATATATATATATATATAAAATGGGTTGACTGCAGAGTGGCTGGTTTACCAAAGTTCATCAATAATATAAATGTCGCATTTATCGACAAAGTGGTCAAATATTTAGACCCATAGTGTAATTAAAGAATAAAAAGTGCTGGTGCTTGTAAATAAATAATTAACAATTTAATAGACACAGAAGTGCAAGAATAAAAAATAAATGAGATAAAAAATACATATAAAAAAATACAATAGACAGATGGATAAAATCAGAGGAAAAATCTAAGACTCGGCATATATTCACTTTAAAAAAAAACAGTTTTTCTAACAGATAAATAATTTAGTGGCTTATCTGAATGAAGTGGATAGAAGTTACTATATCATAAGTTCAAGAGGCAAGGTATGGTCACTCCCATATCTTCTAGAAAGAATGTTTTCTTTTTAAAGTGAATGATATATACCTTTACTAGTATTTTTTATTGACATTGAGCTGACGCCCACAAATATTGGGCCTAGTTAACAGTACTTTATATATTTTTTATTGTTTCCTTATAAATCACTGTATTATTTTTGGCGCCGTACCCACTTATCTTTTCTCTCTCATATATATATATATATATACATACATATACATACATACACACACACATATACAGTGCATCCTGAAAGTATTCACAATGCTTCACTTGTTCCACATTTTGTTATGTTACAGCCTTATACCAAATTGGAGTAAATTAATTTTTGTCCTTAAAAATTCTACACACAGTACCCTATAATGACAATGTGTAAAAAGTTTTTTTGAGATTTTTGCTAATTTATAAAAAAAAAAAAAAACACTAAATCACATGTACATAAGTATTCACGGCCTTTGCCATGAAGCTCAAAATTGAGTTCAGGTGCATCCTGTTTTCACTGATCAGCCTTGAGATGTTCCTACAGCTTAATTGGAGTCCACCTGTGGTAAATTCAGTTGATTGGACATGATTTTGCAAGGCATACACCTGTCTATATAAGATCCCACACTTGACAGTGCATGTGAGAGCACAAACCAAGCATGAAGTCCAAGGAATTGTCTGTAGATCTCAGAGGCAGGATTGTCTCGAGGCACAAATCTGGTACAGAAAAATATCTGCTGCTTTGAAGGTCCCAATGAGCACAGTGGCCTCCATCATCTGTAAATGGAAGAAGTTCGGAACCACCAGGACTAGAGTTGGTCAGCCATCTAAACGGAGCGTTCAGGGGAGAAGTGCCCTAGTCAGGGAGGTGACCAAGAACCCAGTAGTCACCCTGTCAGAGCTAAAGCATTCCTCTGTGGAGAGAGAACTTTCCAGAAGGACAACCATCTCTGCAGCAATCTACCAATCAGGCCTGTGTGGTAGAGTGGCCAGACAGAAGCCACTCCTTAGTAAAAAGCACATGGCAGCCCGCCTGTAGTTTGCCAAAATGCACCTGACGGACTCTCAGACCATGATGAGACAAAGATTGAACTCTTTGGCGTGAATGCCAAATGCCGTTTGGAGGAAACTAGGCACCACTCATCACCAGGCCAATACCATCCCTACAGTGAAGCATGGTGGTGACAGCATCATGCTGTGGGGATGTTTATCAGTGGCAGGAACTGGGAGACTAGTCAGGTTAGAGGGAAAGATGAATGCAGCAATGTACAGAGACATCCTGGATGGAAACCTGCTCCAGAGCGCTCTTTACCTCAGACAAGGGTCTCGTCACCGATGGTCGCGATGGTCTTGACCATCAACCTGGCCACTCGCTAAAGCTGTGGGTGGTCACCCACAGCTTAGCGAGTGGCCAGCTCTTTACAGAGAAGTGGCCACCCTCACTCAGAGTGAGCGCTCGCATTTTGCGAGCGGCTCTGAATGAGGTCCACAGTCTCCAGCTACCTGCATATGAATGCTTCCCACATCCATTATGTCTTCATTCATCTCAAGCATCTATTATCTGGGCTGTTCTGCACTTCGCACCCATACCAATAGGTGACACACTACACTCTGGTAAATTCATCTACTCTCAGTACATTGCAGCACTTCAGTGTCATCTCCTGCAGGCTGATGCCTTAACTACAGACACTTTGCTGTGGGCACATCTACTGTGTTTCTACTTGCTACAGTTCTAAGTACTTTAGACCCCGTGTTTTGATTTTGGGTCTAATTCATTATTGTGTTTAGTTTTGCCAAAACAGCCCTTAAGTGTTTTGGTTTTGGATCTGGACTTTTTTTTTTTTAATAGATGGATAAAAACAGCTAATGTACTATAATAGTAATATTATTCATTGTCAGTCAATTTTGCTCACCTCGCAGCTCACAATATTATTTTTGCCCATATTGGCCAAAGGCTGCAGTGAGGTGACTGACTAAACTTAGTGGCAGAGCAGTACCACAAACACATGGCAGTTTAAAAAAGATTGTAGCACATCTAGGAAACAGTGGCACTGCAGTGGCAGACAGGGATGACAGTTTAATATAAACTATACAATGCTATAGAATGTTTTACTTAATCAAGAACTAAATCAGAGTCCCAAGGCCAGCACAGGTAAATAGAGGTGGAGTGTTTAGTGGAAGCCAGGTAAAGCATTAATTGATGGATTGATTGAATAATTGCCTTGTGAATAGAAGTATAACAAAAAACAAATCTAAGAACTGGAAAACACTATTAAATATATGGCATTGCAAGATACAAAACAACATGTATGCCCCAGTAAAGTACAGTAATATACATTGCCTGTCAAAAACACACAATCTTGGCAAAGCCCACCATGAAAAGTGGTGCATTATGGAAATTTCCTTGAGCCTACCCATCCTTATGTTGTATACTAAAAAGGACATGCACAGTTTAACAAGCTAAGCACTTCAGCAACATGCACTGCCACTTTTGTAGCTGAAGTGCTTGCTTTGTTTTGGACCCTCACAAAATAGGTTGTTGTTGTTAATCATCTTTACAGTAGGAGGGTGTCATTATCATCCTCATCCCCATCAGTTTTGTTAACATCTTCATAACCACACAATATTAGCTCATCCACACTGGAATCCACTGTTACAGAAGTCTCTGGGGTATATTTACTGAAGTGCAGGTTTTTAGAAATGGAGATGTTGCCAATAGCAGCCAATCAAGATTCTAGCTACCATCTTCTAGAACAGTGGTGTCAAACTTGGGCCCCCCAGCTGCAGTTGAACTACACATCTTAGCATGCAGTGCCACAGGTTTGCAATTAAGGCATGCTAAAACTGTGGCAGGGCATGCTGGGATATGTAGTCCCACAAAGCTGAAGGGCCCGAGTTTGACACCACTGTTCTAGAAGGTGCTAGATAAATGTTAAGTAGAATGTGATTGATTGCTATGGGCAACATCTCAACTTCTAAAAACCTACACTTAGTAAATATACCACTCTGTGCTTTGTTGTAATTGCTGTCAAAGGTCTTCCTCATAGAATTTGTAGTTCACTTTTATGAACATCAGTTTTTCCACATTTTTAGGAAGTAGCCTTCTACACCTATCGCTAACAATGTTCCCAGCTGTGCTAAATATTCACTGGATGGTGGGCAGCTTAAGTCAAGCAAAAGTAGTTTGTACAAGGGGCTCCAAATTCCATTTATTTCTCCCTGTATTGAATGGAACTGTTTGACAAGCTAATTAGTACATTTTCATTAAAATAATCATCCATTCCCCCTCCTCTACCTATGTCATGGCTTGTAGTGATGGATTTGTGCTGTTCCTACTGTTGCCAAAGCATATAAAGAGTGGAATTCCACCTGGTTACTTCCTCTTGCTTCAGATTTGGAACGGAAAATTTAATTGTTCTTACTGCTGCAATATTTTACATGTGGTGGTGAATGCACCTCTAAAGCCCCTGTCCAACATTTGTTGACAGATGCTAAAAAAGTGTTTGACAGGATCACATGTTGATTTATTTATTTGGAGCAGGAGTATCTGGGATTGAGGGATGTGTGCAAGGCCAGTATCCTTTTAATATTTATATTGTGCATGGAAGCACTAGCTAGGGCAAATTTAGGATAATTCTGCTATATGAAGTGCTTCTGCTGGTAGGGCTGAACATAAACTAACTTTGCTGATGATTTATTAGCCATCATCTTGAACCCAGCCACCTCCCTGCCAAATATTTCTCAGGAATTTCAGAGATTTGGCCACTTATCTCCACCCCCCCCACTTCAATGTTTGAGAGTCTATAACACGCATTTCCATATGTGTTTGCACCCTGCCCACCTGACTACTGTAAATGTGTTGGAATGCTGCTACTGCCCTGACTCCTTATTTGGATAGATAGGATGATTTTATTTATTCACATTGTATGTGCAATATCTCCTTTGGGGTATTTTTGTTCTTATCCCCAGTTCATGTTTGACATTTTTTTTATTGTTTTAATAAAATGTGATTTTTATGCAAATACTTATTGGGAATGTTGATTCGTATTTAAACCGTATATTTGTCACCATGTTTTATCCTGTTATACAATATTTCACGCGGGGGGGACAATCAATCCTAAAAATATGCACAATACTTTGATTATTGTCTGTATTTATTCCCTATTCTCCATATACTCTTGATTTTCCTGTTGGACCATTGAAACATCTGAGGATAACAAAACTGATCAAGATAGACTCATATTGTTTATACTGCACATTTTTTGCACAGTGATTTCACTGTTGTATGCACTTTTAGGTGCTTCCCTATTATATCCTTATACTATTCCTCTTATACCGTAAGTGTGACTTAACACTAGAGATGAGCGGGTTCAGTTCCCTGAGAACCAAACCCATCCTAATTTAGGGGATTCGAGTCGACTCGGATTTTCCCACCTGACTCAGAACTGAAAACGAGGCAAAACGTCATCATCCCACTGTCGGATTCTTGCAGGTTTTGGATTCGATAAAATTCCCGCGATCATCGCCATTTTTCATTCCAGCTGTGGAGAGTGAAGAGGGAGGGAGCTGGGATCTGTGCTGTGCATGCTACAGTTGTGTCTACAGTTGTGTTGCTTTGCTTAATGTCCATATGGGCTGGCTGTTGTTGTGACTGAGGTTGTCCTGTCTACCCACAGGGGCTGACTGGCTGTTGTCCTGTCCATAGGGACTGGCTGGCTGTAATCCATAGGGGCTGGCAAGATGTTGTACATAGGGGCTGTCTGTTCTGCATGTTGTCCAGGGGATGCTCTGTCCATAAGGTGTGCTCTTTACCCTCAGTGTGAAAAAAAACAAAAAATATTTTTTTCTGTGTGCATGTTAGCCATACTTGTCATAAATGCTGGTGCAGGGGTGCTGTGCTGCTGTCTGCCAAGGGGCTGCTGTCTCTTTCAGGGGTTCACCCCCAGTGTGAAAAAAAAAATTGTGTGTGCGTGTTAGCCTGCCACACACTACCAGTGTTCAAATAAAAATAATTTTTTGTGTGTGTGCGTAATTGCGTGGTAGCCACACCACCAGTCAAAAAATAAAAACAATTTTTTGTGTGTACATGTTAGCCACGCCACCAGTGAGAAAATAAAAACAATTTTTTGTGTGTGCGTAATTGCGTGTTAGCCACACCACTAGTGAGAAAATAAAAACATTTTATTTGTGTGTGCACGTTAGCCACAATTATCAGCAACGTAGGTGCGCAGGGGTGCTGCTACAATATGTTTATAAAGAGGCTGCTGCCTCGTTCAGGTGCTCTCCCAAGTGCCCCCAAAATGTATTCAATCAATCAATCTTTTTTTGTGTGTGTCAGGGGTGCTGCCTGTGTCGTTTATCAAGAGGCTGCTGCCTAAAGTGGACAATGAATCCCCAATCTAACAAGGAGCGCTGCTATTATTTATACACAACACAGGATGGGATGACGATATAGGCTTGGGTGATGGTATAATCTGGGGTGATGTATACATCATCTTCTTCACACAATATTAATTTGTCCCCAATGGAATCCACCATTACAGGTGCCTCTGTAATTTTTGCACGTAATTGACGGTAAAGTTCTTTCTCGTAGAATTTATATTTCATTTTGATGGACATCATCTTTTCCACATTTT
Organism: Taudactylus pleione; assembly: GCA_031769625.1. Lineage (NCBI taxonomy): Eukaryota > Metazoa > Chordata > Amphibia > Anura > Myobatrachidae > Taudactylus > Taudactylus pleione. The sequence goes on along the minus strand of JAUIMM010000350.1, from coordinate 16,896,527 downwards.
GGGGAAGTAGTCAGGCAGATCACTGACAAGGTTCCCAGCTGTGCTGAAAACTCATTCTGAGTACACCCTGGAAGGTGGGCAGCTCAAATAAAGCAAAGGCAGTTTTTTGTGTAAGGGCCTCCAAGGAGTATATTTATTTACTAAAGTTTCTAACTATGAAAAGTGTTCATGTTGCCCATAGCAACGAATCAGATCCAGTCTATCATTTTCTAGAATGCAATAGAGAAATGATAACTACAATCTGATTGGTTGCTATGGGCAACATGAATACTTTTAAATTTTTAGAAACTGTAGTAAAATAAAATTACCTCCAAATTGCCTCTTTTTCCTGCCAGTAGTTATTTACATGTATCTCTTTCATTTCAGATCTGTGTCCATTGGGAAGAAAAAACAATGGGCCCGATTCAGAGACGGAAGCTCTGAAAGAGAGCTCGCTCTGAATCAGGGTTTTTTTTTAATTTGTTTTTATGTGCGGCCTCCTGGCCGCTCGCATATCTGTGGGTAACCAAGACCATCGCAACTATCGGGGCTTGCGACGAGACCCTTGTCTTAGGGTCTCATCGCCATAAGCCCCAGAGAGCTTCTGGCTCTAATAGAGCCAGAAGCTCTCCCACTGACATCACTGGTGATGTCAGTGGGGCCGCCCACAGAAGGCAGGCGTTCGCTTGGGAACGGCTGCGTTTATGAAGCCACCCCCCGCCACGCCTACAAAACGGGGTGAGCTGTCGATCAACATCGACAGCTGCCCCTTTTGTAGTGAGCCATGGACCAAGAGAATTTCTCTCGCTCCGGGGCTTGTGCACGCGCAGTGCAACTGCGGCGCGTGCGCAGAGCCCACCATCGACCCGCTTGCGGGCACTCAAGCGCTTGCGGGCGGGTCTGAATCAGGCCCAATGTCTTCATCCCTTCTGGGATGAAAAGCCACTCCCAGCAAGCAGGCATGGCACTCAAGAATTCCCAAGAAAGACACAACATAAGACTTAAACCTTAAATCTAAAATGTTGCATTTAATGCTCTGTTCCGCTTATTCACATATCTGATATAGTTAAGTGGACAGTGGGAACAATGGCAGTTTGAAGGCCACTAACTAACTCTGTTTTTTTAATGTCCCTATACAGGTTCGAAAATGCCTTTACAGAAGGTTTGCAAAGGATTATTTAAGTCAATTAATTTTGGAAAGCACTCTTCCTGGTCCCCTTCTGGGATAAAAATCCACTCCTAGCTGCAGAAGCAGGCGCAGGATTCTCAAGAAAGACACAAAGTAAGACCTTAAATCAGGGGTAGCCAACCTCAGTCCTCGAGAGCTACTAACAGTTCACGTTTATCAGACCACCTAACTGGTGCACAGGTGTATTCATTACTTACCAACACATTTAATTATTTATTACACTTGTGATTCTGTGAGGAGACCTGGAAAACATGCACTGTTGGTAGCGCTCAAGGACCAGGGGTGGCTACCCCTGCCTTAAATCATAGATCGTGTCCACATATCTGTGCTGGTTAAGTGGCAGTTTGGTAGCCACTAACTAACTATATTTTTTAATGTCCCTGTACAGGTTGGGAAATGCTTTTTTCATGTGGAAAGCACTACTAGAAGTCTTACTGGTCCCCTTCTGGGATGAGAAGATCCACTCCCAGCAGCAGGCATGGTGCTCAAGGATTCTTCTGGGGCAAGGACTGATGTGAAGGAGTAAAATATTTTTTTGTAGATGCCTCCTACCCTTCTCCCTCATAAATTTACTTTGGATTAAAAAAAAATTAATTAAACTTTACTACCAAATCCTTCCTGTCTCTGCCTTCAACTACATGCATACTCCAACTCCCTCAGGCCTCTCTGGAATAATAAAAACATTTGTTTGCGGATGTGCCATGTTGGCAGTTGAATTGCCACATTTTTGTGCCACCCACTGCTGCTGCATAGCTTAGTCAGCCAACTAGCTTGTGCAAATTTTGGGCCTAAACTGAATGAAAACAATCTAGTGAGCTGTGAGGTGGTCAAAATTGACTGGAAACGAGTGGAACTAAATGTTGTTATTGAGGTTAATAATACTGTAGCAACAAAAACAGGCCCATTTTATGTGATTTTTAGCTGTTTTTATGATTTAAGAAAAAATCCAGATCCAAAACCAAAACATAAAAAGGTGAGGTTTTGGCAAAACCAATCCAGATCCAAAACCAGGGGAGATCCAGATCCAAAACATGGGGGTCAGCGTACATCTATATTTAGAACAGGATGTCCCAATATGTCTGCCAGGATTCAAACCTCCCTTCCTCCATTCCACAGGAAGCTGGACCCCCAGTGACATGACAGACATTTGTAAGGGTTGAGCTGGTGATGTTCACCCATATGGAAGGCTGAGGAATAGAGATGTATGCTAACCCCCATGTTTTGGATCTGGATCTGCCCTGGTTTTGGATCTGGATTGGTTTTGCCAGAACCTCACCTTCATGTTTTGTTTTTTTGGTTTTGCTTTTGGATCTGGATTTTTCCTTTAAAAAAAAATCATAAAAACAGCTAAAATCACATAAAATTGGCCTTTTTTTGTTTCTACAGTATTATTAACCTCAATAACATTTATTTCAACTCATTTCCAGTGAATTTTGACCACTTCACAGCTCACAAAATTGAGTTTTTTTATATCTACAGTAGTTAAGGGCCAAAAGGTTGAATCCAACTAGCTGGCTCAAAACTGAGTGATAAATAGAGTTGAGGACTGTGCAAAGATGATGGTAGGGGTAACCCTTGAGCATTGACAGTTGATGATTGATACAATCACTGGCTGAAGTAAGAATTGATAGTTGATAGTTGGCACAGCCACTGGCTGAAGTAAGAAGAGTTGATATTGATAATTGGTGCAGCCATTGGCTGAAGTAAGAAGAGTTGATATTGATAAATTGGTGCAGTCCCTGGCAGAGGAATTGATAATTGCTGCAGCCCCTGGCTGAAGAATTGATAATTGGTACAGCCACTGGATGAAGAATTGATAGTTGATAGTTAAATGTTGATGCAGCCTGGAGGCTGCGTAGTAGTGTAATACAGAGCTATGATTAGTCCTGCAACAGCCTTGAGGCCTGGAACTCTTAGCAAGTTGCGGCCATTGCAGCCTTGAGGGCTGGTGAGGAGCGACGACAGGTGGCATTTGGGCCATGAAGCAAGATGCGGCCTTTGGGCTGTAGCAGCCTTAAGGGCTGAGAACCCTTGGCTGAATGTCACTGTTGTGCGACTTGTGCCACCGGGTTGAGACAACAAGCAGCAATTGGTTCAGAATTTTCTTTTAAAAAAATGAAAGGGGCATGCAGGAGATGCTGTCTGTGGCCATTACAATTTCTGGACATTCATAAACAATAATATTAAAAATATCAGGCAGCAATGCCCCAACCAGCACTTAATGGAAAGGAAAAAGGTGCAAGATGGAATTGCCCTTGGGCCCTCCAACCCACCCTTATGTTGTATTTATGAAACAGGACATTCACAGTTTAAGAAAACATCACTTCAGCGACAGGGACTGCCACTTGTGGCTGAAATGATTGGTTTGTTTGGGCCCCCACAAAACAAGCTGCCAATGCGTAGTGGACATTGGTGGCAATGATCCCATACACAAACTGGCTTTACAATACATTAGATGTCATCATAGTCATCCCCATCAGTGCATGCATCCTACTCTTCTTCACACAATATGAATTCATCCTCGCTGGAATCCACCATTACAGACGCTTCTGTATTTTTTGGACTTAAGTGCTGGTAAAGGTCTTCCTCGTGGAATTTGTAATTCATTTTGATGAACATCATCTTTTCCACATTTTGGGGAAGTAACCTGCTACGACGAACACTGACAAGGTTCCCGGCTGCGCTGAATACTCTTTCAAAGTACACACTGGAGGGTGGGCAACTTAATTACAGCAAAGCTAGTTTGTGTAAGGGACTCCAAATTGCCTCTTTTTCTTGACAGTAGTGAAACGGACTGTCTCACATGCCTATTTGGATGCTATCCCTAAAATAGTCATCCACCATTCTCTGAATGGTGACCATATCAGACAAAGTCACGGTACATATGTCACTCATTGTAGGCAGTTCTTTCAGACCCAACCAGATGTCATTAGATTTTGCTTAATGATCTGCATCACCACCAGCAGTGGGTCTCTTAGGAAAATGTAGTTATTTCCTGGCAGCTGTAGAAACTGAAAGAGGAGATGCTGCCGTGTCATGTTCCGCTTGAGCTGACAGTTTTTTCACCACCAGCTCTTTGCATCTTTTCAGATTTATGTCCATTGGAAAGAAAAACACAATGTATGACTTAAACCTAGGATTAAGTATGGTCGCCAAAATATAGTGATCTGATTTCAAGAGATTGATGACCCTTGGATCCTGTCAATGCCACTGAAGGACTTGATCTACAAGTCGCACATACTTACCGGAATCACTCCATTTCAGCTCCTCCAGTTTCTCCAGCTGCTTTTGCAAAAGTCTGATTAGGGGAATGACCTGACTCAAGCTGGCAGTGTCTGAACTAACTTCACGTGTGGCAAGTTCAAAGGGTTTGAGAACCTTGCACAACATGGAAATTATTCTCCACTGCGCCTGACTAAGGTGCATTCCTACTTCTTTCCCTATGTCATAGGCTGTAGTGTAGCCTTGGATGGCCTTTTTCTGCTCCTCCATCCACTGAAGTATATAGAGGGTAGAATTCCACCTAGTTACTACCTCTTACTTCAGCTGATGGCAGGGCAAACTCAACAGTTCTTGCTGATGCTGCAATCTTCGACATGCAAGTTGCTGAATGTCGAAAAAGTCCAGAAATCTTTTGGGCCACCGAAAGAATCTCCTGCATGCCCCTGTTATTTCTAAAAAAAATATTGCACCACCAAATTCATTGTGCGAGCAAAACATGGGATGTGTTCGAATTCGCCCACATGTAATGCTCGCATAATATTGCTGGCATTGTCAGAAATCACAAATTACAAGGAGAGTCCAAGTTGGGTAAGCCATTTTGCAATGATTTCCCTGAGTTTCTCTAAGAGGCTCTCAGCGGTATGCCTCTGAAACCGGTGATACACAGAGTAGCCTGCCTCTGAATGAGCTGGCATTTGTTAGCTGCTGTTGTTTGCACTGTTGGAGGCAATACACCTAAACAGTGGGCTGTCACAGTCATGTAATCTTTAGTTGCCCTGTCCCACTTGTCCACATATCTGTGGTTTAGTGGACAGTGGGCACAATGGCATTTCGGAGGACATTAATAAGGTTTTTTTTAATGTCCTTGTACAGATTGGGAATTGCTATTCTAGAGAAGTGAAATCTCGAAGGGACATGGCAGCGGGGACTCATGACCTCCATTAACTGTGTAAACCCACTGCATATATGGCGGATACTGAATGCACATCTAATACCAGCATAGCTTTTATGGCGTCCTTAATCCGCTGTGCAACTGGGTGTTTGCAGTCATACTTTTTCACCAAATCAAAGGATTGTGTGACAGTCAATTGTTTGGTTGAACTTATTGAACTACTAAAAGTAGTCTTCTTCCTGGTCCCCTTCTGGGATTTAGATCCACTCATAGCAACAGCAGCAGTGGGCTTAACACTCAAGGATCCTTCTAAGGAATAACGGATAAGAGAGGAGTCAGTCCTTATGATATTGGATGCAGGATTACTTCCGATCACAAATGAGGATGTTGACGATGATGCATGTGTTGGTGGTGGATATTGCAGGCGCTTGAATCCAGATAGAAGGGAGCAGATTGGTGACACTGGACTGATTGTAGCTTGTTTTTTTGTCCCCAAAGTTTCAATTTCAATACCCTTTCCAATTTGATGAATGTGTTGCAAGTGACGTAACAGGGAAGAGGTTCCAAGATGGTTAAGGTCCTTACCTCTACTAACTGTTACATGGCAACGGTTACAAATGGCTTGGCAATGGTTGTCTGGATTTGGGTGGAAATGACTCCACACATGAGATGTGGATTTTTTGGTCCAGGCATGCCAACAATGGGATTTTTCCCACCATGGGCAACAACTATTGCCCGATTGTGATTTACAGTTTTTGCACAAACCTCCTCGGCATCAACATCCTCATTATCCTTGTTGTTGTTATCACCAACTACATAAATATCCTCCTCATCCTACTCGTGCAATTCCACAGAAGCATCCTCAATTTCTACATAAGCATGTTGACTTGTGCTGCTCATCCCCACATTTGCAGAGGGCACACAAATGGTGGAAGTACAATCTTCTTCAAGTACAGTATGAGAAATTTCAGGCTCACAAATGGCAACCGTGGACACACTTGGCCTCTCCTCAGGGATCTGTGATTTTTTGGAGACAATCTTAATTTTATTTGTGCCTCTTCTACAAGCAGAAGGGCTTAAATCACCACAACTAGAACCACCAGTCAAACTAGGCCAAGGCCTTATCCTTTCCTTGCCACTTCATGTAGTGAATGGCATATTGCCAATTTTTTGTTTATCAGAAACTGACTTAGCTTTAGATTTTATTGCTTTAACAGGGTAAAAGTAGATTTTTTTTAGCCTGACTTAAGCCCTGGTACATCGGCCTTCATAGATGACGTTGACGGCCTTGCATCGTCATCATGACTACTGCTGGCAGCTACAAGACTGGTATCCTGCTCTACGGTCATGTGACTGTCCTCCATACTCACTGTGGTCTTATAGCACTGTCATGTTGCTGACAAGTGTGACTAACAAGCACAGAAAAAAAATTTTCATTTTTTTTTCACACTGGGGGTGAAGAGCACCCCTGAAAGAGGCAGCACCCCCTTGACAGACAGCAGCACATCACCCCTGCGCAGCTACATTGTGACAAGCGTGGCTAACATGCACAGAAAAAAATGTGTTTTGTTTTTTTCCACACTGGGAGTGAAGAGCACGCCTGAAAGAGACAGCAGCCCATTGACAGACAGCAGCAGAGCACTCCTGCGCACCTACGCTGATGACTAACTTAGGTGTGGCTAACACGCACAGAAAAAATAGTCTTTTGTTGTTTCTTTTTTTTTTCACACTGGGGGTGAAGAGCACCCCTTATGGACAGAGCACCCCCTGGACAACACAACAGAACAGCCAGCCCCTATATATGGACAACAGACAGACAGCCCCTATGGATGGACAGGACAACCTCGGTCACAACAACAGCCAGCCAGCCCCTATATAGACAACAGCCAGCCCTTAAGCAACACAACTGTAGCCAGCCCCTATGCACAGTAGCATAGCACAGCTCACAGCTCCCTCCCTATTCACTATCCACAGCCGGAATGAAAATTGGTGGCGATCGTGGGACCTTTATAGAAGTCAAAACCAGCGAGAATCCGACAGCGGGATGATGACGTTTTGCCTCGTTTTCAGATCAGAGTCAGGCGAGAAAACCTGAGTCAACTCGGATCCTCTAAGTTCGGGTGGGTTCGGTTCTCAGGGAACCAAACCCGCTCATCCCTAGTTCTAAGACCTAGGAACAAGTACTGTAGCATACCTGAATACACAATTATACCATTCAAATTAAAATGTCTGCAGTCATGAAGAACCTTCATGGGGCTACGGATCCCTCATTGTGTATTCACGCCTAACCATCACCTGGGCAGGTAGCAAATGTTTATCAGAGTCACTGGCATACAACACAACAGACAGTACCAGTTTAAGCACCCTAATTTAAGTATTAAAAATAATATATTGTTAAGCATCAGTTCATCTGATATGATAACTGACAAACATATTAAAATATCACCATCAGGGCTTCATTTATTAACGAGTTTTATCACCAAAACGAGTGATAAATTTCATTGTGTATGATAAATGGTGATCCAGCCAATCAGCTCCCAACTGTCAACTGTTAGAAAGATGAGATGGGAGCTGATTGGCTGGAGCACAATTTATCATACACAGTGAAATGTATCACTAATTTTGGTGATAAAACTCGTTACTAAATAGGGGCATTAGTCTCTTCCCACAAAATATAATCACCCCTATTGGACATTATATACTTATGGAGTGTATTACCAATAAACTAGTAGGATCTGACGAAAGCAAAGCAAAAAATAATGTCCATGGATGAGTGTAGTAACCATAGGGAAGGGAAGCTGAGCAGGTTCATCATGGTTTTCATGAAGCTTGCAGCTGGCAGAACATGAACTAAGGGTGAATATCTCAAACTTCTGTTGCAGGGGAATTTTTCGAACAGATTACAGCAGTTATCATGCATGGGCTTGTACCTACACATGCAAGTTACATACCAGACAGCCTGTTCCCTCAGTACAATATTACAGTAGAATTTGAGTGCATGTATAAAAGAACATATACAATAACATTTGCTAAGAGCAAGGGTCAAATAGCAGTTACAGAAATGATTGCTCAAACTCATTCAGAAAAAACACCTCAAAATTATACAAATACATTCAGGTGCATAAATATTGGGACATTTACAGAATTTTCATATTTTGGCCTCTATTCACCACCACAATGGCTTTGAAATTAAACAAACAAGATGTGCTTTAACTGCAAACTTTCAGATTTAATTTGAGGGTAATTACATCCAAATCAGGTGAATGGTGTAGGAGTTACAACGGTTTCTATATGTGCCTCACACTTTTTAAGGGGCCAAAAGTAATGGGACAAACTAAACAATCCCAAATCTAACTTTCACTTTTTAATACTTTGTTGCAAATCCTTTGCAGGTAATTACAGCATGAAGTCTGGAACGCATAGACATCACCAGACACTGGGCTTCATCCCTGGTGATGCTCTGCCAGGCCTCTACTGCAAATGTCTTCAGTTCCTGCTTGTTCTTGGGGCATTTTCCCTTCAGTTTTGTCTTCATCAAGTGAAATGCATGCTCAATCGGATTCAGGTCAGGGGATTGACTTGGCCATTGCATAACATTCCACTTTTTAGCCTTAAAAAACTCTTTGGTTGCTTTTGCAGTATGCTTTGGGTCATTGTCCATCTGCACTGTGAAGCGCCGTCCAATGAGTTCTGAAGCATTTGACTGAATATGAGCATATAATATTGCCCCAAACACTTCAGAATTCATTCTGCTGCTTTTGTCAGCAGTCACATAATCAAAAAATACAAGGGAACCAGTTCCATTGGCAGCCATACATGCCCACGCCATGACACTACCACCACCATGCTTCACTGATGAGGTGGTATGTTTTGGATCATGAGCAGTTCCTTTCCTTCTCCATACTCTTCTCTTCCCATCACTCTGGTACAAGTTGATATTTGTCTCATCTGTCCATAGAATGTTGTTCCAGAACTGTAATGGCTTTTTTAGATGTTGTTTGGCAAACTGTAATCTGGTCTTCCTGTTTTTATGGCTCACCAATGGTTTGCATCTTGTGGTGAACCCTCTATATCCACTATTGTGAAGTCTTCTCTTGAATGTTGACTTTGACACATATACACCTACCTCCTGGAGAGTGTTCTTGATTTGGCCAACTGTTGTGAAGGGGTTTTTCTTTACCAGGGAAATAATTCTTCTGTCATCCACCACAGTTGTTTTCCGTGGTCTTCCGGGTCTTTTGCTGTTGCTGAGCTCTCCAATGCATTCTTTCTTTTTAAGAATGTTCCAAACAGTTGATTTGGCCACACCTAATGTTTTTGCCATCTCTCTGATGGGTTTGTTTTGATTTTCAGCCTAATGATGGCTTGCTTCACTGATAGTGGATCTCATATTGAGAGTCGACAGCAACTGATTCCAAATGCAAATGTCACACCTAGAATCAACTTCAGACCTTTTACCTGCTTAATTGATAATGAAATATCGAGGGAATAGCCCACACCTGTCCATGAAATAGCTTTTGAGTTGATAGACCCATTACTTTTGGCCCCTTAAAAAGTGTGAGTCACATATAGAAACTGTTGTAATTCCTACACCGTTCACCTGATTTGAATGTAATTACCCTCAAATTAAATCTGAAAGTCTGCAGTTAAAGCACATCTTGTTTGTTTAATTTCAAAGCCATTGTGGTGGTGAACAGAGGCCAAAATATGAAAATTCTGTCAATGTCCCAATATTTATGCACCCGACTGTATATAAAAAAACAGGAATTTGGTACTCACCGATAGTTCCGTTTCTTCTAAGCCACAGGGGACACTGGAGCTAGTACTGTGGGGTATAGACTGGTTGTAGTGAGGAGCTGGCACTTTAAGAAATGAATAAGTGTGACAGGCTCCTCCCCCTCACTCAACCCCAGTTAAGAACTGAGCGCAGAGGAAACAGAGAGAAAAACGGCTGAAGGAAAGGAGGAGGAACAGCATTTGGAAACAGGAACAGCAAGTACAATCTGAAACCTGACAGTCACACCAAAACCAAATCAATCAGAGAGCAGCACAGTGTACCCTGTGGCTTCGAAGAAGAATAATTATCGGTGAGTACCAAATTCCTGTTTTCCTCTACAGCCACAGGAGACACTGAAGCTAGTACTGTGGGGACATCCCAAAGTTACCCTCCTGGGTGGGAGAGCACTGCGAGACATGAAGAATTGTACGGCCAAACTGGGAGTCCGAATCTGCAAAGGTATCAAACCTATAAAAACAAACTAAAGTGTGAGACCCCAACCAAGTAGCCGCCCAGCAGAGCTGCAATGGAGAGGCCCACCCTGGCAGCAGCCCAGGAGGGGCCAACTGAGTGCATAGGATGCACTGAAATGGACATGGGTGGAGGCCGAGAAGCAAACAAATAAGTCTGACAAATAGTCATCCGAATCCAGCATGCCAAAGTCTGCTTAGCAGCAAGCCAACTGCGTTTGGCCACATCACATAGAATGAATAAGGAGTCAGACTTCCGCAGAGAAGCCTTCCTATCTATATAAATACACAAGGCGTGAACCACATCCAGAAACTGGGAAGATGGCTGATCCCCAGACAACATTGGAACCACGATAGGCTGGCTAATATGGAAAGAGGAAACCACCTTCGGCAAAAAGGTCGGCACAATCCTCCTGGAAAACCAGGTAAGGGGAATGACAAGAAAGAGCACCCAGCTCAGAAACCCTTCTTGCAGAAGCCAAGGCCAACAAAAGGACCGTCTTCCAGGTAAGGTACTTCACATCCACCTTCTCTAAGGGTTCAAAAAAAGAAGATTGGAGAAAAGAGAGTACCAATTTAAGGTCCCAAGGTGCTGTTAGAGGCACAAAAGGAGGCTGAATCCGACAAACTCCTTGAAAAAAGGACTGAACTTCCGGAAGTAAAGCTAACTTTCCCTGGATAAAAATAGAAAGGGCCAACACCTGTACCTTTAAAGATCCCAAATGCAGGCCCGCATTCAAACCTGACTGCAAAAAAAAAAAAAAAAAAAGACCCAACCAAAAAGAGGAGGTAGAAACCCTCTGTCTTTCACACCAGGCCACATAAGACTTCCAGATCAGATAATAGTGAGCTGAAGTAACTGGTTAACTGGCTCAAAGCATGGTAGGGATAACAGTCCTAGGAATGCCCTTATGTATTAACAGCGTGGTTTCAACAGTTACGGCATCAAAACATAGATGTTGTAAGTCTGTATAATGAAAAGGACCCTGCTGGAGGAGGTCGAGACACATAGGAAGAACCTAGGGATCGTCTGCTAGAAGTAAAGGTCTGAGAACCAAGCCCTGTGAGGTTAGTTCAGAGATATGAGAATGCAAATCGATCCTCTCTCTCTTGATACGCTTAAACACTTGAGACAGAAGGGGAAAAGGTGGAAACAGGTAAACAAACTGAAAATACCACGGAGCTGTTAACACATCCATTGCCACCGCCGCCATATCCCGGGTACGGGAGTAGTAAAACGGAAGTTGATGGTTGAGCCTGGATGCCATGAGATTGATCTGGGGTTCTCTCCAGCGCTGAACCAGCTGTCGGAAAACCTGCGGATGTAGAGCCCATTTGCCCCGATGTAAGTCTTGGAGGCTTAGGTAATCTGCTTCCCAATTGTCCACACCTGGAATGAAAACTGCCGACAGAGCTGCAGTGTGTCTTTCCGCCCAACGAAGAATGTGAGAGACTTGGCTTCTTGTTCCCCCTTGTCAGTTGATGTATACCACTGCCAACGCATTGTCTGACTGGACCTGGCAAGTCCTCGTAGAAGGGGAAATGACTCTCAGAAGGCATTGAAAACTGCCCGTAGTTGCAGAAAGTTTATCGGAAAAAGAGCCTTCTGCTGAGACCAACGGCCCTGGAAATGTTGATCCTGAACTACTGCACACCAGCCCCGAAGACTGGCATCTGTTGTCAAAAAGGACTCAGTCCCAAATGCTCCCCCACCAAGAGATGGCTGGACTGTAGCCACCATAGAAGGGAACTTCACATTTCCGGATAAAGACGGACTAAACTGTGCTTGTGAAGATGAGATCCTGACCACTGGGACAGGAGATCCAGCTGAAAGATTCGGGAGTGAAAGCAACCAAACTCCAAGGCCTCGAAAGCCGCCACCATCTTTCCGAGCGACCGAATACAAAGATGCATGGAAATTCATTGAGGCTGGAGAACGAGATGAACCAATACCTTATTTGCCATAGACTTGTCTCTTGAAAGAAAAAAAAAAAACCTTTCTGTACTGAAGTGTCCAAAATAATTCCCAGAAACTGGAGACGCTGGGAAGGAACTAACTGGGGCTTTGAAAAATTGACAATCCAACCGTGTTGTAACAACAGGTTGTAAGTGGTTAAGACATTCTGAAGAAGCTTCATTTAAGATGGAGCCTTGAGGAGAAGATCATCCAAGTATGGTACTATCGTCATACCCTGAATACGAAGTAGAGCAACCATGACTACCATTACCTTCGTGAAGACTCTGGGGGCCAAATGGGAGTGCCTGAAACTAATAGTGAGATTCCTGAATGGTGAATCTGAGAAAAGTCTGATGAGGTCTCCATACGGGAATGTGTAAAAAAAGCGTCCTTGATATTTAAAGACAAAAGAAATTTGTTCGGCTCCAGACTTGCAATAACTGAATGGAGGGACTCCATCTTGAATCTGTAATATACCAAGTGATAATTAAAGGATTTTAGGTTCAGAACTGGTCTGACCGAGCCATCCGGCTTGGGCACAACAAAAAGATTTGAATAGAATCCCTCTCCTTGTTGGTGTGAAGGGACTGGAATCAGGACCTCCACCTGCAGTAGCCTTTCGATAGCCTGCTGGAGCACCTTCACTTTTTCTGGAGATGTGGGCAGACCTGTCATGAAGAAACAAAGAAGAGGAGAAGGAAATGCAAAATCTATGTGATAGCCGAGAGACCACACTCCGAACCTAATTGTCGGTGCAAGTTTGGAACCACCTGTCCTGAAATTGAGAGAGTTGAGCTTCTACCATGGGGGCCCCCAGCTGGGCTGGCAGCCAGTCATGCCACAGGCTTATCAACAGGCTTGGGGTCCTAACAGCGAGAAGGGGCAACTGCTGCTCCCTTACCTCTTGTTCCTCTAGCTGCAGTCGAAGAATCTCTTCCCTGACTCCGAAATCTAGTTGGGACTTGACAGGAACGAAAGGAAGTTCCAGAAAACAGCCTCCTAGAAGTCGAGGAAGTAGGCGGGGAAGATGGCAAAACAGTGGACTTACCATCAGTGGCCTGAGAAATCCACTTGTCCAATTCTGGACCGGAGAGCATATCTATACCACCTTCTTGGACTCGGCGTCATCCTGCCAAGAACAGAGCCAGAGCGCATGGCACGCAGCAATAGCCGAAGCTGAAATCCTAGAGCCAAGCAAGCCAATATCTCTAGAAGCTTGTCCTAAATATATAGAGGACTCCCTGATGTGCTCCACCAGGATAAGAAGATCAGACCTTGGGGTTCCTGCACACAGGCCTGACTAACTCCTCTGCCCACTGCTACTTGGCTTTGTTGACCCAAGATCCTACTTAAGCTGGACAGAGAAGAATGCCTGCAACCATAAAAATGGACTTTAAAAGTAGTCTCTAACTTGCGGTCAGATGCTTCCTTCAAGGAAATCGTCCCCAGCATCGGAAGAGTCCGTTTTCTTAGAAAGTCGAGATCTGGCCCTGCTATCTGTGGGGATTGTAAAGTAGCTGGTATAGCTCTTTTCTTAGGTGGCGTTTGCAGTGGAATCCCTCTGCTTTGGGAGGAAACCTCCATAGCTTGAGCCCAGACTTCCATGGACCGGGTAAGGGACTGCCCCCAAGCTGGTTCTGACTGCAATTCTCGAGAGGACCCAGCACTAGAACTCTGCATCCTAGAAGCTTCCCTCTCTCTGTGAGATTTTGCTAGCTCGGCAGAGAGATCTGACATAACGACAGCTAGAGAAGCAATCCAAGGAGGTGAGATAACATGTGCAGAGACAGGAGCAGCAGGGACAGGGCCCCTCCCATCACAATCTTCACACAATAAGGACCCTCCCCCCCGAGTGATCCTGAGTGAACTTGACATTACACTTTTTACAGACAAATAATTTCTATGAGGCCTTTGAAGCTGCTCCCCTGCCTGTCATGTTGTATACACAGGACTAAATACAGTCAAGAGAAGGAAAATCACACTGCTCTAATGATGTAGAATGAAGGGGAAGCTCCGCCCCCTTTTGCCGCTTACTGCCTCAGGCTGTACTGGCCACCGCACTGAGTACTGAGCAGCTTAAGCTGTGAGATGCTACAGCTGGGCCTGCCTTCCCCTATTGGGAAGGCTGGATATACCCAACAGCCATCTCTGCTGGGATGCGTTAGAGTGGGGGGGCCAGACCCAGCCGCGAGCAGAGGCTGCGGGTCCCTGCAGCACCAATGTGCTGAGAGCTGGGAACCGGACGCGTGCTGCAAGCAGCGGCAGCGGGTCCTCCGGCAGACTCCAACATTGCAGACAGACAGAGGCCAACTGTCTGCCTGTGCTACATAGAGGAAATTTTATTTTTAAATATATAAAAAAAATAAACCTAAGGAGCTGCCCAGGGAACAGGCTCCCTTGAGGCACAAATCTTAACTGGGGTTGAGGGGGGCAAAGAGGGGGAGGAGCCTGTCACACTTATTCATTTCTTAAAGTTCTGGCTCCTCTCTGCACCCCATCTATATCCCACAGTACTAGCTCCATTGTCCCCTGTAGAGGAAATAAATTCATTACATAAATTATGTCACCAAGAACAACAGAAGTGATTTCACACAGAACTGAAAGAAAAATATGTGAAAAACCAATGTGTAATATTAAATGGGGATATATTTTTGCAGATATATTGGGGCCTCGTGCTGTGTGTACAGAGTGGTCAGCCGACTGCCCATACACTTGCTGCAGAGGCTGCGGGGAGGGGGGGGCGCAACATGTGGGGCCCGCAGGACCGTCAGACAGATGACAGATGATGGTTGCTCAGTGTGTATGAACAACCATCTGCAGATATCTGCAGATCACACACTTAATCACCAGCTAATAGAGAACCCTCAGGGCAACAACTACCTTTGATAGTAGTACCAATGGTATAGTGAGAAGAGGGACTCAGTAGGTCAGAAGCTGCAATGCTGAGACTAAGCCATATAACTGCAGAGCAGAAAGGTAAACTGAAGTACAGTGTACAGACCACTTGAACCCGCAATGAGCAAGAAAGTTGTACTCAGAGGACTTGCTTTTAGTCAGATCACTGTAGGCAGAAGACTTGGCACTGAGAAGCACAAAGTCTATATGATGCCCATGAGACTTCAGACTACTTTGCAGGCTAGAAACAGGCATAAGGCACTGGCGTGGAACCGGATTGGATACAGAGACTTGAACCGGACTGGGACTTCAGGTAACAGCTGCTGAGTCAGAGTGGAACTGGAGACTTGACTCAGAATGGGAGCTGAGAGAACATAAGTTTAGCCAATGTGGAACCACAGGCTTGAACCGAATTGAAATCGGAGAGAGCAGCAGCCAGCCAGAGTGGAACCACAGTCTTGAACCGTGATGGGACAGTAGAGAGCAGCAGCCAGCCAAAGTGGAAATGCAGACTTGAAACAGAATGGTACCAGAGAGAACAGCAGCTGAGTCGGAGTGGAACATGAGAGGACAGCAGCTGAGCCAGACTTGGACCAGTGCTTGAACATTGGCTGGTAAGGTGCAGGCTGGAAGCAGGAAACAGCACAATGCTGCACAGTGGATGGAGCAGACTCAGAGGCAGCAACTTGCACTTATACAATAGTCAGCAGCACAGGTTCAGTCCGTGGAGGTAGCACTTATTCACTAGTGAGTAGGATCACTCACCACATTGTTCTAATGATGTGCTAGTGGCAGGTGCAGGCTTAAATAGGGTGCTCTTGTCAGTTGGGTATGGGAGACCGGCAGATGGGATGCCAGCCATCAAAAGACCGGCAGCGGCATCCCAACAGGGGCTACGTAAGTATTCTAACTCTCCCCCCTTCACCACTAACCCTCCTTTATTGCATCCTAACACTACCCCTCCAACCCGCACCCAAACCCTCCCAGTTAGTGCCAAAACCTAACCCTCCCCCCTTAGTGCCTAAACCTAACCTACCATGTCCGCAGCCTAACCCTAACCTCCCCCCTCCCGCAGCCTAACCACCCCTCCCCCCTCTGTGGTGCTTAAACCCAAACCTCCCCCCCACAGCTAAAAGCTAACCCAGCCCACTATGCTTAAGTTTGGGATGCCGGCTGTCAGGATTCTGGCATCGGCATCTCAACTGATGTCGGGATTCCGGCGGCGGTGTTCTGGCCGCGGGTCGGGATTGCACCACCAGGATTTAGACTGCCGGCATTCCGTGGTGCAGCGGTAAATTAACTACATCCCCTGGTCAGGGATAGGAGTAGCTGGTCATGTGAGCGCAAGACACAGGTAGAGACTAGATACTAGTGCTCACCTAATCAAAGTCAACCTGGCTGTGTCCATGATCCTCAGAAATAAAGTGACAGATCTCTGGGGCAGAGTGACCCACCTTAATAAAGCACCGCAGGTCAGAATAAGCATGACTAAGGCCCAGTTTTGTGACACAATGCATATGAGATATTAGTGGAATTATGTAACAAATAGATATTGTGCCTCGAGTTGATGGGACTTTTTTTACCTCTTTACCCTTTCCATCTCCAGGGGTTTATTTATCAAGCAGTGAAAAACTTAGTGAAGCGGACCAGTGGTGAAGTTGCCCATGGCAACCAATCAGCTTTGAAGTAACATTTATTAAGTACAGTCTATAAAGTAATAGGTAGGAGCTGACTGGTTGCCATGGGCAACGTCACCACTGGTCTGCTTCACTAAGTATTTCACTGCTTGATAAATAAACCCCTGACTTTTCACTTGTCTTTATCTTTCCTGTTTCTTTTGAATTGTCTTCCCTTTCTATGTCTCCCTCCCCAATTTTTTCTCTCCCTGTCTGTCTATCTCTTTCCCAATCTCTTCTCCCTCTTTCACCCTCTCTATGGGCTCTATTTACTACAATCCGCATTTGTAATGCAGATTGCAGTGTGATATTACCGACTGAATTCGTATTGTGAATTCAAGCAATATCACAGGGATTTACTACAAATCCCTTGCAGGGACAGAGCTTACGAGAGAGCTCTGTCCCTCCGAATCCCCTCCGCAGCCTTATCACAGTACCATGACAAGTGCCCCGTGCCTGTGCCAACCGGCCACCACTGCTACCCCCCCGTCGCCAAGTCCCGCCCCCGTCGCTAAGCCCCGCGCGATCGCGAATGCCCCGCGACCCACCCTCCCTTATTTACACTTACCTGCAGTTATCGGGCCTCCGGTGATGTCCTCTGTTCCTCCGGTCAGCTGACATCCCATACTGCACTGGGACTCTGTCAGGTGACGACCGAGCCGCAGTGCAACATGGGAGACCAGCTGACTGGAGGGAGGACATCACCGGAGCCTCGAACTCCAGTAATTTTTTTTTTTTTTTACAGTTTAGACCACACAGCTGACCCGGGGGGTCCGCAATCGCAGAGGGCATGGCTTAACGATGGGGCGGGGCTTAGCACCGGGATGGGGGGTAGCAGCAACTGTCGGCGCATGCGCGGGGCACTGGTCTCTGTATTTTTTGCAAAAATACCGTGACTATTGTGCGGAGGGGATTCGCAGGGACAGAGCTTTCTCGGAGCTACGTCCCTGCAAGGGATTTGTAGTAAATCCCTGTGATATTGCCTGAATTCGCAATGCGAATTCACTCAGTAATATCACACTACAATCTGCATTACCAATGCAGATTGTAGTCTCACGCTCTCTCAGTCTCTCTCTCTCAGTCTCTCACTCTCGCTCTGTCTCTCTCTCTCTCTCTCTCTCTCTCTGTCTCTCTCAGTCTCTCTCTCACTCAGTCTCTCTCTCACTCAGTCTCTCTCTCACTCAGTCTCTCTCTCACTCAGTCTCTCACTCAGTCTCTCTCTCACTCAGTCTCTCTCTCACTCAGTCTCTCACTCAGTCTCTCTCTCACTCAGTCTCTCTCTCACTCAGTCTCTCTCTCACTCAGTCTCTCTCTCACTCAGTCTCTCTCTCTGTCTCTCTCTCTCTCACTCAGTCTCTCTCTC
Organism: Taudactylus pleione; assembly: GCA_031769625.1. Taxonomy (NCBI): domain Eukaryota; kingdom Metazoa; phylum Chordata; class Amphibia; order Anura; family Myobatrachidae; genus Taudactylus; species Taudactylus pleione. The sequence continues at coordinate 16,878,107 of JAUIMM010000350.1, read as the reverse complement.
TCTCTCTGTCTCTCTCTCTGTCTCTCTCTCTCTCTGTCTCTCTCTCTCTCTGTCTCTCTCTCTCTCTGTCTCTCTCTCTCTCTGTCTCTCTCTCTCTCTCTGTCTCTCTCTCTCTCTGTCTCTCGTTTTAGTTACCCTGTTTATTTACTCCCTTTTTTATTTCTCTGTTTTATCTCTTCCCTTCTTTCCCCCCCGCCCCCTTTCTACATCTCTTCTCTCTCCCCCCATCTCTTTGATCTCTTATAAAACATAGGCAGGACTAAATAAATTCTTCTGAAGCAATATAAGCATGTAGATCATATCAATCAGATCTGTAATGTAATAAATTTATCAAAACTATATAGTAATGCTGTATAAAGAAGCAGCTAGTGTGCAGCTCAATCAAAAGCATAGTATAATCAACACATAAAAAGACAATAGAAGTTATCAAGCCATTAAATAGAGAACGCATAGTTAGGTAAGACATTAATTTAGAATTCTAAAAATCAGGGGTATAAGAGCTCATGGAAATAAATTACTATTATAATTCATTAAGCAATTTTACACTTAATATACAAACAATAAATTCACATATATACTAGGGGTGAGCGGGTTCGGATTTCTGAAATCCGAACCCCCCCGATCCGAGTCCGATCCGAATCAGGCTCGACTTTTCCCGCCTGACTCGGATCTGAAATCGAGGCAAAACGTCATCATCCCGCCTTCCGAGTCTCGCGGGTTTTGGATCCTATATAAGGTACCCGCGTCGGCGCCATTTTCTCACTCGGCTGTGGACAGTGAAGAGGGAGGGTGGGAGTTAGGACTGTGTAGTGTAGTGTAGTGTAGTGCTGCTGTTGTCCACTACTTCAAAGTCCATAGGGGCTGGCTGTGTTGTGCTGTGCTGCTGTTGTTAATAGGGGCTGTGTCCACTACTTCAAAGTCCATAGGGGCTGGCTGGACTGTGTTGTGCAGTCAGTTCTCCATAGGGGCTGTGTCCACTCCAAAGTCCTGTGCAGTGTCCCAGTCCTAAAGGGGTGCTGTAGTGTTGTCCAGGGGGTGCTCTGTCCATCAGGGGTGCTCCCCCCAAGTGCTAAAAAAATTATATATTTTCTGTGTTTGTGAATTGTGTGCGCAGTAGCCGCACGTGCATCAACAAAGTAGTGCCAAGCGTGCGCCTGTGTCATAAGTAAAGGGCCGGCTGGCTTGACCGTTAAGGGTGCTGTAACCCCCGAAAGTACACTCCAGTCCAAAAAAAAATTATTTTCTGTGTTTGTGAATTGTGTGCGCAGTAGCCGCACGTGCATCAACAAAGTAGTGCCAAGCGTGCGCCTGTGTCATAAGTAAAGGGCCGGCTGGCTTGACCGTTAAAGGGTGCTGTAACCCCCAAAGTACACTCCAAACCAAAGAAATATATATTTTCTGTGTTTGTGACTTGTGTGCACTGTGGCTGCACGTGCATCAACAAAGGAGCAGCGCCAAGCGTGCGCCTGTGTCCCATAAGTAAAGAGCCGGCTGGCTCATTTCTTAAAGGGTGGTGTAACCCACAAAGTGCACTACTCTCCAGCAAAAATAAAAAAATATTTTCTGTGTTTGTGTGCGCTTTAGCCGCACGTATATATATCAATATAACATAAATGGAGGACCAAACTTTCTCCGATAAAAATAAAATAGGGAAAGATCAAGAACCACTTCCTCCTAGTGCTGTTGCTGCTGCTGGGAGTTGTTCATCATCCCAGAGAGCAAGTAGGAACATCACTACTTTTACTAAACAATTGACCCTCCAACAGTCCCTAGCGATGAGGATGAAGTACGACAGCAGTCATCCTGAAGCAAAACGTATAACTGAGGCCTTGACTGCTATGTTGGTGTTAGACGTGCGTCCGGTATCCGACATTAGTGCAGTGGGATTTAGACAATTGATGGAGGTAGTGTGTCCTCGGTTCCAAATCCCGTCTAGATTCCACCTGCATCCTCAAAGCAGCAGCGACAAGCGTGCGTCTGTCTGTTAAAGGGTGGTGTAACTCTCGAAGTGCTCCAAAAAATAAAAAACTATTTTTTTAATGTGTTTGTGACTTGTGTGCGATGTAGCCGCACTTGCATCCTCAAAGCAGCAGCGACAAGCGTGCGTCTGTCTGTTAAAGGGTGGTGACACCCTCAAAGTGTGCTACACAAACAATAAAAATATTGTTGTTTTTTTTTCGGTCTTTGTGAAATGTGTGGGCTGTAGCCGCACCTGCATCCTCAAAGCAGCAGCGACAAGCGTGTGTGTCTGTCTGTTAAAGGGTGGTGACACCCTCAAAGTGTGCTACACAAACAATAAAAATATTCTTCTTCTTTTTTCTGTCTTTGTGAATTGTGTGGGCTGTAGCTGCACTTGCATCCTCAAAGCAGCAGCGACAAGCGTGCGTCTGTCTGTTAAAGGGTGGTGACACCCTCAAAGTGTGCTCCACAAACAATAAAAATATTCTTCTTCTTTTTTCTGTCTTTGTGAATTGTGTGGGCTGTAGCCGCACTTGAATCCTCAAAGCAGCAGCGACAAGCGTGCGTCTGTCTGTTAAAGGATTACATCGGTGACAGCATCCAAGTAGGCATGTCAGACAGTCCGTACCTGTACTGGCAGGAAAAGAAGCAATTTGGAGGTCCCTGTACAAACTGGCTCTATTTTACCTGAGTTGCCCCCCCTCCAGTGTGTACTCCGAAAGAGTGTTTAGTGCAGCCGGGAACCTTGTCAGCGAAAGGCGTAGGAGGTTGCTTCCACAAAATGTGGAGAAGATGATGTTCATAAAATGAATTATCAACTCTTCCAGGGAGACCAGCCTCCAGAACGTACAGAGGGACCTGTGGTTCCAGCAGGGATGAATTAATACTCTGTGAGGATGAGGATGTACACACTGAAGAGGGTGAGGAATCGGTGGATGAGGAGGATGAGGATGACATCTTGCCTCCGTAGAGCCAGTTTGTGCAGGGACAGATTAATTGCCAGCTTGTTTTGTGGGGGCCCAAACGAACCAATCATTTCAGCCACAGTTGTGTGGCAGACCCTGGCGCTGAAATGATTGGTTTGTTAAAGTGTGCATGTCCTGTTTATACAACATAAGGGTGGGTGGGAGGGCCCAAGGACAATTGCATCTTGCACCTCTTTTTTTTCTTTGCATTATGTACAGTTTGGGGCCTAGTTTTTCAAACTGCCAACCTGTCTGCCACTGCAGTGCCACTCCTAGATGGGCCACGTGTTTGTGCCGCCCACTCGTGTCGCTTAGCATAGTCATCCAGCTACCTCGGTGCAACCTTTTGGCCATAAAAACAATATTGTGAGGTGTGAGGTGTTCAGAATAGACTGGAAATGAGTGGAAATTAAGGTTATTGAGGTCAATAATAGCATAGGAGCAGAAAAACCTACAAATTCTGTGATTTTAGCTGTTTTTATGCTTTTTTTCAAAAAAATACAGATCCAAAACACAAAACCCAGAACCCAAAACACGGAAGGGTGGTTTTGGCAAAACCAATCCAGATCCAAAACACGAAGAAAGATCCAGATCCAAAACCAAAACACAAAACACGAAAAGTGGCCGGTGCACACCCCTAATATATACTAGACAGTCTGTTCCCACAGTAAATTATTAACATATTAGAATTTGAGTACATTTCTAAAAGAATATATACAATAACATTCAGTTCCATAGCAGTTGCAGAACTGATTGATCTAATAATTTCATAAAACAACAGATATCAATATTATACAAACACATAAACATACACAAAATACTTTAAGTTGATACCTAACCAACACAAATGTAAAAAAAAATAAATCATGAATTATTTGTAGGAAAGATATCCGTAGCACTCTGCCAGGGGCGTTTCTAGAGAGGAGGGGGCCTGTGTGCCCCGCATACCCTGCATCCATTATAGATACGCCCCTGCACTCTGCGCTGTCTCCCTCTTATTTTGCCTGAGTCAGGGGGCACTAGGACCTACCGTGGCTCTTACAGCAGGTCCATCCTGCTGGTTGTGCTACTGCACATACATGGCAATCTCACACGCATGTCTCTTCTAGCATCCTCAGTGCATGGACACTGGGCCTGATTCAGAGCTGAACGCTCTGACCAGAGCGCTCGCTCTGAATCAGGGCCCTCCTCCATGAAAATGGAGCGTCCTCCTGGACGCTTGCATAGCTGTGGGTGACCACCCACAGCATATGCGAGCGTCCATGATAATGGTTGCGATGGTCTTGACTATCGCGACCATCGGGCTTGCGACGGAGACCCTGCGGTAGGGTCTCGCTGCCGCAAGCCCTGGAGTGATTTTGGCTCTATCAGAGCCAAAATCACTCCCACTGGGGCCGGCTTCAGACGGTAGGCGTTCCCATGGGAATGCCTCCGTCTGGCAGGCACGCCCCCAGCACGCCCACCAAAGGGTGCGTGCTGTCAATCAACATCGACAGCACGCCCCCTTTGGTGCGAGACCCGGAGCGATGGAGAGCCCGTCGTGCGCATGCGCAGTGGGGGAACATCGACCCGCTTGCGAGCTTCCTGACGCTCACGTGAATGACCCCCACAGTTCACAAGCACCACCAGTTAGTTTCATTAGCATAACAGAGTGAGTACAGTGCCTGATGGTGCATTCTGCACCCGGTGCTCATCAGAGCCCAACAACCCCTTGCTTGCACCAGGATGACACTGCACCGCTGCTGTGTTACTACAAGTGTTAACCCCTGCATACAGTATATTGCTGTTACCCTGTACCTGCTGTTACCTACTAAACCCATTTTTCTCTGGCTAAGGATCACCATGTGGCCTACTATAAACTCCATTTCACAATTCCACTGGTCAATATTGTTAACCACCTAGGTTCACACCAATAGAGCATATCAACATTATATTGTACAAGTTACATCAAAATAAGGACTATTGTTCCTCATATTTCAAAAGAAACATTGCACTAGACTTATAAACTATACAAGGATACTCAAGGATTTATTCATTTTATAGATTTGAATACATGGGGGCTGTTGTATACTTGGGCATAAGCTTAATTTTGTGGTGCAAATGTTTGTACTGTACATGTGTACAAAAAAATGCTTAGCGATTCATATGTAGATTCAGATGCATTTTGCTCTTACACCTCCTTGTGGTAAAAGAAGCTGTATAGAGGATAAAGGGGTCATGCAAGAACTAGCCAAATAAAATAAGTGTTTCTCTTGCACACCAAAACATGCATTAGAGCCTGTTAGGAGATGCAATGGCGTATTAACAATAGGTGCAGGGTGTGCAGTGCACACTGGCCCTCAAGCTATGGGCGCCCCTTGGCACCCACTCTGCACCCAGCATCTATCTGACACAGTTCTCATGTACTATTTCATTTGGAGAAATAATTAAAAATCAGTCGGACAGAGGAGCCTATTGCACCAGCACTGTATTTGGCTCCGCCCCACCTAACACTCTGCCTCTGATCTCCAGACTCAGACAGATCGGCGTTTGGCTCCACCCCCTGCCTTTTACAGTCTGTTACTCACTCGCCAGTCACAAACTGACCTGCATTTGGCTCCGCCCCCACCTCTGCCTGTGCTACCTGTAACCAGGAGCATATCTATAATGGGTGCAGGGAACACGGGCCCCCGGGTCCAGGGGGGCCCACACTGCACCCATAGGTAATTCTACTTACCTCTCCGACGATTTCCGAAGTGCTGCTCCGCAGCGCCGGACCGGCACTGTAGAGCAGCAAACACTCACTGGGAAAATGGCGGCGGCCATTTTTCCAGTGATCTATGCATGCGCAGAAAAGTTGTCCCTGGGAAAGTAGGCACAGGCGCCATTTTCCCGGAGACCCGCGCATGCGCTGTAGATTCTGACATGAAGCCAGAATCTACAGCGCTCAGAGCTGCTGAGCCGTTGTCAGAGAGGAGGGGGCCCAAACGGAGGCCGCACATGGGCCCCCTCCTCTCTTAAAACACCACTGCCTGTAGCTAAAGGTGCATACACACGTAAAGATTTTCTGTCCAACCATCCAACTAGTTGATTGGTTGGAATGAAAATTTGGTAACGTGTTGGAGTAACTGATGATCAGCAATTTGTTCCTAAATGCCAGAAAACAGGTGAAAATGGTCGTTCAGACAAGTTTGTTAAATGTTTGATCTAAACAATTTGTCCATTTTCCGGCATTTGGGAGCAAATTGCTGATTGTCATTTGCTTTCATACCTTACGAGATTTTCATTCCAACCAATCAACTAGTTTGATGGTCGGACAGAAAATCTTTACGTGTGTATACACCTTAACTCTCTGGGCCTGATTCAGAGTTTTGACTAGAGTGAGATATCTCTCTCAACTGTGAACCTGAACAAACCATATTGCAATGCAAGGGGTGTAAATAATACATAAATTATTTTACATGTGGGGTAAATACTGGCTGCTTTTGCATGTAGCCTACAAATACTACACAGCTTTATTATTACTCTACAATTTAGATGTCGGTTTGAAAAACTCCTCCCAAATCTAAATCTCTCTGCACAATTTACACCTGCCCCACTGCAGTGCAGCATGGGTTTCACCAAAATGATCAGTTGAGAGAGATATCTCACTCTGTTCCCAACTGAATCAGGCCCTCTGTCTCATCCTCTGCCGATTGTCAGAACTTTTTGATGATATCACACAACATGTGTGTTATTGGTTTTACACTGAGTGTACAGTCCTAACAGTCCTTTCCTGCATACTGTACATTGGAGAAAAGAGTAGTTTTGCTGCTGCATGACTGTCAAATAAAAGCACTGCTAGCCACCAGCCGCAGCAATATAACCACTCTGATATGACCATACTAAAATAAAATACTACATCATGATGATATTAACTTTTTTTTCATTACATCCATGGATTTCAAATGCAATCCAGATTAAAATGTAACTAATCAACAATATGGTTGTCCTGTCGTATTTGTGTTTTATGGATAGCACTACAGGCAGCTGGTATCTGATGTCAGCTGGCCTAGGTCAAAGTGACACGGCGATTATTATTATATAACTATGGGTCTGATTCAGATGCAGAAGCTGCTGTGTCCAGACTCACAACAAGTGGCTGGCTGTGCTGTTAAGTGACTGTGTATGGGGCTTAGTAACCAGCCAGCTCATTACAGCCTTTGGTCAATAATGGTGAAAACAATTTTATTTTCAGATGACTGGATCACTGAAGAGCTCACCGATTACCTGCATGGAGTTAAGTGTAAGCTGAGCGGGAGAGGAGGGAGCGCATAGCACAGATCACTATGATCTCTGCAATGCTTCTGCTAAACACGCAGCTCACTGGCAGGTCTATTCTTTCCACTACAAACACTGAAAACAAACACTAGCAAACACAATTCCATACACCACTGGAAAACATGATTCAGTGAAACACGATTCTTAGTAAATTTGTGTTTGATAGGGAAAAACTCACTCATGTCACTGTGATGCCAAGCATGTTTAAAACTCCTACAGACACGTTACTTACTAAATATACCATGCATAATTACATGTCAGTATCAGCATACACATCAAAGAGCTGATACACAGACAGTGGTGATCGCAATGCTTGAGGTAGCCTAGGGTCTACCTCAAGCACTGTGATTGCATTCGATGGTACCCGGTTGCCGATGGTTGCATACGCACAGAAGAGAGTAGCAGGTGCTGCTCATTGCAGTCGGATTGCTGTTTAAATGTGTATTTTCGCCCAAGCCAAATGAGTTTAATTGCAAGAACTTTTATACTTTCTTTGTGTGTGTTTAAAGGTTCCAAATACATTTTTGTGTGCTAACAATTTGCTTCATGTTTATTTAGAATTCAAGTTTTTTTTTTAAATAGTCCTCCCTTCATGCTGCTGTGGTACTGCACATCCCAGCATGCCATTTCAGAGTAATTACATGCCTTAAAAGCAAAACTGTGGCAGCCCATACTTGGATGAGTAGTGCCACAGCAGCCATAGAGGACATGTTATTTTGTTATAACTTAATTTTAAATGCATATTCAAAAGAAAACTCTGATTGTTTTTATAACTGTAAAAAAAATTTTTTATTAACAACCAATTTGATGGTTAATTCTGGGTTTACACACACACACACACACACACACACACACACACACACACACACACATATTTACAGTTAGGCACATTCCCTGGGAGGTTAGGTTTAGGCTATGGGAATGGGGGGGTTAGGGTTAGGCACCCCCGGGGGAGGTTAGGTTAGGTTTAGACTGCGGGGAAGGAGGGGGGTTAGGTATAGGCACCCCTAATGGAGGGTTAGGGTTAGAATTAGGTTAGTTAGTACCTACCTTAGTACGATCGGGATTTCCTCCCGTGTCGGGCTGCCGCTGTCGGTATTTGAACCGCCAGCGGTAAATCATACTTATTCCTTCCAGAGGCACTAACCAGATCTCAGCAACCCCAAAAAGTGACATAAAGTTCGTGGAAAGATCTGGGGGGAAATTTACCAAGAAGATTAATCATTTCTTGGACACTTTGCAGCCGACTCTGGAGATGTCAATTTCCGGATCAGGATGGACCGTCGTGTACACTGCTCGAAGCACGTTCCAGCCAGAGCAGGGCACTGGTCCACCTCACTGACACCTTCTCTTGGATCAGGAAGTCGGTCTTTCAGCTCCCTGACATCTTTCCCAATTGACCTTAGAATGGAGGTTACCTCCACCATGCTGGCCTGGACTGTCTCAAGGGTTGCAGCTTGCCGTTCCACTGCCACCCTAAGCCCATTGATGACTTTGGCAAGGTTGGCAGTGGTGGATGGGGGAGGCACAGTTGATGGAGGTTGTGCCCTCCCCACATCCAACTGCAGCCTTTGATCCTCAAAATGTTCTTTAAAAAAAAGGAAATGACACATTAGTTTTTGGACTTTACACATACAGAGACAGATACAGAGACAGGTGTATGCAAATATTAACCAGACACAGCATGTGGGGTAGCTTGGCCAGCCACCAGATGTATTAAATTGGCATTAGCCAATAACCCCCATTCTAAGGTTACCAAGAGCTGGATTTCTCTATTGGTTAAAGCCATGATGTCAGCGAGGGGACCCCCTAGCCCATTTAGATGTCGGATCCAAATTGACTTTTGTCCGGAGTCGGCTGCAAACGTCACTCCATTTAATATTCTAAATATGACAAATTATTATTTAAAACATCTTGCTATGTTGCAAAATATATATAGAACATTGGGATCCAAAAATATGCATTTTTTAATTTTAATTTAAATACTCCAAATTTTCGGATGAAATTTTTTAAGAAATTGCAACTTTAAATTAAAAAATACCTTTTCCTCATAGTTGCAACTGCATAATGAGTGGAATGCCAAAGATTGATCTTCTTGGTTATTTCCACCCAGATCTTTCCACGGTCTTGATATATAACTTCTTCACCACTGAACAATCTGGTTAGTGCCTCTTGGCAGAGAGTATGCGTTGCCGTACAAGAAATACATTGACCTTGAGTCTTCACCTTTAGATGGCGAGATACATCTCCTCCTGGGGCAGACACATTTGAAGGTGATGTGTTTGTAGGAGGTGGAGGAGGAACATCTGGTATTGGCACAGGCCCACTCTCACCACATCTGCAAGTGTGTCATATAGTTCATCTTGAGGTAATAAACACAGTCCAAATTCATCCAGAAATCATGTATATCTTGGCAGCAGGCATCTAAATTACAGGACATATCCTCCTCCATGTGCCATTTTGTTTCATCATAAGTATCTGATTTAATTTCAGAAGTATCTTAAATGTTGGAGACATTAGGGGCGGGTGTGTTTTGTTTTATTCCTCATGTACTTTTACAGATATTTTTAATTTGAAACCAAAAAAACAATATTAACATACTCTCTCAAAAACTGACAATATTATATACACACACACACACACACACACACACACACACACACACACATATATATATACAAGAATGACCTTGGCAGGGTCAGATACAACAGTTGCTTTGCTTGCTCACTACAGGCAAGTACACAGGATATGGCAGTTCCCAAGGAAAAATTACATACAGAGTCTACCAATACAAAATATTTATTCAGTGGACTCACAGGTCCAGGACCCCGAACGATAGTCAACCCTGTGCCTAGAAGCTGGCCCACTATTTCAATGTCAGGTTTCAGTCTCCCCAGTGTCTCTGCATTTAGTAAACAAGGATGACACAGGTGCCTGTATGTAATCAACAGCCTTCAAATTTCTAATAAAAGATCTGGACATTGCACATGCCTTTGCTCTGCTAAACCTGGGAGATCAGATAATTTATTTTTTCCTTCATGTAGAATTCTGCACACCCTGACACAGGATATAGATAGCGAGAAAAATAAAAAGACACCGATAGACATACATATTCACACACCATTCATGTATGAAAAGTTATTAATGTGAACTTTTGTAATTAAAAATTTTTAAAACACATTTTTTTTTATAATTATCTCATAGGATTACGTCGACAACCCACGACGTGGACAAACCACACCCTTCCTTGAAAATTCATCCCACCATTCCTCCCCACACTCCCCTGAACCTGGCTCCTCCCTACACTCCTCCCCACACTCCCCTGAACCAGTCTCCTCCCCACACTCCACTGAACCTGACTCCTTCCTCCACTCCTCCCCACACTTCCCTGAACCTGCTTCCTCCTACAACACCTCCCCACACTTCCCTGAACCTGCTTCCTCCTACAACACCTCCCCACACTTCCCTGAACCCGCCTCCTCCTGCCACACCTCCCCACACTTCTCTGAACCCGCCTCCTCCCACCAAACCTCCCCACACTTCCCTGATCCCGCCTCCTCCCACCAAACCTCCCCACACTTCCCTGATCCCGCCTCCTCACTCTACTTGTCTGGGAGTTCTAATTGGGCCTCATTGTCCCAAGAGGGACTGGGCCCAGTTGAGAAAGAACCTGTGGCTGAAGATACATTGACGCACATATGCTATACACTAGATCATTTGCAATACCTGCTCTGATCCCTCCATTGGCGCTGTCAGCAGGATCACCCATATGTTTCTATGGTGTAAGCGTTGATGCCAAATGTTCCAGATGCCAAATGTCCCCAATAGCCAGAATGCAATGTATTCAAAATGTAGGCCCCTGCAGATAATGCCATCTGAAAGCAGCATTAACCACAGTAGTATTTGTGCTACACTGTGCCCTATTAGCCGGCCAAGGGGTACACCAAAAACAACCATGGCTTGATGTTTTAAACTGTTACGATTGACTAACAATTAAAATTATAACCTTTTTTTATTGTTTACATTTCAGTGGAACAACAGGAAACATGGCAGGATGTGCGCCAGAGGGAGCTGAACATTATTGGGAAAGCTGTTCAAATTATTGCAGAGGCGATCATCCGCATGCAAAGGGCAATTTTTTTTCCTTTTGTTTAAGTTTAAAATTTGTACAAAATAATAAAAAAAAAAAAAGAGAGAAAAGCATGTGTTGTGTTTTATTATATGTTAAACTATTCCATTAGGTAAATGAAAAACAAAAATATATTAGGGATGAGCGGGTTCGGATATCTGAAATCCGAGCCCCCTCCCCGATCCGAGCCAGGTTCGGGTTTTCCCGCCTGAGTCAGATCTGAAATCGAGGCAAAACGTCATCATCCCGCCGTCGGATTCTCGCGGGTTTTGGATTCTATAAAATGGTTCCTGCGTCAGCACTATCTTTCACTCTGGCTGTGGACAGTGAAGAGGGAGGGTGGGGTGGTGCTGCTGTTGTCGTCCATATGGGCTGTGTCCAAAGTTCATAGGGGCTGGCTGGGCTGTGTTGTGCAGTCTGTTGTCCATAGGGGCTGTGTCCATTCCAAAGTCCATAAGGGCTGGCTGGGCTGTGTTGTGCAGTGTCCCATAAAGGCTGTAGTCCTAAAGAGGTGCTGTAGTGTTGTCCAGGCTGTGCTCTGACCATCATGGGTGCTCCCCCCAAGTGCAAAAAAACAATATTTTTCTGTTTGTGTGCACTGTAGCCGCACGTGCATCAACAAAGTAGTGCCAAGCATGTGCCTGTGTCATAAGTAAAGGGCCGGCTGGCTCATCTGTTGAAGTGTGGTGTAACCCGCAAAGTGCCCCAAAAAATGAAAACATTTTCTTTTTCTGTGTTTGTGTGCGCCTTAGCCGCGCGTGCATCAGCAAAGTAGCAGCGCCAAGTATGTACTCTCTGGGGCCTAGTTTTTCAAACTGCCATCCTGTCTGCCACTGCAGTGCCACTCCTAGATGGGCCACTTGGTTGTGCCGCACACTTGTGTCACTTAGCATAGTCATCCCGCTACATCGGTGCAACCTTTTTGCCTAAAAACAATATTGTGAGGTGCTAAGAATAGACTGGAAATTAATATTATTGAGATTAATAATAGCGTAGGAACAAAAAAAAAAATATATATATATATATATATATATATATATACACACACACACACACACACACACACAGATTCTATCTATCCATCCTATCTGTCTATATCTACATTTAAAAAAATAAAAAATAATGGCTATGTAGCTTTGGGGTGAGCGAATCCGTACCTCTTGTATAGTATTTTGGCGCGACATCCTTGGCATAGTGCAGGCTGTCAATCATCAGAGAGCATCCTCCTTGTGGGTTCTGCAGTTTCTTGCTAGGCTACTTTGGCATTAGTCTGCAATGTCAGTTTTCAGGCTAAGCATGTCAATAATACCATTGTGGCTGCGCTTTCTAGGTTTCACTGGGTCAAATTTAGTGAGTTGGCACCGCATGCAGCACTGGTAGGTGATGATTGTTCGGCTTATGTCTGGCAGGTCATCAGGCCTGACTGGCGGAATTAGCTGGGCATTTTGTTGCTTCTGGGACTTACATTTATGAGCAGCTGCTTGGCATGAGTGGGAGCAGTGTTGCCTTTCGCTTGGGAACAAAGGTAGGAGTCAGCATCAATTGATGCATTCTTTTATCTGGTCCTATTTTGTTGCGTGTCGTTCCTTGTCAGCCATGTGTACATGGTAGGTGGGGGTGACTTTCTTCTCTGGCCTGCTTGGTCTGCTTGATCCCACACTGAGTTTTCTAGTAGCCAGGGCACTTCAGGGATGGGCAAGGTCTGGGTCGGTTCGAGATGATCGTCTGTTCTTTGTTGTCCGCCACCATACCAACTTTAAGTTCATAACAATTAATTTCAATTGGAAATACCTAATTTGATGATTAATTCAATAATCAATTTTCATAATTAATAACCTTATGTCAAAATAAAATTTTACCTTATTTAGATTCCAACTCCCGTTGTCCGTGTGTTTATTTTAGATACATTTTAGTCGTGAGAAGTCTTTAAAGGTGTAATGCGGATATCAACCATTAGGGAGTTTATAGCTTTTTTGGGGTTACCTGTCTCAATGATTCATATTATTATGTTCAACTTTTTTTCTGGTATTGCAAGTTTTATTTCTCACAGTTCTCTTTGCTGGACTTGCTAAGGGGGATGGGAGTAGTTAAAGGAGGGAGCTGTTAGCAGGGTCATGCTTGTGTGCAACACTGCACATACCCCAGACTGCCATCAAATGATATTACATAATAGATCCTTAATTTAGGGGGAAAAGGGGGTCTGTCTCTTAAACAGTAAATCTCACAATAAAAACTAATGGTAGTTCTTTGCACCCTCTACTACTGTGTATAAATATTTTTTGGTAGTCAAACCTGGCATCAGGGGACGGATTTGAGCTTCATTATAAAAAAACTGCAGCTAAAAGGGTCGGTTAAAAAGTACAAACAGTAATAGTCCAGAACACAGGATTTTCCAACCTAACATACTGAAACTCATAATGTAACCTAACTTAAGGAAAAAACACACACACACACACACATATACATACATATACATACATATACATACATATACATACATGGCACTCCCTTGTAAAAAACCACACACACCACATAGGTGATGAGGATCATTTCAGTGCTTTAAGTACTATCTTCAAAAATACAGGGGACGACAGTACTTAAAGTACTGAAACTTTCCTTATCTCCTTTGTGGTCTGTGTGGTATTTTACAAGGGAGAGCTGCACCTCTAGGTACTTATTTAATATTTTTGTGAAGGCACCCCTGCAGGATTTCGATTATTATCTGGAGTGCCAGACCTTGGCACATTATATATTCCAGAACAGCGGCACTCTGTAATAACCACTTGAAAGCAGGATCAGTAATCAATGTTTCGGTGTTTACTTCTACGTCGTCATCAGTGTCACAATCCAGGGTTCTTTGTGTGTGCGTGTGCATGAAGTACTCAAAATAAGGTTAATACAGCCGTCAAGTGTACTGCAATAACAATTTATTAAGCAACAAGGTTTACTCATGAATGCTGAAATGGTCAGGTTTGAACAGGGCAATGCAGACAGATAATCACAGGGTTCGGAATGGAACTATTAACAGGGAGTCTATGAACACAGGTAAACTGGCAGAACTGGATTGTACCAGACTGGATATGCAAAGTTAAATACAGAAGTCCAAGGTAGCAATGCACTGCATAAATAGATCCTGATGTGAAGCAAATGTGGTAATTGCTGATAGCAACAAAGTCCAGAGTAACTCATAAGCAATTAAACAAGTCCAGGTAAGTTGGTGCAATGTAATATAATACTGATGAAGAAATAAAAAGTCCAGAGTAACTGATATACAGATAAACAAAGTCCAGGTAAGTTGGTGCAATGTAATATAATACTGATGAAGAAATAAAAAGTCCAGAGTAACTGATATACAGATAAACAAAGTCCAGGTAAGTTGGTGCAATGTAATATAATACTGATGAAGAAATAAAAAGTCCAGAGTAACTGATATACAGATAAACAAAGTCCAGGTAAGTTGGTGCAATGTAATAATAATGTCCAGGATAACTTACACATGAAGCAGAAGAAAACTTGATAGAAGCGAGCCAAGATCCAAGGCAGTAAACAAGCAGAGGCTATCTGGGAACCTGGCGCACAGTCACAGAGGTAGACTAGATGACCTGGCACTGATTGCTCAGTTCTAAGGGAATATAAAGCTAGTTCCCAGGTGCAACCCACTGCTGCTTGATTAGGGTCATCAAGACTAGCCAGAATGGAATAGGCTAGACAGGCCTCAGGCAAGAGCAACACCAGAGGTAGGGAGGAGGAATTGCACAGACCGTGACAATCAGGATATAACATGTAAATATAAAATCATCAATACGATTTGATAAAAACAAAGAACCTAATTCAGACCCAGGCGCTAAGCCGCGATCGCTCGGTATGGGTGATTGTCGCCCGTCTGCGCATGTGTATGCAGCAAAATACACATGCACGAACCAGTCTGTGCGATCGGGAAGTGATTGATCATAGCCCGCAGACTGAGCGCTACTTTCATTGACAGATAGTGCCGTTTGTGGGTGGCAACAGGGGAAGGTCCTGGAAAACGAGGGAGTGGATGTGTGAATGCAGGCGTGTCTGAACTCAAAATGCCATTCTTTGGGCATGCATAATTAGCATGGCAGCATCATTGAACACGTCACCTGGGTCTATTTCATGCTGCAGTGATCGCAGTGCTTGCGGCAGGGTAGGGTCTACCTCAAGGGCTATGAACAGCTCCGATGGCTCTCGATGTTGCTGATTAATTCATACACTTCCTGGAGATGACATGTGCTAAGAAAAAAAGTGGGCGTCATTACACTAGCATGCGATTACTCTGCCGATGAACTCTAAGACATAGAGGGAGTCCTTAAGCCTGGCCATGCGATAAAGGAATTTGCATACACGGCCCCTGTCAGCAACATGCGATTGCAGCCTAGCGAGCGGGTCTGAATAAGTTCCAAAGATCAAACACTATCAACTTAATCTAAGATGTATATATGATGCAAATTACACTGAACACTTTCACTATCAGATAAATGTAAAGGAAAACCCTCTCTAATCGCACCATTAAAAGATGATGAAATAAGTAACTCTAGATACGTGATAACTCTAGATACGTGATATGCAAATATTCAAAGACCCAACAGTCATATCTTGCTCAATCCCCACACCTAGAATACAAAGGGGAATTACCCCAATTTCAGGGGATTCCATGATCATATGTTACATGGTGAATATAGAGAATCCAGAAAATCATAACATCATGGATGCTAGATAATGTGCATATACATCAATTGTTTTCTACAAAAAGCAATGGAAACCCAGGTTGTCATTTAGGCCCCTAGGTGTTAGGGTGCCTAGTCTATGAATCCACCATGACTCACACCGAAGGAGTCTTAATAATCTATCAACTACTCCAGTCCTGGGACGGCCATGATCAATCAAAATGTACTGTAATGTTGACAGACTATGGCCGGCTTGGAGAAAATGTCTAGCCACAGGCTGGTCAATTGAGCCTGAGCTAATAGCAGCCCTTATGGCTGACTGATGCAGGGCCATTCTGTCCCTTAGGTTCTTATCCATTTTGTCCACATAACTGAGTCCACATGGACATGTAATTAGATATATTACAAACCTAGATATACAATTTATTCTGTGTCTAATAAAGAAAGGCATGCCACTATATGGTTATACCAGTCTCATGCCCTGCTATACACAAGGGAAGAATATCCGCAGTTGGGTTGTAAAAACGGATATTAGCAAAATTGAGAAGAAAAAGGAAGTACACTTTCTAACACAGAAAAATGGCTGTTTTAAGTGCTTGAACTGTTTGACCTGCAGGTAACTTATGACTGGAGCCAGTTTAACCCATCCATATAGTGGCAGGACTTTCTTTATTAGACACAGAATAAGTTTTGGTAAGAGATTTGGTAATAACTTACCTTTGTTATCTCTTTTTCTACAGAGTCCATAGGGTCCACAGGGTGACCTTGGGGAATAGATAATGCTGAGTCATCCGGGCACCTTACGCAATAAGTTTTTCCTTCCCAGGAAGCAATTGGGTCTCCCTCTATACCTCGCCCTTAGGCCAGAGGCACCTCAGTTTGGTAGCAAGCCAAAGGCCGGAGGAGGATAAAAGAGAGAGAAGAAAGTTTGGAACACAGTAGAATCACATTCTCACACAAAAGGAGACGGAAAACTGGTGACCAGAGCAAATCCCATCTGAAGCACAGGGCATCAGGTTGGGTTCCCTGTGGATCCTATGGACTTTGTAGAAAGAGAGATAACAAAGGTAAGTTCTTACCATAACGCTCATTTTTACTTCAGGGTCCATAGGGGGTCCACAGGGTGACCTTGGGGATGTCCCAAAGTAGTATGGGTGCAGATGCTCCTGTGCAGAGAGGAGAATCCGCCGCCCAAAGGATGCAAAGAGAGGCAAAGGTATCAAATGCATAATACCTTAGAAAGGTCTGGACAGAGGACCACTTGGCTGCCTTACAAAGCTGAACAGCCGAGGCACCACGACAAGCTGCCCACCAAAGACCCACATACCAAGTAGAATGAGCAGTAAAAGAGGTGGTACTGGAAGGCCCTCAAGGGTGTAAGTCTCAGAGATCGCCATGCAAAGCCACCTAGCCAAAGTTTGCTTATTGGCTGGCCAGCCCTTCTTGTGGAAGCCATAGAGGACACACAAGGAGTCTGACTTAAGGGAACTAGTATGGTCCACATAAATCTGGAGGACACGTAACACATCAAATGAGGCCTCACCAGCTGAGAGGTTTGGGGAATTAAAGGCTGGCACAATAATTTACTCATTAATGTGGAAACTAGAGACCACCTTTGGAAGGATACATGGTCAAGTCTGAAGCACCGCCCTGTAACAAGATAGTGCCCTCAAATCAGACACTCTTCTGGCTGAGGCAATAGCCAGAAGGAAAACTGTCTTAGCAGTGAGCCACTTGTGATCCACTATATCCAGGGGTTCAAATGGTGTGCCCTGGAGAGCCTGAAGGACAACGACCAAATCCGAAGGGACAAAGGGAGGCTGAATGCGAAGGTCCCCTTGAAGGAAAGTGCGAATATCAGAAAGAGGAGCAATCCTTCGCTGGCACCACACAGAAAGGGCAGAGACATGCACTTTCAGGGAAGCAAGGTGGAGACCAAGGTCCAAAAGGTCCAAGCCCACTTGAAGGAAAGCCAAAATTCTGGATACCCGAAACACTTGGGGGTCGTAACATCTGGAACGACACCATTCAAAGTAGGTATGCCACACTCTGTAGTAAATCCTGGCAGAGGCAGGTTTCTGCGCCCTGAGCATGGTGTTAACAAAAGAGCCGGAAAAACCCTTGGACCTCAGAAGGCATGTCTCAAGAGCCACACTATAAAAACAGATGACCCAGGTCCGGGTAAAGGCAAGGACCTTGAGACAACAGGTCCAGACATTGAGGCAACAGCAACCGATTGTTGATGGAGAGACTCTGAAGATCTGTAATATCTGAGCCATGCTGGCGCCACCAGCAGGGCAGTGCCTCCTTCTTGTTTGACCTTCCGAATTACTCGAGCAAGGAGGGAGATTGGAGGAAACAGGTACACGAACTGGAAGGTCCACTTGACAGACAGAACGTCTACCAAGAGAGCCTTGGCATCTTTTTTCCTGGACCCGTACAGAGGTAGTTTGTGATTTTGTCGAGAAGCCATGAGGTCCAAGTCTGGAAGGCCCCACTTGTCCACTAGGAGCTGAAACACTTCTTGGTGAAGAGTGCATTCCCTGGGATCCACGTTGTGATGGCTGAGGAAGTCCACCTCCCAATTAAGCACTCCTGGAATGAAGACCGCCGATATGGCTGGTAGATGGCCTTCAGGATGCGTGACACCTCTGACATTGCCGCTGGACTTCGAGTTCCTCCTTGGTGGTTTATGTAGGCCACCATCATGGACTTGTCCGACTGAACTTGTACGGGTTTTCCATGAAGTATGAGTCTTGCTTGTTGTAGGGCCCTGAAGACTGCCCGAAATTCCAATATGTTGATCAGTAGAGCATACTCTTCTCGAGTCCACCTCCCCTGAAAGGAGTGCAGACCTGTCACTGTGCCCCAACCCCATAGACTGGCATCCATTATTAGAAGGACCCAGTTCGGTATCCAAAAGGGGCGCCCTTTGGTGAGGTGGCCCGTTTGTAGCCACCAAGTCAGAGATAAATGCACCTCCGGAGATAGTACCATCGTTTATGTCCTTATTCAATGTGGTAATCCATCCCACCAGGAGAGGATCAATTTCTGCAGAGGCTGGGAATGAAATTTGGAATATTCCACCATGTTGAATGTCGACACCATGGATCCCAGTAACAACATGGCTGAGTGTATGGATACTCAGCGACTGTGAAGATGCATACTTGCATCTGCAAAGTGGAGATTTTGTCTGTTGTCAGAAAAATCCTCTGCTGTTGGGAATCCAACAGAGCTCCCAGATGGAGCATCCTCTTAGATAAGACCAGGGAGGACTTCTTCCAATCTATCAACCATCCGTGCATCTGTAGGACAGATATAGTCAGTTGCAAGTGGTGGTGAAGTACCTCTGGAGACTCTGCCAACAGCAATAGGTCATCCAGGTATGGTAACAGGCGGACCCCTGCAGATGCAGATGGGCTGCCATTACCGCCATAATTTTTGTAAACACCCAAGGCGCAGTAGAGAGGCCAAATGGCAGGGTCCGAAACTGGAAATGATGTTGAGATACAGCAAACCAGAGAAACTGCTGGTGAGCCGAAGCAATCAGAATATGCAGGTATACAACCTGAATATCCAGAGACACCATAAAATCGCCAGATTCCATAGCTAGTATAATGGAATGAAGAGTTTCCATCCTGAACCGAGGTACCCTGAAGAACTTGTTCAGGGGCTTGAGATTGAGAATAGGTCGGTGGGATCCATTTGGTTTCTGAACCAGAAAAAGGCTAGAATAATATCCCTCTGGGATAATGCGACCGGTACAATAACCCCTGCCTGTAGCATGGATTGTTCAGTCTTGTGAATAGCCAAAGCCTTGTCCCTGTTGAACAGGAGGCCTGTGCAAAAGAACTGATGGGGAGGTCATCTGCGAAAGGAGAGGGCGTACCCTCGAGAGACCACTTCTCTCACCCAGGTGTCTGTGATAGTCTGACACCAGCTTTGGGTGAACTGAAGAAGTCAGCCTCCCACAATGGGATCCCCCAGGGGTAGGCCCACTCCGTCCGGCTGAGGGCTTGTCATCAGTCTTGGCAGCTGGATGTCTCACACTCCAGGCTTGTTTCTTAGGCTTGGCAGATTTTTTCTTGGCTTATTGCCTAGGAAAGGATTGGGTTCTAACCTTACCTGAGGCCAAATAGGTCCGAAAGGACAAAAGTCCCTGAGGGAACAGGGGCATATGGCAGACAAGCCGACTTAGCTGCAGCCAGTATATCTACAATCTTGTCCAAATCCGGGCCAAACATGATCTTACCATTATAAGGTAAACACTCCAAGCCCTTCTTGAAGTCCGCATCTTCCCTCTTAGAACAAAGCCACAGGGAGCGGCGAGCCTCAATGGCCGCCGTGGATATCCTGGAATTTACTAAGCTGATATCTAAGGCTGCTTCATTTATGTAGCTGAATCTCGTAGGTTGCCCGCCAGATTCAGCTGCTCTTTTGTCGCATCTGAGGGTAAGGATTCCTCCAGGGAGTTAGCCCAAGATTCCATGGCCCGAGCCACCCAGCAGATAGCCATAGCTGGTCTGCACACGGCCCCTGAAAGGGAGTAAATGGACTTCAGGCAAACCTCCACCTTCCTGTCAGAAGCATCCTTCAGGGATGAAGTTGTAGGCATAGGGAGAGTTGTGCTCTTGACCAAGCACATTACGTGCGAATCCACCGCCGGTGAAGTGTCCCATTTAGAGAAATAGTCCTCAGCAAAGGGATAAGCACCTGTCAGGCACTTATGCGGCTGGTAACGCTTCCCAGGATTTTTCCATACCACCTCCAGATGGTCCACCAGCTGGTTGGACAGAGGGAATACGGTCACTTTTACTGGCTTAAACAGAGCATGCTTTGATTTAGCTGCTGGAGGATCATCCTCCTCTATGACCAAGGTCGCACGGACAGCTTGTATATAACCCGGTATATATATATACTAGACTTGGATTCCTTCTCCTTTATTAACCACTTGCCTGGCACGGTCGTATCAGATACGACCATACCAGAATGGGCTTTCCTTGACATGGTCATATCTGATACGACCAGACAGAAATGTCCACTAGGCGGCTATGGGAAGTTAATCTTCCTATTGTCGCCTACATCACCCGCGGCTCCCCCCTCCTGTATTTCCTGATCACTGCTGACCACAGTTATCGGGCACCGTCGGCAGCCCCATCCCAGCACCACTTCAATAGAGGAAGCAGCCAGGGCTCATGTAGCCCCGGCTGCTGCTGTGACCCGATCACTGTGGCCAGCAGTGATCGGGCAGCCCGGCCAGCCCCACTGGCGGCTCTGGTAGCCACCGCTGCTGCTATGTATCGGAGCAGCCAGTGGAACACCCTCCCACTGCAGCTCCAGCACAACAGTGATCACATAGTGATCACTAGCTGAGTAGAAGCAGCAGAGGCAGCTCTGGTAGCCGCTGCTGTGCCATGTGTCCGGGCCACTAGCGGAACACCCTCCCGCTGCAGCTCCGGCACAACAGTGATCACATAGTGATCACTAGCTGAGTAGAAGCAGCAGAGGCGCCGCTGTGCCATGTGTTCGGGCCGCCAGCGGGACACCCTCCCACTGTGGCTCCGGCAATGTGTAGAGACAGCAGCGGCGGCTCTGGTAGCCGCCGCTGTTCTAGGTATAAACAGAAGAAGAGAGACAGAGGCGAAATGTGATATGTGGTGCACTTTGGTCAAAACGTAACTTTTATTAATGTCACAGGCTAATATCCTATTATTGAATTCTGTCAAAAAGTATACTAAAAATTATTTTATTTTCAAGGGATGTTAGCATATAAAGTAGTCATGTGTCCACATGAAGAGTCCGTATACAGGTTCACTAGTAAATTACTAATTCACCCAATAGCGTGGTTCATTATGTATTAACACATCAAGATTAATACATAATGAACCACGCTATTGGGTGAATTAGTAATTTACTAGTGAACCTGAATACGGACTCTTCATGTGGACACATGACTACTTTATATGCTAACTTCCCTCGAAAATAAAATAATTTTTAGTATACTTTTTGACAGAATTTTGGAAATAGTTGATACTGATCATGTGTGACTTATATATGCCACTCCTATAAATTTAAATTAGATAGAGTAATTAGACACACAGTCATAAATAGTATAAGTCAATATTTATTACAACAAAATAGGTCAGGACACACATGTTGCGTTATACATTTTTAATCACATTTTCTTTCTTTATCACACTTAACAATTTTTTTATAATTTTCTCTGTTCCTCTTTCCTAATAGGATATTAGCCTGTGACATTAATAAAAGTTACGTTTTAACCAAAGTGAACCACATATGACATTCGCCTCTGTCTCTCTTCTTCTGTTTATATGATATATATGTCAGTGGTAGCACCCCTCTACTAAGAAATTGTTTGATTTTCTAAATACATATGTATATATGAGGGTCCTATCTGTTCTATCCGATTGGAAAATAATGATTCTTGTGCGACTGTAGATTTCTTGCTGTTCTAGGTATCCGGGCCACTCCCTCCAGCCTCAGCTGCTCCTCCTCCTCCCCCATGATGCCCATTTTTATAAGGGCCAGGCCATAATTATATATATGTGTATGTGTATATATATATATATATATGTGTGTATAATCCACATGGCGGCACTCCAGAATAAACAAATCATACACAGCTGATTGGGCGCACATGTATATATATATATATATATCTATATCTATATATATGTATATATATTATATATATATGTGTGTGTGTGTGTGTATATATATATATATAGTGATAGATATTGCAGAGCCTCTGATTAGGGATGGCAACCGACCATCGATGGTTTACAAACCATCAATGGTCTGACTGAAAACAAGTGGTTTGCCATTGCTGGTGGGCATCAATGTTGCACCATCGATGGCAACCCTCAATGGATTTGTAGGAAACATCGGCAGGTGTGGTCTACACAGATGTCCTCGACCAATCGCTAAACAATTGATGGCTTCTAACGATGATTGAACCATCGATGGTACAGCTGTCAATGGCCATCACTACAGTTTAACATAAAAATTGCTATTTTTATGGTATACTGGGCCTGATTCTGACCCGCTCGTGAGTGCTGAGCACTCGCAAGTGGGTCGATGGTGCCCTAGTGCGCATGCGCACGACGGAGGGAGCTCCGTCGTGCGCATGCGCGAGACGCAAATAACGACGGGTAGCCGTTGTTATGGGTCTCGCACCAAAGGGGACGTGCTGTCGATGTTGATTGACAGCATGCCCCCTTTGGAGGGCGTGCCGGGGGCGTGGCTGCCAGACGGAGGTGTTCCCATGGGAATGCCTACTGTCTGGGTCCGGCCCCACTGACATCACTAGTGATGTCAGTGGGAGTGATTTTGGCTCTGATAGAGCCAAAATCACTCCAGGGCTTGGGCAGACGAGACCCTACCGCACGGACTCGTCGCAAGCCCGATGGTCGCTATGGTCTTGACCATCGCGACCATCATCATGGATGCTCGCATAAGCTGTGGGTGGTAACCCACAGCTATGCGAGCGTCCAAGAGGCCGCTCCAATGTTAGGCAGGAGGGCCCTGATTCAGAGTGATCGCTCTGGTCAGAGCGTCCGGCTCTGAATCAGGCCCACTGTGTTTTAAAAAAAAATTTGTTCAAATAAAATAGTGATGGATAAGTTTAAAATTATGTTCTTGACCTAATTCAATCATAAAAGAAACCGACAATTTTGGAGCGGTTTTTGGAAAAAGAATTAGGGCCTGATTCAGAGCCGCTCGTAAGCGGCCGTTCGCTCTTTCGGAGCGATGTTTTCACATCTGCGCATGCGTTCGGATTTTAATATGCATGCGCGAACCAGTCACTGCGGCCAGAAATCATTTGTTCGCTATATAGCGAGTGCCTGCTATTTTGAGTGACAGGATGAGGCGTTAGTGGGTGGTAACAGGGGAAGGTGCTTGAAAACGGGGAGTGGAGATCCGAACGCAGGCGTGCTTAAAGGTCAAAACGGGCGTTTTTAGGGTGTGCATAATTAAAACAGCAGCGTCATCGACCACGTCACTTGGTTATTTTATAGCCAGAACTGCTCGCAAGATTGTGGTAGGAAAAACCAGCCACAAGAATAGCGAGCAGTTCATACGCTGTTCGATGTACTCGATTAATCTATTAAATAGCGGACATGACGTATGATGCGAGCGACCAGGGGGCGTTTTTTTACAAAATAGCGGCCGCAGGTTTTGTTCGCTCGTTCAGACATGGAGGCGTCAACAGACCGCAAAGAGCGAACGGTTCATTTGAATAGCCACCCCCTTTTCCTGAACGAACGTCCGCAAATTGCGAACGGCTCTGAATCAGGCCCTGAGTCAGTTAAGTGGTTAAGGAATTGGAGTCAGAGTCATCCGGGATCGCCCCATCGTCTGATGACATCCCGTCATCATCATACAGAGTAGATAGGGATGACGTCAAAAATCTCTTAGCCGGCCTTTCCTGAGGTGCTTCCTCCTGACGCTGCCTTTAACCCCTGGACCACTGGAGTGTTCCGCAGAACTCCAACCCTGAGTGCCTGGTGGCTTAGTGGGGACGCAGGACTCGGTGCCTGGCCGCACTTGCTGTCATCCCCAGGGAGTCACCCGCCCTGGGGAAAAAAAGACTAATTCGGCACGCACCACTGCGGTGACGTGCCTCTTTCCTGAGTCCCAGTAGCATCCTGCCACAGTCTAGGAATCCTCCGGGGTCCCTACTAGCCAAGACCCCAGAGGCCCACCGAGATCCCCAGATCAGTACCGGCGTCTCGGCACTGGCGGGGTGATAGAGCGACAGCGCAGACGTCCCCAGGACTGTCCTTGCTGTTGCTAAATAGCGGCTAGCTTCTTTAAAAATAGAAAATCTTTGGGGGCTGCAACAACAGCCCCCACTGCAGGTCAGTGACTCGACTCCGGCCAGGCACCCAACGAAACTGAGGTGCCTCTGGCCCGGGAGAGGGGACAGAGGGAGACCCAAGTGCATCCTATATATAATTATAGATACTGTAATTTGATATAGATGTCTGTAGATAGATAGATATAATAGATAGATATTAAATAGATTTAAATGAGAGAGATATGAGATAAATATGAGATAGATAAAAGATAGATATGAGATAGCTAGATATATTAATAGATAGATATTAAAAAGATAGATAGATATGAGATAGATAGATAGATAGATAGATAGATAGCTAGATAGATAGATAGATAGATAGATAGATATGAGATAGCTAGATAGATTAATAGATAGATATTAAATAGATAGAAATAAGAGATAGATAGATCATACTTGCCTACATTCAGCTCCCTCCTTCCGGGAGGGAGCTGAATGTCTGAGAACAGCGGGGAGCATGGCCGGGTTATGATGCGACATTGGGGACGGAGCTGCACGATCGCGTCATCATGGCTCCGCCCCCTCTTCACAATGCCAAAAATATTGGCATTGTGAAGCAGGGGGCGGGGCCACGATGACGCGATTCAGTGCAAAATCTCGTCACTGGCCTCCTCCGCTGCGGGGGTTTCTGTAAGTAACGTGGGGGTCAGGCGGCAGCCAGGAGGCTTTGCCTGCCTTTCCGGGGGGTCGGGAGCAGCACCCGATATTCGGGAGGCTCCCGACCAAATCGGGAGGGTAGGCAAGCCTGAGATAGATAGATAGATAGATAGATAGATAGAATGCCATAACATCAGTCTAACATAAATTTCCAACTACATTGGTTATGCTTGATAAACTGAACAAAGTAAAAATATATATGTTATGTTACATCAAGGGGCTGACTGGCAACTTTCAGTCTGGGTGGCAACACAAGCAAGTGGCCCATGGTTTCTAAAAAAAAAACAATCTGTGAATATATATATATATATATATATATATAAATTATATATATATATATATATACACACACACACACACACACATAATATATATTCGTATATAATAATGCACACATGCGACCATGTATGTATGTATTAACACCAGTGGCACTCTCCTATGTAAACAAGCAGCTCTATATTAAACATCCCCCCCAATCCACCCTTGCCCCCTACACATCTACCCTCTTCCTTCCTACATATCTACCCTTCTCTCCCAACACATTCAGCCTCCTCCCGCAATACATCCTCCCCATACACATCTACCCTTCTCCCCGCTACACATCTACCATCCTACACAACTACTCTCCCTACACATCTACACACACACATCTACCATCCTCCCCCATACACATCTACCGTCCTTCCCTCTACACATCTTCCCTCCCTCACCTAGACATCTAGAGGGAGACACTAATTGGTCTGGACTTTCTGGAGCGACTGGAGACTTGTTCCTAGAGGGGGGGGGTAGATTTTGTTATGTTTAAGATAGAGCTGCGGGTGTGGTTCATTGGGTCTACATTGTCTAGATAGACAGTGTTTAGGTAGACAATGGAAGATAGACAGGCAATAGGTTGACAGGGACTGAAGGTCGACACACTAAAGGTCGACTGGTGACAAG
Source organism: Taudactylus pleione (assembly GCA_031769625.1). Taxonomy (NCBI): domain Eukaryota; kingdom Metazoa; phylum Chordata; class Amphibia; order Anura; family Myobatrachidae; genus Taudactylus; species Taudactylus pleione. The sequence goes on along the minus strand of JAUIMM010000350.1, from coordinate 16,851,590 downwards.
GTCGACAGGTACTGAAGGTCGACAGGCAATAGGTCGACAGGTACTGAAGGTCGGCAGGGACTGAAGGTCAACAGGGTAAAAATGTTGTCGAAGCTGGATAATGGGCTGAGACCAGATCAGTTTAAAATTAAATCGCAGTGACGCCATCTTGCGACTGGACGCAAGACTCCATTTTGGAAATAAGATCGCAAGACGCCATTTTGCGAATGGCCGCCTAAGCGCCATTTTAGATAAACTTGCCCTTTAGTACATGTGGCGATATTACTATTAGCAACATGCGATTGCATCTTTCATCATTTCTTATACACACATTAATACGCACAATTGTGCTGTTAACTAGTCGCAAATTAGCGAATGCATAGGACTTTGTATGAAACCGCTGTATTAGTAGCTTTATGCGCATGCATCTGTCCCAAGTTAGCTAGCGTCCTTATATCAAACCACGAATACTCACACATTTCATATTCACACATAAGGTTTAGTAAGTTTTAAAGTATATGATTTAGGTTGGTTCAGTTAGTTTAAATTCTGTGAAATAAAGATATTTGATAACTTAGGTTCTGTACATGATAAGAAAGCAGTGTTTGGGTTCGTACTGATGCGTACTCTTTCAACAGAATTACAGTACTATCGGTGTGGAGATCGCATCATGCATTCGCAACTTATGGTCCGCAGAGACTACAAGCAACAAAATGTATATTTTAGGAACAACTGTTAGGATGCAGCAATGGGGGTGGGAAGGGAAGACCCCCAGCTGTTAGAGGCAGGGAGAGTCTATTTGAACCAGCCTGTTAAAAGCTCTGTAACAGATGCTTCTACCCTGGGAAGCAATGACATCAGCAACAAACTCCTCTATTGTCCGTTCTATTCTGGGGGGGTATAAAAATGTGTGCTCAAATGCTGGGCTCTTGTCTTCTTGCTGAATGTTGAATGACGAGGGATCTCTTGCTGATACCTATCACCGGGTCCGGAAGCTCTGCGTATGTATTCTGTGCTTGGGTCTGTTTATTTCCTTTGCGTCTAATTGTGTCTGGATCAGTAGCGTGTAACTGACTGTACTTTTACTTGAATAATACTTTGTGCTTTGGAACCACATGTTCTAAGTCTGGAGTCTCTATTTACTGTATGATTGCGTACGCAAATTAGCGTTATTCTTAGAAGTTTATAGGAAGGATTTTAGAAGGTATAGGCAGGGGTATATAGAGGTTCAATTTTAATATCGTCAGATGGGGGCTCGTCGAGTGAAGTCACTTACCTACTCACACGGCACATACGTCTAGCGATAGCTCAGCAAAGGGTGGAGTGGCCACATACAGGGTTTTCCTGTAACCGCTTTGTGCTGAAAGATCGCTATCCATTTTCGTGTGAGCCAAGGAAGCTGACTAGAATCTAGGGACAAGAAAGGAAAAAGTTTGTCTTCCTTTGTTGATAGAACCTAACGCTTAAAGGTGTGCCGCAGTATTGAGTACGCGGCTGAGACGCATTTTTGCGTATGCAGTTAAAAAGTCATTATACGGTTGTGTGGTAGTCGCATTATTGTGTTTGCGGCTGGTCGCACAATAGCGTATATGCAATTCCGGTTCTGCTGCCACGTGTTTAAACAAAGCCGTCGAGGTTTACCTTTTTCAATTGTTATCAATATCTGGGTTAACGTGTATTTTTCTGCGCAGGAAAAAAGTGTGTAACAGTAAATATTTGTTGGATAAAGTTAAGGATATCGTATGATCCTTAAGGGCTAGGTGCAAGGGTTAGTCTAGCCGCTCGGTAAGTAGCTTTACCGTTCTATACACAGTAGCAGGTGTACATGTTGTCTTTGTTGTAGAGAGGTGCGTAGGAGCGGCCGACATATAAACTCCTATAGGTGTGGAAGTTGCCTTACTAAATCTTATCCGGGTGTGGAAGTTGCCTTTTTCAAATCTTATCCAGGTGTGTGGGCGCCGCCGATTTAAATTGTCCACAGGTAAGTGAAAGTATCTTGATTGTCTTTCACCAGTTTAAATCTGTATTGAAAAGCATAGGATTTTGTCTCAGAATGGGAGCCATGCAAACAGTGGAGATGTTAGACAATGATGTGCTGCTAATGGAGGCACCGATCGGATCGGCCCGTCGTATTATGCATACTAAGTACGGTACTTATGCAATAAGGTATTGTGATGTATGGTTTAAAATGATGATGAAGAGTGTTAGACCGTTTCCCAGAATTGGTAGTTTTGAAAAGGATGTATTAGATAACGTCCGGGAACACATCAGTCTGATGCGCTCCCGAGAGAAAAAGGTAAAATATTTTGAATGTTTAAAATTGTGGCAGCATGAGGGGGATGCGTGGCTTAAAAATGTGCAAGCGACGCAAACTAGCGTTGCGAGCGCATTGCCAGAAAATACATCCGTGACGCTAAATTGCAATACGGGCGAGCCGCAAATTGGCGCGCACGTGCGGCAAGGTAGCCTTGTGGAGAGTATTGCCAGCAGTTCACGCTCACCTCCCCCACCTTATGTGGATGGAGGTGCAAGTACAGTTACCAAAAATACCCATAAAAATTAACAAGCAATTTGTACCCCCTCTTAAGTAACCATAAAGAAAATGTTTATGATGTAGATGATGAGCCTATTGTAATGTCTGCCATTTCCCATGTTGTGCAGATGATGGATGCTGCATCACCACAATCACGAGTGGTGCCGCCATCTCCATCGGTAACAGCAAGGGAAGTGTTAACACACTCTGCACCCGTAGAGGAAGTTGTTAATACCATACGTAGCAGCAGCAGATTAATCCCCCAGCCAGATAACCAGGTCAGAGGTAGCAATGCTACCGGTCTGCATCCCATTCGGACGATAACTGTTCCGAACGGAAATGCAGATGCGAACAGTGTAGTGCCCACGAGGGAAGTAGTAATGCATTGTCCTTGGACAAAAGCGGAACTAAATTCCATCATAAATGATTTCCCCGATCCCAAAAAGGAACTAGCCAAATGTCAAAGATTTTTGAGGAATTTGAGTAGTTCTCATGAGCCAGCTAATAAAGATTGGCGTGTGGTGTTAAGGGCCTGTCTGCCACGCAATACCGACGTGACAAAATTTATCATGGATTGTGTATTGGATGGTGACGTTCCCTTAACAGACCAAGTAAACCAAGGTAACATTTCCCACATTGTGACTCAATTGGGTATATATTTTCCAGTAGTAGTTAACTGGAACAAAATTTTCACAATCAAACAAAAGGAGAGTGAAACTGCAGAAGACTATTGCGACAGGGCTCTGCAGGTTATCACCCAGTACACTGGGATAGAAGATATTAAAGATAGCCCTCACCACAGGGGAATGATAGTCACGGTACTAATAGACGGTCTGAAAGAGAATTTAAAGTCTCAGGTTCAGACCTCACAGCCTGGCTGGAGGGGACTTACAATAGATAACCTCATAGAGTCTGCCATAGAACATGACAAAAATATCTAAAAAAAGAGGGAGATCCAGAGTGAAAAACGAATGGCTGTCAGTATACAAGATCTGGAAGGAATGACGGTAACATCACAGCCAACAGACACACTCGCACCTGCACACACACTCACACCTGCCCTCACTAACCTTACACAACAACAAACACAGCTCTACTCCACTAACCCAATACAACCACAGGTCTCATACTCATATCCCCCACAATACCCTTACCCTCCCTATCCTTACCCATATCCACCACCTTTACCCTCTGCTCAAACTTCACCACAACACATGTTGTCACGGACATGTTTCAATTGTAAACAAACAGGACACTTAAGTAGAAATTGTACAGTAAAACGAGTAGGAATCCCAAATCAGGGGAGATCTGGATATCCCCATAAGGGATATGCACAGAGACCAGTTAATGTTCAACAGGCACCAGCTCCAATTGTGGCCGTAAATGCTTTATTGGAGAATGGTAGCCAATGCTAGGGGTCAGGTCATACCTGTAGTCTACAGATAGTAAGGTTAATGGGAAGTACTAGGGAAGAACCGGTCATGATGGTTGATGTAGCTGGTACTGAATATCCTTTTCTTGTAGACACAGGGGCGACCAGGTCAGTGATGAAATCTCCCGTTAATTTACAGGTGACCAACGAGACAGTACCAACAGTGGGTGTAACAGGTAAAGTGGAACGTTATCCTTTAACAAAGTCCACAGAGATTGGGCCGTTGCATACCAGACATTCTTTCCTTCTGGCTGCTGCGACTCCTACTAACCTACTGGGAAGAGACTTGTTATGTAAAATGGGATGTGTTATATATATTGCACCCCTGATGGTGTATATTTAGATATCCCAGATAGAATGATATACGAGGTGCGGGATATGTTAGACACTCCTCAAAGGATAATGTATCACTCTACAGTTTTAAAAGAAAATCCATCACAAGTAGATGAAATGTTGTCCCAAATTCCAAATTCTCTTTGGACTAAGGATGGACAGGACACTGGATTAATGGCAAATGTAAGCCCTGTAATGGTAAACTTAAAAAGCGGTAGGCAAGCTCCAAAAATTCCCCAGTACCCACTAAAACAGGAGGTAGAATTAGGGGTATTTCCAATAATTGAGCGATTATTGCAACAGGGAATTTTAGTTCGTACAGCTAGTGTAGCCAACAGTCCCATCTTTCCAGTAAAGAAGAGTGGTGGGAGGGGTTATAGGCTGGTGCAAGACCTTAAAGGTGTTAATAAGCTAGTAGAGAGCCAATTCCCTGCAGTGCCAAATCCAGCTGTCATCCTGATGCAGATCCCACCAAATGCAACCCATTTCACTGTCATTGACCTCTGTTCTGCTTTCTTCTCTGTGCCTCTCCATCCTGACTGTCAGTACCTATTCGCATTCACATACAGAGGTGTGCAATATACATGGACACGATTACCCCAAGGTTTCATAGACAGCCCCAGTATCTTCTCCCAGGCATTGCACGACTGTTTACAATCTTTTCAACCTGCCAATGGATCTGTTCTAATTCAATATGTGGACAATTTATTGTTATGTTCTGACTCATTTATGTCATGTTTGAATGATACTAAACTTTTGTTACTTCATCTCTCGCATACAGGACACAAGGTGGCTAAGGACAAGCTACAACCGTGCCAATCCAGAGTAAAATATTTGGGACACTGCCTAACCCAGGGGTTACGACATCTTACAAATGATAGAATCCTAGCCATACAAAACATGACACTGCCGCTGAATCAACAGCAAATTCGTACCTTCTTGGGAATGTTTGGATATTGCCGAATGTGGATCCCAGGTTTTTCTATTCTGGCCATGCCTTTACAGGAACTAGTCTCTTCCTCAAAGCCCAATCGTGTCATACACACAGAGGAATCAGAGCAGGCTTTCCTTAATCTTAAGGATAGCCTAACAAAAGCTCCTGCATTTGGAATACCCGATTATGAAAAACTTTTTGATTTGTATTGTACGGAAGCCGATGGTTGTGCTGCAGGTGTCCTTACACAAAAACATGGTGATGCCAGTAGGCCCGTAGCATACTACAGTGCCCAATTGGACACGGTAGCAAGATCACTCCCCACTTGTTTGAGAAGTGTAGCAGCTACCGCTCTATTGGTGAGTAAAAGTGAGGACATAGTATTGGGCCATGATATGATTGTCTATACTCCCCATGCTGTATCTGCTCTGTTGAACTCAGCTCAAACCAGACACGTCTCTTCATCTAGGTTTACCAAATGGGAATTAGCCCTAATTGCACCCACAAACATCACTGTTAAATGTTGCAGCACACTGAATCCAGCAACGTATCTACCATATGTACAACATGATGTACAAAGGGTGGAGGGAGACGAGTTGCTGGTGGGAGGTGAGTTCAGCGGACATAATGATACGCATGATTGTATGACATATCTGAATCAGTCCTTTACTGCTAGACCTGACATACATGACACACCTTTAGAGAATGTGGATGTGACTTTTTATACGGATGGGAGTTGTCATAGACAAACAGACACAGGTGAATTATGTACAGGTTATGCTGTTGTAAATGACACAGACATTATGGAAGCTAAACCTCTTGGTCCTCCTCACTCAGCCCAGGTGGCAGAGTTAGTAGCACTAACTAGAGCGTGTGAACTGGCAGCAGGCAAATCTGCTAACATTTACACTGACTCGAGGTATGCGTTCGGGGTGGTGCACGATTTTTGTGCTCTATGGCGTCTGAGAAATTTTATGACAGCAGCAGGCACACCAGTTGCACACTCCCGACACATAAAACAGGGCTGATGAAGCTGCAAAATGGGCAGCAGGGTTGAAAATGTTTTCTCCAACTGAAAAACTTATGTCTTTCCAAACAATTGACATGCTGAAATTAATTGAGATGCAAAATTTGTGTTAAATTCAGGAAAAATCCATGTGGAAGTCCAAGGGATGTGGGCAAGAGTCCTCTGGGCTCTGGAGGGACGGACAAGGTAAACCAGTTGCCCCCAAGGCATATTACCCCAGCCTGGCTGAGGCAGCACATGGACTGACTCATCTAGGAAAACAAGGTATGTGCAAGTTGGTGAGGGCATACTGGTGCGCACCAGGATTTTCTTCACAAGCAGAAAAGATAGCAATGTCCTGTCTGACCTGCTTAAGGAAGAACCTAGGGAAAGCGATCCCTACCGAACCGTCCCACATTCCACTGACTGATGGACCTTTCCAGGTGATACAAAATGATTTCATCCAATTACCACCCTGCAGGAACCTTAAGTATGTGTTAGTGTGCACCGATGTATTTTCTAACTGGGTTGAGGCCTACCCAGCGGCCACTAATACTGCTGCGTTTACTGCCAAGAAAATAGTCCAGGAATTTGTATGCAGGTACGGTATCCCTAAAATCATCGAGAGTGACAGGGGTACTCATTTCACAGGTGATGTGTTCCAAAATATGTGTAAGCTGATGGGTATTAATAGCCGACTTCATACCCCCTACCGACCGCAAGCCAGTGCCAAGGTAGAGAGGATGAACGGGACTATTAAAAATAAATTAAGTAAAATTATGGCAGAGACTGGACTAGGATGGCCAGAAGCGTTACCTTTGGTCCTACATAGCATAAGGACCACTCCTAGACCCCCTCTAAATCTGTTCCCATTTGAAATACTGTTCGGTAGACAACCTCATTTGATTATAAGTCCTCAGGAAGACTTGAAGGGTAACAACGAGGTAACTGTAAAGTATCTTATATCAATGAGTAAGCAGTTAAAGCAACAGCAGCAGAAACTAAAATTGTTGTCTAATGATATGCCTGAAACTAACTGTCATGATGTTGAACCAGGAGAATATGTTGTGATCAGAAATTTCTTGCGTTCAGGTTGTTTGACTGATCGGTGGGAAGGTCCATACCAGGTGCTGCTGATGAGTACTACATCTTTGAAGGTGGCCGAGAGAGATACCTGGGTCCATTCCACTCACTGCAAAAAGGTCAATCAACCGGTGGAGAAACAAGTCGGAGACAAGGCTGATAGTGTGGACCTGTCGCTCGCAAGCTTGTTCCGGGAGAATTGAAAAGGTCGTAGTGAGATACCTGAACTGATAGAAATTTTGCAGGACTTGTTGTTAAAATGGACGGGCCTGCTGTGTTCATTTTCATATTCTCTTTTAGAGTGTTCACCATCCTGGTCAGTTCGGGGATATCCAGTGTCTGTGATGGGGGACCGATTGAGGAAACGGGAGCTGATGGCAGTGCTGATGGAGTGGAGACAGGAGGAGTGCAATGCCAATCAGGGGAGTGTCTGACCAATCTTAGTACTGTTATTGTTAAGAGAGCTGTCATTCCGGATACTCGGGCAAGGTGTGGAAGTTTATCATCTGAAGATTCCTGTATTTGTGAGCTTTGTGGGTCCCTAGTTGATGAGAACTGTATCCAACGGTGCCAACCTAAATATAATCCGTACTGGGGTGGGTATCCTCTAGAGGATTATCATAGCATGGTAGGCAAAGTGTTAAATCAAACTGATTGCTGGGTGTGTTCACATGTGCCACAGGGACAGCATAACGTAGGGTTGGTGCCATTTCCGCTGAATACCACGGAAATTTTAGAATTGCAAAAAGGGAAAACCTTGGATGGAAAATTTCTCTCATCCAAACCAACTCATTTCAAACTCTATCAATTTCAAGTAGATAGATCACTTCTGTGTTTAAACATAACCAACCCCAATAAACCCGGAGGTTGGGAAGTGACGGGGAATAATCAGATGATGACCTTCTCACAAAGAGCTGATAATGAGTCCATAAACTATGATCTGTTACGCTCAATTAAATCAAGTGGGAAACATTTTAGGTACCGGTATACATTGAGCTCCACCAAAGAAATTATTGGTAAGGTACCAGATGGTTATTGTGCTAAAATAATACAACCAGAAACTTGCATATACCAGATGGAAGAGCTGAGATAGGATTGTTTGCAAGGGAAATGTGTTTAATGATAATGATGCATATCATTCCTTATGTTCTTCCCGATAATGTATATTTATATGTGGAAGAAAGGCGTATAAGTGGCTCTCCCCGAGTTACGAAGGTTTGTGTTACCTGGGAAGAGTAGTCCCAGAAGTTATGACCCTCACACATGTTGAAATGCTTGGTATACATAAAAACACACCATCACCATACCTTCACACGCAATATGAACACAGAGACAAACGAAATATGATACCTGGTGACGTGCATAAAGCCACTCAGTTAATTAGTGAGACAACCGGCTTTCAAGTTTTAGTCGCACTGGATCCCACCAGGATCGCTCGGGGAACATTAAATTTTAGATATATTCAGGAACTTGATAAATTGATAGATAATATCACCGAGATGTACGATGACACATTCAGGTACACAGGGAGAGAATTGCAAGCATACAAGAAAGAACTGGAGCAACACAGGCTAGTGTTGAATTATTTAACTGCTGTTACTGGAGGGTATTGCGTAACGTTAGCCACCCAATTTGGAGTAAAATGTTGCACTTATGTCACCAATGATACCAGCGACCCTAAGGAGGTGATAGACCGGAAGATGGATGAAATTCTGCAGCTAAAGTGGGAATTTCGTAAGAACCATAATGCTTCAGTGGCTGAAGTAGGGGAAAAGATAGAAGGATGGGTGTCATGGCTGAACCCAGTGAAATGGTTCTCAGGTCTAGGGGAATGGGTCCAGGAAGTGATCACCAGCATAGGCAAATTCTTGATCCTTATACTAATTGTCATCATAATAATTGGCATATGCGTCCGGTGTGTTCCTATTGTGTTGAAGTGTGGAAAATTTTAAAATAGAGTGAAACGAAAGAATGAAATAATGATGGTAGCTAGTATGAATACCGAGGTAAATACAGAACTGCATTACAAACCTGAGCTAGGAAGTACCATCATTTAATGTATTATATTTAGACATGCATAGAATATATTATTGAAATGTTATTTTTAAAACACCTCAGGTAATGTCAAGTCTCAATTCCCCTTCAAGACTGCTTTTATAAGACTGGTGCATCCCCACACCTTTCACATGATCTTCCAAGATCCGCGGTGTGCGTATAATAGTAGTTTTATGTCCCCACTCAGAGACACATTATTGATGGATTAAGAACCACCTTGTGCCATCCCATAATAACACTAAATAATATATAAATGTAAGCCTAAATTAAAATTCCAACAACAGATTGTGATAGCAGGGTGTTTGCTATCAAAGGGTGGAATGTCGAAGCTGGATAATTGGCTGAGACCAGATCAGTTTAAAATTAAATCGCAGCGACGCCATCTTGCGACTGGCCGCAAGACTCCATTTTGGAAATAAGTTCGCAAGACGCCATTTTGCGAATGGCCGCCTAAGCGCCATTTTAGATAAACTTACCCTTTAGTACATGTGGCGATATTACTATTAGCAACATGCGATTGCATCTTTCTTCATTTCTCATACACACATTAATACGCACAATTGCGCTGTTAACTAGTCACAAATTAGCGAATGCATAGGCCTTTGTATGAAACCGCTGTATTATTAGCTTTATGCGCACGCATCTGTCCCAAGTTAGCTAGCATCCTTATATCAAACCCCGAATACTCACACATTGCATATTCACACATAAGGTTTATTAAGGTAAGTAAGTATATGATTTAAGTTGGTTCAGTTAGTTTAAATGCTGTGAAATAAAGATATTTGATAACTTAGGTTCTGTACATGATAAGAAAGCAGTGTTTGGGTTTGTACTGATGCATACTCTTCAACAGAATTCCGGTACTATCGGTGTGGAGATCGCATCATGCATTCGCAACTTATGGACCGCAGAGACTACAAGCAACAAAATGTATATTTTAGGAACAACTGTTAGGATGCAGCAATGGGGGTGGGAAGGGAAGACCCCCAGCTGTTAGAGGCAGGGAGAGTCTATTTGAACCAGCCTGTTAAAAGCTCTGTAACAGATGCTTCTCCCCTGGGAACCAATGACATCAGCAACAAACTCCTCTATTGTCCGTTCTATTCTGGGGGGGTATAAAAATGTGTGCTCAAACGCTGGGCTCTTGTCTTCTTGCTGAATGTTGAATGACGAGGGGTCTCTTGCTGATACCTATCACCGGGTCCGGAAGCTCTGCGTATGTATACTGTGCTTGGGTCTGTATATTTCCTTTGCGTCTAATTGTGTCTGGATCAATAGCGTGTAACTGACTGTACTTTTACTTGAATAATACTTTGTGCTTTGGAACCACATGTTCTAAGTCTGGAGTCTCTATTTACTGTATGATTGCGCACGCAAATTAGCATTATTCTTAGAGGTTTATAGGAAGGATTTTAGAAGGTATAGGCAGGGGTATATAGAGGTTCAATTTTAATATCGTCAATGTCGACACACTAAAGGTCGACTGGTAACAAGGTCGACAGGTATGAAGGTCGACAGGCAGAAGGTCAACAGGGACTGAAGGTCAACAGAGTCAGAATGTCGACACACTAAAGGTCAACTGGTAACAAGGTCAACATGTATGAAGGTCGACAGGCAGTAGGTCGACACTCATATAGTCAAATGGTGGACACATTTTTTTGTAATTTTTTTTTAGGGTTAGGTTAGTGTCAGGGTTAGGTACTTACCCCGACGGTTAGGGTTAGGCACTTACCCCAATGGTTAGGGTTAGGCACTTACCCCGATGGTTAGGGTTAGGCACTTACCCCGACAGTTAGGGTTAGGCACTTATCCCAACAGTTACGGTTAGGCACTTACCCCGACAATTACGGTTAGGCACTTACTCCGATGTTTAGGGTTATCCACTTACTCCGACAGTTAGGGTTAGGCAGTTACCCCAACGGTTAGGGTTAGGCAGTTACCCCAACGGTTAGGGTTAGGCACTTACCCCAATGGTTAGGGTTAGGCACTTACCCCGACGGTTATGGTTAGGCACTTACCCCGACGGTTGGGGTTAGTCACTTACCCTGACGGTTAGGGTTAGGCACTTACCCCGACGGTTAGTGTTAGGCACTTACACCGACGGTTAGGGTTAGGCACTTACTCCGACGGTTAGGGTTAGGCACTTACCCCGATGGTTAGGGTTAGGAACTTACTCCAATGGTTAGGGTTAGTCACTTAGCCCGATGGTTAGGGTTAGACACTTACTCCGATGGTTAGGTTTAGGCATTTACCCCGAAGGTTAGGGTTAGGCACTTACTCCAGTGGTTAGGGTTAGGCACTTCAGATTAGGCACCAAGAGGAGGGTTAGAATAAAGATTAGGGCAAAAAACAAACAAAACCATGTGTCGACCATTTGTATGTTGAGTATATGAGTGTCGACCTAATGACCCTGTCGACCTTCAGTCCCTGTCGTCCTTCTGCCTGTCGACCTTCATACCTGTCGACCTTGTTACCAGTCGACCTTTAGTGTGTCGACCTTCAGTCCCTGTCGACCTATTGCCTGTCTACCTATTGCCTGTCAACCTTCAGTCACTGTCGACCTATTGCCCGTTGACCTTCAGTACCTGTCTATCTATTGCCTGTCTATCTTCCATTGTCTACCTAAACACTGTCTATCTAGACAATGTAGACCTAAATACTGGATACCATATAGGAGGAGGAGGGTAGATGTGTATAGAGATGATGTATTGGGGAGGAGGGTGAATATGTAGGGAGAGAAGGGTAGATATGTAGGGAGGAAGAGGATGGGTGTGTATTGGGGAGGTGGGAGCATGTGTGGGGTGGAGGAAGGGGATTTGTAGGGGGGAGGTGGAAAATGTGTAAGGGAGGAAGGCGGATATGTAGAGGGGGAATAGATGTGGCAGGAAAGAGATAGGATTGACGGGAAAGAAGGAGGTAAGAAGGGTATAATAGAGGAGACAGAAAAAGGAGGGACATTGACAGAAGGATGGAAAGCAGGTGGGACAAGAGAGTGACAAGGTGAGTTGTAGGGGGAAGAGATGGAATGGTGGTAGGAAGCAGGAGCAGACAGGCAGAGGTGATGCAGGAAAGTGAAAGGGCTGCAGTGTTAGATTACAGGTAACAGGGAAATCATGGACAAAAAAATGTTGCAAAGGGGTCTAAATATTAAACTTAAAACATACTTTTGTTAAGGTGGAGGTGGAGAAAGCCTTACACATTCTTTCACTATAATTTACTATGAAGAAAAGTGCAGAGAAGTCTTTTAGTTTCTTTGTGGGTTTCAATGGACACACACACACAACACCATCTTGACCCCAAATTAATTGATCACAAAGTGTATACCTATACAGTATATGTATACGTATATATATATATATATATATATATATATATATACACACAAATACCTATGCGCTGATCACTTTAAAAGCTGTCCTTAATAGAGTCTCAATAGTCCAGCACAAAAATCCTGCACAGTTTTGTGAGTTTGTAGCACCCAGATCCTATGTTTATGGACCGCAGCTCTCCTTCAGATTACCCTGGATTCGTTGGGCACAGACATTCTGATGTAAAAAAAGAAGAAAGAAGGGAGCGCAATATATCGTGCATGAATAAGTTTATTACAAGCATAAAAAATCCACGTCTCCAAAATAAGAAGATGGACTCGTACCAATTCAATATACACTGTGGGCTGGATACCACATGATATATACTGCACCCATAGGCAGAACTCCGGCCCGGCTGCTAGTCTCCACGGTCTCCACACCGCTGATTGAGCCCGCTCAATATCGCGATCGGTGATCTCCGGAGCTTCTCACCACGAGGAGGACGCCAGACGGTGAACACACTGCGTCAGTCAGGCCACGCCCAAACGCGTTTCGTAATCAACTTCGTCAGAGGGCTGGCCTGGCTGACGCTCTACCCTTACTATAAGGTCTCACTGAGCCAATCGCTGAGGACCCCAATCAACTCATTTCCATAAGTAAACACACATTATTATCAGCGTGTAGCTTCAGTGATCCCATGTTCACAATTAACCTCTCACAGAGTAAAATTACAATTCAACACAGCAAGATACAAATTTTACATAGCATCATTATACTTTTCAACCAATGCGATTTTTTTTATAAAATAATATTTTTGTTGAACACATCATAGTATATGTCATCAGATACAGATATATACATTTACTTCCAACGATCTATGTTCAATAGTTTAAGCCAAAGCTCTTTAAAAGACTTTTTACAAATATGGATTGAATAGTTTCATATCTGTTAGACACATCCAGCCCTAAAAAGCATACATTCTAAATATTTGTTGGTCAACATGGCAGCTTCCACTTATGTGACAAATTTTTCCTTAAAATTAAGTGCAACAAAGTTATATATATATTGACATTTTAAAAATAGAAAATGCTAAAACATTACAAACAATAATTAGCAGTTGATATTTCTACATGTGTATATATCCTAGATCCACTCTACACAATACTCATTACAAGATTAATAAACTTGGCAGCTCTACTTGGCAGGTCCAGAACTACAAAAGGATTTAGCTTATCTACTATTTTTTCTTTTCTATCTTCTCTACTATATAAAAGCGAAAATTTGTCCTTCTGTCTTTCTATACAAATCCACAGTTTACAAGCCAAGATCGTGAAATTTTACATACGAGCGTATTAAAACATGGCGGAGGCAATTACAAAAATTTTAAATTGAAATTAATTACTGTTAATTTTTTATTAATTAATAACCACAATTTTTGCCTAGCATTCGCCCTCTACAGGTCAGGTCCGGAATTACAAAAGGATTTAGCTTATCTACTGTTTTTTCTTTTCTATCTTCTCTACTATATAAAAGCGAAAATTTGTCCTTCTGTCTTTCTATACAAATCCACAGTTTACAAGCGAAGATCGTGAAATTTTACATACGCATATTAAAACACGGCAGAGGAAACTAAAAAAAATTTGAAAATCGAAATTAATTACTGTTCATTTTTAATTAAATAAAAACTACAATTTTGCTGTACGCTCATTGTGGGGCTGCACGGCATATGGGTAGGGCCTCGGAGCAAGAATTTTGTATTGTCATGATCTTAATGTTTATTATCGAAGAGAGCTTTAGCAGGCTTTGCCAGCATTCTCAGCTCTCTGACTATACCAAATTATGCAACAACATTGACTTCTTTCTTCGAACTGTGTCAAAATGATGACTTCACAAGGATTCTGCTGTACTGTGAGCTGCCAAAATATTACACATGGAATGCTTCTCGAAAAGTTTTTATGTACAGAAAACAGGGAGTCGCTGTACATGGTCATCCTAGTATCAGAGCAACAGAAGCTCTTGGCCGTGTTTACATTGTACATCCTACAAATTTTGAATGCTTCTATCTCCGAAGTTTGTTTTACACCATTACAGGTCCTACTACTTTCGAAGACCTTAGGACTGTTGATGGGGAAGTTTGTCACACTTTTCGTGAGGCCTGCCTAAGGAGAGGTTTGTTGGAGGATGATGTGTAAACAAACATTCTTAAAATCCCAGGCAATGCCGGGTACTCCAGCTAGTACAATATAAAGAAGTTGACAAAGTAACAAGGTAACATTATTATTGAAGTACTGTAATAGTAATGTTGCAATAAAAATTAGAGATGTGCATGGACACTTGTGCTTTGGTTTTGGTTCTAAATATTTGTTGTGTTTTGGATTTGGCAAAACCACCCTCAAATGTTTTGGTTTTGGATTTTTTTACAAATTTATAAAAACAGCTAAAATTATGTAATTTGAACCTGTTTTTGTCCCTACAGTATTATTAACATCAATAATATTCATTTACAATCACTTCCAGTCAATATTGACCACCTCGCAGCTCACAATATTGTTTTCACCAATATTGGCCAAAGGCTGCAGCGTGCTGGTTGGCTAAATTAAGTGATAGCGCACAAACACATGGCAGTTTAAAAGAATATGGCACATCTACTGTATGAAACATAGTGGCACTACAGTGGCAGACCAGGGGACACAGGGCCTGATTCAGAGTTGGGTATAGAGAGAGAGAGAGATAGCAGTTAACTGTGTACCTGGACAAACCATATTGCAATGCAAGGGGTGAAAACACATAATTTTTTTTTGCATGTAGGGTAAATACTGGCTGCTTTTTCATGTAGCCCACAAATACTGCACAGCTTTATTATTACTCTACAATTTAGATGTCAGTTTGGACACTCCCAAATCTAAATCTCTCTGCACATTTTAAATGTGCTCCATCTGCAGTGCAGCATGGTTTCACCAAGATGATCAGTTGAGAGAGATCTCTCTCTCTATTCCCAACTCTGAATCAGGACCACAGTCAGTATCCCGGCTGCTGCGATTTTGACACTGATTATACCCGGCGCCGACATCCTGACCACCGGGATAGCAAAGGTAAGTAGCGGGTGGGGGTAGGGTTAGGGTGTAGAGTTAGCGTTAGACACTAGGGGGAGGGTTAGGGGTAGGCACTAAGGGCGGAAGGTTAAGTTTAAGGTGCATTGAGGGGAGTTAGGTTCAGGCACTAAGGGGGAGGTTAGGGTTAGGCACTAAAGAGGGAGGGTTAGGGTAGGGAGAGGGGGAGGGTTATTATACTGAACAACAAGTGTCGGTATGCTAGCCCTGTCGGTATGCCGGTGTCGGATTTCTGACAACCGGGATCCCAACTGCCTGCATCCCATACCGATTCCACAAACAGAATGGCAGTTTAATAAACTAATCAACCCTATATAACTAATAGCCTAAAATTAAAAGCCTAGTAGAAATTTTAATATATTAAAAACATATTTCTCCAAAGCCACTAAATCTTTCTTGTAGCAGCAAAATTGTTAATTTTTGTTTGGTTTTAAATGAGTGGGGTCCCCTCCAAAATCAGTAACTAGCCCTGGACCTCTCATCCCAGTCTTGTATTGGAAAGTAGGCAGAAAAATACAGTAGCATGGTGTTCCCATTATTCTCCAATAACAAGCACCGGGCTAAACCAGGCAGGGGGAATCATGCTGTAGTAGGGAAACACAGTATGTCCCAAACTGTCCCAAACTGGTCAGCCCAGGGATGGAGTTCCTTAGAAAATGGGGACTACACTGCTACACACCCGCTGGAGTTTGGGTACATGGGTAATAGTAAAATAATAGTTAATAATATTGTTCTTTATAGTCAGACTACAGGTTCCAGCAAGCCAACCCCAGCATGCCAGCACTTGTGGAACAACAAGAGCCAGTATACTCAAAATTGAAGACCTGCTGGAACTTATTGTCCGCTTGTAAAGCAAATATTAAATTAACTACAGTAATAAACTGAAGGTGGTAATATTTTCATAAAAAAAAAACACCAATTAGTGCCCGTGGAGAAGGTGTATTTTTTACAGTAGATATTTTCTATTTTTTACGAGATTATTATTCACCCTGACATTGTAATTCACCCTCTTCCCCTGTAAACATTAAGGGGCCTGTTCATCATACTTAAAAATTTGATGGAGGTAATTAGGTTTAGAACTCGCATGGAGTATACCTATTTATAAGAGGAATTCATCATTCCTCCTCTCCATAACTATCTATTCCGAAAAGCTGTCATTTCTGCGATGATAGCTTTTCGGGAAATAGATAGTTTTCCTTTTCTACACTAACTTACCGCAGCTGTACTCTGTGCTGCGCATGCGCTGTTGCATCTGTAAAACCAGCGCATGCACAGCACTGCCTACAGCTGTGGTAATTTTGTGTCCCCCTCTCACCTCCCCCTCCCCCCTCCGCTCACCTCCCCACCCCGTCCCCGCACTTACCTGCCCACTGCAGCGCCTCCGGCTCCGGTGGCTTGTCTGACACGTGTTCTCCCAGCAGACCACTGTACAGTTTAGAAAAAAATTATATATTTTTTTTCTAAACTTTATTGTGTTCTGCTGGGAGAACACGTGTCAGACCAGCCACCGGAGCCGGAGGACAGACCAGAGTGCCGGAGGGAGACATCGGGGGACCTGTCCACACTGACACAGGTAAGTTTTACCTGCTATTCGGCACCTCACAGTGGCGAATAGTAACTCAATCAAATTCGAAAATACATAATTTTCGGAATTTGATGAATAGCATAATTTCCATATACCCATACTAATGTATGGGGAGTGTGGAAATTAACACTGGGGGACAACCAGGAGATATCAGTGATATCTCCTGTGTTAAGTCACTTCATAAATACTAAAATAACAGTAATTAAGGATAATGTCCTTAAAAACGTTATTTTAGTGTTGATGAATAGGCCCCTAAATCTGCAGGCCTTTATGAGTGACTTTTCTAGTTCACTTCCTTCCTTTATTTTGCATTTACCCAGCTCCTGCTCCACAGCACTAACCCCACCAAAGAGAGCTTAAACAATTGGCTGGATGTGGAATGTGGTACTGACAAATTAAGGTATAGTTATTTACGCAGTTACATTTACACCCTCACCATAGCGCTCATCTCTTTTGAAAAAGTATGATTGCCTAAACCTGATTGAGCATCTTATTTAGATATAGTGCAGCTCTGCAATTCTGCTGTGTACAGTATAATGTGTGCACATGAGATCAAGGACAAGCACTGATTAAAGTGTCATATATAGCAATGAAAGAATGCGCTGCTTGATAACTGATATTTAGATAATAGTAACTTATAAAATAATTGCTATAAGTTGCTACTATAAGCATATATGTAATTGGTGCCAACATACAGTATCTATACAAATGTATGATTTTTTTTGTAGAGTTACTCACAGCACTGCATTTTATTGTCTTTTGTTTTCATATGTATATTTTATGTATGATTTATGCAACTATACTGTACTAGCAAAAATATGCAACAAATACACATCTCAAAATCACATGCGATTGATTTATTGTTCTGTATTGTGGTGACAATATTTTGTAGTTATGAAGTATGTGTAGAATTAAAGTTATGCTGATCCTCTCTCACACCAGGGCTATTCAGCCTTCAAAATTATGCATGTAGCCCTTATTATGTAAAAATTGTTTTTCAATTTAAAAGTTTATTTCAGATACTATATTTTTTTTAGGAGATTGTGATACATTTTGGAGATTACTCAGTATTATAGTATTTTTTGTGTCAAAAAATGTAACCTTGGGATGTTTATTTTCTACTTCAGGGTCCATAGGGGTACACAGGGTGACCTTGGGGGTGTAGGTGATGATGGGACTCATCCGGGCACCACACAGTTAATTTATCTTCCCAGGATGCACTGGGTCCCTCTCCTATTCCCCGCCTTCAGGCCAGAGGCACCTCAGTTTCGTTGGGTGCTGGCCGGAATCGGGTCACTGACACGCGGTGGGGCTGTTAAAACAGTCCCTGAAGAATGTTTATTTTTAAAGAAAATTCCTTCAAGTGCAGACAGCGCGAACAGTCCAGGGGACTTCCGGCTGCCACTCTGTCACCACGCCGGCGCCGAGATGCCGGTACTGATCCGGGGATCTCGGCGGGCCTCTGGGGTCTTGGCTAGCAAGGATCTCGGAGTATCCCTGGACTGTGGACAGACGCTATGGGGATGGGGTCACCGCGGTGGTGCGTGCTGAGTCACAGTCTTTTTTCCCCCAGGGCTGGGGACTCCCTGGGGATGACAGCAAGTGGGGCCAGGCACTTAGTCCTGCGCTCCCACTAGGCCACCAGGGACATTGGGGCTGGAGTTCTGCGGAACACTTCAGCATCCCGGGGGTTAAATGTTGGCATGGAGAGGCAGCCTTCCCTGTCTAACAGCCGGCTCCTCCACATTGCAGAGCGCGCCTTTCCACCGCGGTCTGGCTGGGCTGTGGCAGCTTCTCTCCTCCTGATCCGCCCCCTCAGAGATCTCCGGCAGCCATTTTATCCTGTGTGAAAGTTGCAGATCACATCAAGCGGTGCGAAGCCCGGGTCCCCCTACATACCTCTCCTCCTGGACGTGGTCAGTGTATGTAGCACTTTTGTCCTACCAGACGCTAAGTCTGCATAGTAGATCAGTAAGTGCCATTAATTGCAGGTGTTTTTATTCTGCATTGTATGTGACTCTATGCTAGCGCTGTCTGTCTGAGTTTCACTTTCTGAACTGTCAGCCACTTTACTATCCCTGTGTCTGTTCTTTCTCACTGAGCCCTAACACTGGTGTTGTCGGGGTGCAACCTCACAGTCTGTTATTTTCTATGTAGGGGGTCACATACAGTATATTGGTATCCTCTTCACTATGTCTGGCAGTGAGAGTGATATGCCTCATTTGGCTCCCGTCCGGCTGTCCTGTAAGAAATGTACAGCGGAATTAGGGGTGGAAGATTATGTTTGAGGTATTATGCTCCTCCAGGTCCCTCTATGGTCTCTGCCACTCCGCAAGAGCCCCCTTGGGCATGCTTTGCACAACGGCTATTGCGGGACGTTTAGTCGTCCCTCCTGTGTTTCCCCTCCTAGGATTCACACAGCAGCAGCTTATGCCCTATCAGAACTTGCTTCAGCCGGGCTGCACCCATGCAGGTGCTATCTTCCCAGTGGGTTAATACGATTCCCATTGCATTGCAAAATATGGCTGAGGTGCGGCAGGAGGAGGCACCCCAAGGCAGACCGACTAAAAGATTTTTGCGATCGTCCCAATCTACTCTATATGATGATGACGAGGTCACATCTGAAGATAGGGCATTCCCGGATGGCTCTGACTTAGAATCCTCTACACGGGAGGTGGAGTCCAAGTCCAAAATATGTATTGCGGGTCTAATATAAGCTGTCCGTGTGGCCTTGGTCATTGAGGAAGAGAAACCTCCAGCACCTAAGTCCAGACATGCTCTTTTCAAGCCTGCAAAGGTGGCCGCTGCCATATTTCCTTTGTCCGACCATCTAGAAGTGGCATGGAAAATACCTGGAAAGCGGCACCAGCCACAGAAGCGTCTGGCCTATACTTATACATTTGCTGAGGACTATTTTTCTAAATGGGAAACTTCACCGGCAGTGGATTCCCACGTCACATGCTTGGTTAAAAGTGCAACTCTCCCTATGCCTTCCATGATGTCCCTGAAGGATACTACAGATAGAAAGGTGGAGGTTTGCCTGAAGTCTATTTATTCCCTTTCAGGTGCTGCGTGCAGACCAGCCATGGCTATCTGCTGGGTTGCTTGGGCTATGGAATGTTGGGCAAACACCCTGGAAAGGTCCTTTTCTTCGGATATTACTAGGGAGAAGTTGAATCTTGTTCGCAGCCTATGAGATTCAGCTAACTATATTAACGAGGCGGCCTTGGATGTCAGCTTATTGAATGCCAGTATCTCCACGGTCAGCCCTGATTTGGACAAAATTGTGGATACACTGGCAGCTGCTAAGTCGGCTTGTCTGCCATCTCCTCCTGCTCCCTCAGGGTCTTGGACTTTGTCCTTTTGGACCTATAGGGCCCCAGGTAAGGCTAGAACCTAGTCCTTCCCTAGGCCATCTACCACCAAGAAAACTACCAAGCCTAAGTACAGTAACAAGCCTGGAAGGCAGGACATCCAGCTGCCAAACCTGATGACAAGCCTTCAGCCTGACTGGGCGGGCCTCCTACTGGGGGATCCCAGGGGGGAGGCCGACTTTTTCAATTCACTCAGCGCTGGTGTCAGACTACCAAAGACACCTGGTTGAGATAAGTGGTCTCTCTGGGTTAGCCCTCTCCTTCCACAGATGGCCTACCCATCAGTTCTTCTGCACAGGCCTCCTGTCCAATAAGGACAAGGCCTTGGCTATTCAAGGGGCAGTACAATCCATGCTTCAGGCAGGGGTCATTGTACCGGTCCCGTTGTCCCAGAGGGGAACAGGGTAATATTCCATCCTTTTTCTGGTTCAAAAGCCAAACAGATCTAACCAACCTATCCTCAGATTCCTCAGGGTACCTAGGCTCAGGATGGAAACTCTACGTTCCATCATACTGGCTATGGAACCTGGGGATTTTATGGTGTCTCTGGATATTCAGGATGCATACCTGCATATTCCGATTGCTTCGGCTCACCAGCATTTTCTCAGGTTTGCTGTGTCACAACAGCATTTCCAGTTTCAGGCTCTGCCATTTAGCCTCTCTACTGCACCTCGGGTGTTTACAAAGATTATGGCGGTAATGGCAGCTCATCTGCGGCTGCAGGTGGTCCGCCTGTTGCCTTACTTGGAGGACAAATTGCTGTTAGAAGGGTCTCTAGAGGTACTTCTCCGCCACCTACAGCTGACAATATCTGTACTAGAGATGCATGGGTGGTTGATCAATTGGAGGAAGTCCTCCCTGATTCCATCTCAAAGGATGCTCCATCTGGGAGCACTGTTGGATTCACAACAGCAGAGGATTTTTCTGACCACAGACAAAATCTCCACTTTGCAAACGTGAGTACGCAGATGCCTCCACAGTCTCCGAGTGTCCATACACGCAGCAATGCAGTTTCTGGGATCCATGGTGTCGACATCAAATTTGGTGGATTATGCCCAGTTTCATTCCCGGCATCTGCAGAAATTGATCTTCTCCAGGTGGGATGGATTACCCCATCGGATAAGGACACAAATGATGGTACTCTCTCCGGAGGTGTGTCTATCTCTGACTTGGTGGCTGCAGTCGGTCCACCTCACCAAGGGGTGCCCCTTTTGTATTCCAGACTGGGTCCTTCTAACAATGGATGCCAGTCTCCGGGGTTGGGGCACAGTGATGGGTCCCTACTCCTTTCAGGGAAGGTGGACATCAGAAGAGTCTACTCTCCCAATCAACATATTGGAACTTCAGGCAGTCTTCAGGGCCCTACAACAAGCAAGACTCATACTTCACGGAAAGCCTGTGCAAGTTCAGTCAGACAATACCACGACTGTGGATTACATAAACCATCAAGGAGGAACTCGAAGTCCGGGGCAATGTCAGAGGTGTCACGCATCCTGACATGGGTGGAAGGCCATCTACCAGCCATATCGAGAGTGTTCATTCCAAGAGTTCTCAATTGGGAAGCGGACTTCATCAGCTGTCATGACATGCATCCCGGGGAATGGTCTCTTCAGCAAGAAGTGTTTCAGCTTCTAGTGGACAAGTGGGGCCTTCTGGACATAGACCTCATGGCCTCTCGACAAAATCACAAACTGCCACTGTATGGGTCCTGGACAAGAGACGCCAGGGCTCTCTTTGCAGACGCTCTGTCCATCAGGTGGACCTTCCCATTTGTATACCTGTTTCCTCCTTCCTCGAGTAATTTGGAAGTTCAAACAAGGAAGAGGCACTGTCCTGCTGGTGGCTCCAGCGTGGGCCAGATGTCACTGGTACTCAGATCTTCAGAGTCTCTCCATCAACACTCCATTGCTGTTGCATCAATGTCCAAACCTGTTGTCTCAAGGTCCTTGCCTTTACCCAGACATGGGTCATCTGTCTTTGACGGCGTGGCTCTTGAGACATCCCTCCTGAGTTCCAAGGGTTTTTCTGGCTCTGTGGTTAACACCATGCTCAGAATGCAGAAACTTGCCTCTGCCAGGATTTACCACAGGGTGTGGCATGTCTGGTTTGAATGGTGTCATCCCAGTGGTTACGACCCCCAAGTGTTTAGGGTATCCAGAGTTTGGCTTTCCTTCAGAGGGGTTTGGACCTTTGTCTTCACCTTACTTCACTGAAGGTGCATGTCTCTGCCCTTTCAGTGTTGTTCCAGGGAAGGATTGCTCCTCTTTCTGATATCTGCACTTTCCTTCAGGGGATCCTTCGCATTCAGCTTTCATTTGTCCCTCCTGTGGTGCCTTGGGATTTGGTTGTTGTTCTTAAGGCAATCCAGGGTCCTCTATTTGAACCCCTGGACTCAGTGGATCTCAAATGGTTTACTGCTAAGAACGTTTTTCTTCTGGCTATTGCATCTGCCAGAAGAGTGTCAGATTTGGGGGCTCTCTTTTGTCATTCCCCATTTCTGGTTCTTCACCAGGACATGGCAGTGCTTCGGACTCACCCTGGTTTTCTTCCTAAGGTGGTTTCTAGTTTCCACATTAATAAGGAAATTATGTGCCGGCCTTTAATTCCCCAGACCTCTCTGCAGGTGAGGCCTCATTGGATGAGGTACGTGCTCTCTGGATTTATGTGGACCATACTAGTTCCCTTCAGAAGTCAGACTCCTTGTTTGTACTCTATGGAATTCATCCAATAAGAAAACTTTGGCTAGGTGACTTCGCATGATGATCTCTGAGGCTTACATTCATGAGGGCCTTCCAGTGCCACTCACTGTTACTGCTCATTCTACTTGGTCTGTGGGTCCTTCATGGGCAGCTCGTTGAGGCGCCTTGGCTGTTCAGCTTTGTAAGGCAGCCACATGGTCCTCTGTCCAGACTTTTTTGAGGTATTATGCATTTGATACCTTTGCCTATCAAGATGCATCCTTCGGGCGGTGGATTCTCCTCTCTAGGGTACAGAGATTTGCCCCCCAGCACACTGCAGCAAAAACAATACTTAAATCCTACATGATAATAGCGATTCAGAGGTATTAGTTACATACATTTGCAAATATATGCAAAAGCGCCAGGCCAATCGTCAAGGCTCCTCTATACTGGCATCCCTAGCATTAAGGGGTTCACGTAACTAATACCTCTGAATCGCTATTATCATGTAGGATTTAAGTATTGTTTTTGCTGCAGTGTGCTGGGGGGCAAATCTCTTTTTTTTCTGTGTTCAGAGTAAACCACGCCCTTTACAAGCACCTGTGTTATGCAATTAAGCTGATCTGAGCAACTACCATTTCTTTTGCAAGTTTGGAGAGGCATGAAGGCAGTCAGCATTAGGAGGATGTGCTGATGCTTATAGTGCCATGTGGAGGTTTTTTGGGGTACCTCCAAGGTAAGTTAGCTCTCTGCTTTTATATGTACTGTTATCATGCAGTACATCAATTGTAATTATATGACCCAGAGTGGGTGCTACTATTATGTAGCAATAATTATTTTGGGGTGAGTGTTTGGGAGTGGGGCCCCCGGGGAGGTTCTGACTGGGCCTTTCTCATGGCATCACCATTTAATTCACATAGAATACTTTTATCACTTTTCTATTTGTTTGTATATTATTTATGTCATTTTAATTCTTTCTCATTTCATTAACACTTATTGATTTATACTTACACATCTTTTCTTTATACTTCACTATCACCTTTTTCCCTTTTTCGTGTGATGCCCTTGGGATGGCCCTTGGTTGGAATTTTTTTGGGGTGCCTTGCTTCTCGGACGTGAACCCCTTAATGCTAGGGATGCCAGTATAGAGGAGCCTTGACGATTGGCCTGGCGCTTATTCATATATTTGCAAATGTATGTAACTAATACCTCTGAATCGCTATTATCATGTAGGATTTAAGTATTGTTTTTGCTGCAGTGTGCTGGGGGGCAAATCTCTTTTTTTTCTGTGTTCAGAGTAAACCCCGCCCTTTACAAGCACCTGTGTTATGCAATTAAGCTGATCTGAGCAACTACCATTTCTTTTGCAAGTTTGGAGAGGCATGAAGGCAGTCAGCATTAGGAGGATGTGCTGATGCTTATAGTGCCATGTGGAGGTTTTTTGGGGGTACCTCCAAGGTAAGTTAGCTCTCAGCTTTTATATGTACTGTTATCATGCAGTACATCAATTGTAATTATATGACCCAGAGTGGGTGCTACTATTATGTAGCAATAATTATTTTGGGGTGAGCGTTTGGGAGTGGGCCCCCGGGGAGGTTCTGACTGGGCCTTTCTCATGGCATCACCATTTAATTCACATAGAATACTTTTATCACTTTTCTATTTGTTTGTATATTATTTATGTCATTTTAATTCTTTCTCATTTCATTAACACTTATTGATTTATACTTACACATCTTTTCTTTATACTTCACTATCACCTTTTTCCCTTTTTCGTGTGATGCCCTGGGGATGGCCCTTGGTTGGAATTTTTTAGGGGTGCCTTGCTTCTCGGACGTGAACCCCTTAATGCTAGGGACGCCAGTATAGAGGAGCCTTGACGATTGGCCTGGCGCTTATTCATATATTTGCAAATGTATGTAACTAATACCTCTGAATCGCTATTATCATGTAGGATTTAAGTATTGTTTTTGCTGCAGTGTGCTGGGGGGCAAATCTCTTTTTTTTCTGTGTTCAGAGTAAACCCCGCCCTTTACAAGCACCTGTGTTATGCAATTAAGCTGATCTGAGCAACTACCATTTCTTTTGCAAGTTTGGAGAGGCATGAAGGCAGTCAGCATTAGGAGGATGTGCTGATGCTTATAGTGCCATGTGGAGGTTTTTTGGGGTACCTCCAAGGTAAGTTAGCTCTCTGCTTTTATATGTACTGTTATCATGCAGTACATCAATTGTAATTATATGACCCAGAGTGGGTGCTACTATTATGTAGCAATAATTATTTTGGGGTGAGCGTTTGGGAGTGGGGCCCCCGGGGAGGTTCTGACTGGGCCTTTCTCATGGCATCACCATTTAATTCACATAGAATACTTTTATCACTTTTCTATTTGTTTGTATATTATTTATGTCATTTTAATTCTTTCTCATTTCATTAACACTTATTGATTTATACTTACACATCTTTTCTTTATACTTCACTATCACCTTTTTCCCTTTTTCGTGTGATGCCCTGGGGATGGCCCTTGGTTGGAATTTTTTTGGGGTGCCTTGCTTCTCGGACGTGAACCCCTTAATGCTAGGGACGCCAGTATAGAGGAGCCTTGACGATTGGCCTGGCACTTATTCATATATTTGCAAATGTATGTAACTAATACCTCTGAATCGCTATTATCATGTAGGATTTAAGTATTGTTTTTGCTGCAGTGTGCTGGGGGGCAAATCTCTTTTTTTTTCTGTGTTCAGAGTAAACCCCGCCCTTTACAAGCACCTGTGTTATGCAATTAAGCTGATCTGAGCAACTACCATTTCTTTTGCAAGAAAAATTAACTGCATGGTGCCCGGATGACTCCCATCATCACCTATACTTCCAAGGTCACCCTGTGGACCCTATGGACTTCGTAGAAAGAGATAACAAAGGTAAGTTCTTACCATATCTCTATTTTTTTACTAAAATACAGACAAATTTATATATGATTAATTAGGAAAAAGTGGTAATTAAATCATATACAAATAATGTATCTGTTTGAAGTTTATAAGTAAAATAAGTCCTGTACAAATAATTTATATATTTATGAATAATTGTTTTTATTGCCAAATGCAATAAAATAAAGGAGTGACTTTTTCAAAATGCGTAAAGTTCTGATGTACAAGTTTTGCTTTATAAAGTGATTAAGTGGTCTATGTACTTATAATGGCTGTAGTGTCGCGATTATTATGTACCTAACTCGCTGGGGATATTTTCATTTTTAATAAAAATATCCCGGCTCTGTACTGTACTGCGGGGAACTCACAGGGACATCGGTTGCAGTAACCGCTGTCCCCACTAGTTATATCCCTGGCATTTAGGAGAAGTCTTTCGCTGAAGTGAAAGACTTCCCCGGTGCAAGCTGACACTCCGCATGCTCACAGTGTCAGATTCCAGGGGCCAGTCAGGGGCTGAGGGGGAAAGATCAAAAGATTTCTCTCCTGCACAGGGAGCGGCTATAGGCAAACAGTAGTTTACACCATCTGAAGATGGTGTAAACTACTTGTGCTAAACTCCGAAAAGTTTTGCTTTTTGGAGTTTAAAACATAGGGGTCAGATCGTAGTCCTCATTTATACTAATGAAGACTGCGATCTGAAGTGCTAATTAGCACTTTGGCGGAGATTTCTGTGAACTCTACTGCATTGTGCCATTAGTACATAGGATCGATACATATAATTATGCAGAAACCGCAGTTTCTGCATAATTTCATGTAAAAAGCAGCTTGACACATATGCTTCCAAACCTCTAATCTTACATTAAAATGAACACATTTATATAAATTAAAACCCATACACCATTGCTATATTGTAATATAGAGACTCTGTATAGATTAATCCAGCAAGGAGGAGAATATATTGAACTTGATGGATCCCTCCCAACTACTGTATCTTACTATATTTATGAAATAAAATGAGCTGTAGACTAAAAGATTGAATAATGTATTGAATGGATGTGATTGAATGACTGAATTTCCAGCTTCACCTGAGATGACAGATCGTACTACGACGGGTCGTGCACTGCCAGCTACGAATCCAAAGCCAACTCCGGGATTGCGCAAAATGATGACCTGACGTACAGACTGAGGGGTCAGCTGACCACATTCCATAGCACCCTTCCGCATCTCATGACTGCGCAGAGAGAAAGGATATTTAAGTCAATGTACAGTAGTCATTAAATGTAGAACAATAGTATTTTATTTTGTTCCTTTGGGTTTATATTAAATACTGTAATCTATTTCTCTTTGGTTAAGAATTAGATTTGTTTAGACATGTTATACTAAGGAGAAATGCATTGGACTACATCAATTTATGTTAATAAATATTTCACTTTCTACTTAAAATGAACAGCTACACTTGGGTTGTTTAATGCAAACTCATACATAAGTGGTCAAATAAGTTCAGATTTAGATGTTTGACTCCTCAGGCCAAGCAAAGGAGTCTAAACATCGCTTACGTTTACACTGTTAGTGCGGTCAGAATCACACTGACACAGAATCGCACACACAGATTCAATGGAGTCATGTTCCAACATTATTTTTCACCATGCTACTGTAATTCCGGAAGATTATCTGACATCATGTTGATCCCAAAAATGGTGAAATATAGGACCAATTGTGATTAATTGGCTGCAATATGATGTGTGGCAACCTCAAATAGCAAGTAAAAGAACAATTTGATATGATTATGAATCAAATACTGTATTTTACTAAACAGATTATCATCCATGAAATAACTGGAGTCTTCCTCTTTACAGTAACTACACAATTCATCCATGTTCGCTTTCAATCTTCTACAGCAATTACAAAAACAATATAGAGTGTAGGTTCCAAGGAGCAACAGTCATAAGCAGCCATCCATAGACACAAGGACCATTTAATCCTCATAACTGGACAAATGAAAAACAGCAAACGACGGGTGCAGGCGCTCTGTCAAGTTTCACATAGGTCAAAGCAACAATGAAGTCAATAAAAGTTACTTAGTCCATCACTGTCGTGTGTGCCATATATTTCTCCAACTAAATCCACTTGATTGAATGTAATCCTCTTATGATAATCACAAGCTCAGAAAAAGGAGAAAAAATATATATGGTGTAGTATGTTCAAGTAATATCACACAGAATGGGAAGGCTAACAGTCTCGTACCATACTCACTTGAAGGCACGAATACTGAATCATATAAAGGTTCCTTTTATCTGTATGATCTTTCCTCCACCATATGGACGCAGTATGCGTTTTTCAAACCCAACACGTGAGAAATTCCAATATAGGTAAGCATACCATACTCACAGTATTCCAAATTTAAATATGCACATAGTGGTTTCTTTAGGGTGCATTCCTATGTCCCATCCAAGAGCTACAATGTACTCAGTGAATATATTTATGGACAAGTTTATTCAAACAAAAATTCTTTACAGCAAAAAAAATTATATAGCTAGCCAGTAGTGGTATGATAGTAGATGGATCTCAAACTTTCGAATGGACCACAATAATTAAAATTCGGACTTGCCGTGGCTCCAAGAGCAATACATCTTTGCTTCAGTGGTGACAGCTGATGCGATATTAGCTGTCCCCTCGTGCCACTTTGTTCCTTTTTCGGAATAGTGAATCTTTGCACTGCTCCTGTTGGAGTAGTGATGGGATTGTGCATGCGTGACCTACAGGTCATTCATGCGCACAGGAGCCCAGTGGGAAGGAGCTGGAAAGGGGGGAAGAGATCCGAAAAGGAGCCCTCATCGCAACCCATCTGAAGATGGTGAATGCTCCCGCAGTCATGCAATATTTACGAAGCTTGATGAATTCTGTCCCCATACTAGTGTATGGGAACAGTGGGCCATTCCGCAAAAGGAAGGTACCTTCTTGATGTATGGCCTGATAACTTAATTTTTACAATTGCAGGTGATAATGTGCAATTTCACCTGCTTTTGTGAAAATTAAGTGATGATGAATAGGCTCCAGAGTCTCATATAACGTGCCGCCAGCAGAAAGTCAATAGAAAAACATATATGTATTATCACTTACTAGAGTCGATATAACAAAAATAAATTGGCCTGACCAATGCGTTTCAACCTCTTCTGGAGTTGTTTTTCTAGTTAATAGAGTGTAAGCAACAACCAGTATACATACCCGCAGACCGGACAAGGATTGTGCGGCCGGAAGTATTGTTAGGTTCACCACATGTAGTTCAATAAAGTTAATACAAATCCATCCGCATGCTAACATTGCCATCAGAGCAATTGCCATAATGCCCTGTAAACAAGAGGCTCCCCAAATCTATACTGAAGAGGGAGGTAAGCCGTGTTACATCCAGTCACGACTGCCAAAGACAACTGCGTATTGACGTCACCGCATATGGCATTGCCATACTAATCAATAAACAAATGAACATGGAGACTGGGTATGTATATAGAATTAACCTAACTAGTAAACATTACCACAGCCGTTACCCAGTGATCGCAATGCATAGTGAACATTTTGAGATATAGTTAGGCATAAAAATAGCTGCAATAGAAACATTGTGAGTCACTAACAACATAATCCAATAAAATATGTATAAAACAGATAATTGGCATCTAAAACACAGAATATAAAAGCAATTAATAAAAGATGAACAGGATATATAAAAACAATAAAATAAAATATAAAAAGGCACAATTCACAGGATATAAAATCTTTCAAAAACATAAATTCAGTAAAACGGGATTAAATAAATTCAAATAGGGACTATAAACCACTTAAACTCTAAATCGTGGTTAAGACCACTGGGTGCAAGTGTTGAGATTGTAAATCCACCTCATCTTGCTCTTAGATAATCTAGTCTCCCTATTATATCTCCAGTGAACTTTCACTAATTCTATACCCCAAAAAGCAGATATATGTTGGGGAGGACACTGGTGTACATTTTTAAAATGTAAGGAAAAGGGGTGATTCTCATACCTTCTCTTGATATTGTAGACATGCTCTGACCAGCATACTTTCAATGCCCTGGTAGTCTTCACTATGTAAAATTGTTCGCAAAAACATTTTATGGCATAAACTGCCAATTTAGTATTGCATGTTAAAAATTGTTTGATTCGATAGACACATCTCTTGTGTTAAAATTTTGCCTGTTTTTTAACAGTTGATGGCCAGGACCTGAACATTGTGCACACACCATACCTGTGGAATCCTTTGTTTCTTGCTATTCCCCCAAGTGTTTTTTCGAGGAATGCACTGGACACTAACCTATCTTTAATGTCATGTGCTCTTAAAAGAAACCTAGCTTTGTCCGGCAGTAAGGTGGCAAGTACTGGGTCTTTTAAAAGAATGTGCCAATTATTTTTAAAAAAACTTGTTCCACTGATCTGTAATGGCTAGTATAATTTGTGTTGAAGGCCAAATTAAATGATGGGTCATTAATATTATTTCTTCTGTTGATATTTGATGGTTGAAGCAGAATTTCCATATCTACAGTATTTCTGAAACCTCCAAGGCAGCTTTCTGTATATAAAAATGAAAAAATGTGTCTGTGCCAGTGCTTGGTGGGAGGTGAGAACTGGACTGAGGGCCCGATTCAGACCCACTCACTAGGCTGCGTTCGCACGCAGCCGTCAGGGGGCCGAGTATGCAAATCCCGCGATCGCTCAGCAAGTACTCAGGATGCCGACTATGTCTTTACTTGTGGCGGCAGTGCGATCGCAAGCCAGTGTTAAAACACCCACTTTCCCTTCGCAGCACACGTCATCTCCAGGAAGTGTATATAGCAATTGGTAACATCGAGAACCATCAGAGGCATACACAGTGCTTGTGGTTGACCCTACCCTACAGCAAGCAGTGCGAGCGCTGCAGGGTTTTAAACAGGCAGGTGACATGTACAATGATGCTTCCTTTTAACTATGCATGCCCAAAGAACTCTATTTTAATGCTCAGGCACGCTTGCGTTCACACCATCACTCCCCCGTTTTCAAGCACCTTCAATGTGACCAACCACACACGGTACTTTCTGTCACTCAAACTAGCGGGCCGTCTGTGTGTTCTGGGCGATTGCTTACCGACTCGCACACTGGCTATGACTGGCTCGCACATGCGCACTGCATTGCATATGCATGCACAGATCGCAAAAATCGGGTAGCTGCATGCGAGTGGGTCTGAATCAGGCCCTGAGTGAACCGTGGTTGGTGGGAGGTGAGAACCGGACTGAGTGGACCACACTTAGGGAGCTGAGAGCCGGACCAAATGCATATTGTGCACAGTGCTGCTATACTCACTTCTTAATACTCCTCACTATCAGGACTAGCTGGGAACTGTCTCTATAACTAAAACAAGGAGATCTGCTAACCTGTCAGGTGGCTCCAAGTTGTGCGGCTGTGCCAATTGTTGTAGTATATATGCATAAATGTGTGTTTTATATATGATATTGGATTTATCTTATTTTTGAACTTCAGTTCAGTTTTATATGTAATAAATTGATAATTAATATCAGCTTCTGGGAATCCTGAGTGTTTATACTGGTGCAGACACATTGTTTTTTTTTCTGTTTGTTTTAATTAAGGAAATAGACAGAAGCCCTCAGTTGTCAGCAGCAAGTATTTACGCAGGATAGCATTTGTATAAAAGCGCACCTAGTTTAGTATATCTAGCTTTCTGTATATGTTTACATTTGTATCTTTTTTGGAAAACATTTCTTCTTTAAAATGGATACTTCCTATTAAAAATCTCCCTGTGACATACAATTACATTTTAAATGTATTATCTGTCCATTAGGTACATTTTTTAGCCATTGTGGTAAATGGTTACTCTGAGAATCAATGTACGTGTTAGAGTCCAAAGTTTGATGTATAGTATGTGGAGGTTACAACTTGGCTATCTTTAATAAAAATGTTTAAATCTAAAAAGTGAATTAGTGTGGTGCTGTATGTAAAGCTCAAACAGATATTCTTCTGGTTAGAATTCAAATAACTGGTGTCCACAGATGACTGATCACCCTTCCACACAAACAGGACGTCATATATGTAATGCCACCAATGGGTCAGGTTTGCCACCCAGCTATGTCCATACCAGACACAAGCATCCTCCCATCTGAACAAAAAATATTGGCATAGCTGGGGGCAAACCTGTTCCCCATTGCAGTACCAATCTCCTGGTTAAAAAAGAGCCATAAACATTAAAATAACTGTTATTTAAAATGAAATCAATTCCTTTCATCGCAAATTGTTGTAAAATTTTATCCATAATACTGTTAGTGAGGGTTTATTTTATCATCTCAAGACCATCTTGCTGTTTAATAACAGTATATGTTACATCTCCTGTATGGAGAAGCATTTTTTCCTCCCATTGGATATATTTCAAACTTTATAAGGACATATTATGTGTCGCGTAGAGGGGATCGGCCTGCCATCACAAAAGGTTGCAATTGGTGGTCTATAAAAAATGATAAAGTCGAGGTGATGGAGTTGGTCCCTGCTATTATGGGGCGACCAGGCTATTTAGTCTAATTTTTATGAATTTTCAGTGCAATCCGCTATGTACATGTTTAAATTTGGAATACTGTATGGTATGCTTCCCTATATTGGAATTTCTAGTGTGTTGGGTTTGAAAAACGCATGCTGCGTACATATGGTGGAGGAAAGATCATACAGATAAACGGAACCTTTATATGATTCACCATTCTGTGTGATATTCCGAGCTCTGGTGTTATCTACACACTAGGTTTGAGACCAAGAATGTAATTTTATTACTTGAACATACTACACCATATATATTTTTTCTCCTTTTTCTGAGCTTGTGGTTTCACATAAGACGATTACATTCAATCAAGTGGATTCAGCTGGAGAAATATATGGAACACACGACAGTGATGGACTAAGTAACTTTTATTGACTTCATTGTTGCTTTAACTGATCTGAAACTTGTCAGAGTGCCTGCACCCATTGTTTGTTGT
Source organism: Taudactylus pleione (assembly GCA_031769625.1). Lineage (NCBI taxonomy): Eukaryota > Metazoa > Chordata > Amphibia > Anura > Myobatrachidae > Taudactylus > Taudactylus pleione. The sequence goes on along the minus strand of JAUIMM010000350.1, from coordinate 16,818,243 downwards.
TTTTCATTTGCCTCTACAGTAATTGCCTTGTTATAAGGGAGGTGTTTTTTTAACATAGTAAAAAGTGACTACATATTGGCAATTTAGTTGATTCATGCACAGGAGCTGGCCAGTGATGCTACAGGAGCTGAAATAACTGAATTCACAGTTATTGATCTGCTGGAGAAGCTGTAGCTGTGTGTAAGAGTTGGGTACGTGAACCCGGCGCTGATAATGCCGGCAGTCAGAATCCTGGAAAATTAATCCCAAAAGTGGAAATCCTGACACATGCAAGTAAGTATTTTAACCCTAACTCACCTTTCCCACAGCCTAACCCTCCCCTTCTGCAGCCTGACCCTAACCCTCCCCTCCCACAGCCTAACCCTAACCCTCCCCCTAGTGCCTAAACTTAACCTCAAAACTAACCCTAATATTTGCCGTCAGGATCGCAGTTGTTGGTATTCTAGAGCTGCTGCTGGGATTCTGGCCCCGGTATTCTGCCTGCTGGCATTGTCTGAGCCAGGATGGTGACTACATCCCGTCAGTAATGGAGTGTGAGGGTAATACTTTAGAAAAAGAGATGTGTTAAATGTATTTTACAGTACCATAATGGCTCATATCAAAAGTTTTAAATGTTATGGTTTAGTGGTCCTTTAAGGTTTTTTTTTGCATGATGCCAGCATCTTTTTTTACAGACTAGTCCTATCCTATTTACTGTAGGTCAATCTTTAGTACTATAAAACTAGACGGGATCTGTATGAATGACTGCCGGACGAGAGCCCGGCAGTTGAAATCCCGACGCCGGAAGGCAGAAAAGGTTAAATCCCAACAGAGGGCCATATTCAATTAGAAGCGAAAAGTCCATTGCTGAACTTTTCACCATCTTCACCTGGTTTCAGGTGCGAAAACGTATTGCGTGCGTGCCCACGTATCCCCGTATTCAATTGCAAATGTGCGAAAATGGGACCTGGCGAAACTGAAATCGGCGAAAAGTTCAGTCAGTTTTGGGGAAATTAGGCTGACACTCCCCTAAAGATGCACTGACATGTGGGATCACTATGGGTATCCCCAAATAGCCCTGCTAAATGTATTTGGGGTTTTTAAATGGTCTCAATAGGTGCTATTTAGCATCTTTGAGCAAGTGGTGAAGAATAGCATTTTGCAACTTTTTTGGGGGAAAATTAGTATTCCCATCAAATTTGGGGTACATGAAAATGGGTGCAAGCATATTTTAAAATGTCTAAAGTCAAGCATGAAAAAGCGCCAAAAACGCACCTTCAGCAAGCACCTGCAAACAAAAATACACCTCCCTCTTACTTACAGACCCCCCCCAAAGGCTATTTAGCTAGTTTTTGAATTTGTACCCCCACTTTGATGTTTTTCACCCACTTTTTCAAAGTGCTTTTTTGGGGTGTCCTTTGTGGGTTTTTTTGCGTTTTTTGACCCAGTTAGCGTCAGGAGGGGTGTCCAAAGGGTGCAGGGTGGTATCCGCAACATTGCACCCCAAAAACCCAAATCTGCACTTTTTTCCACCAGGTATTCATAGGCGAAACTTTTTGCATTGCGTTATCGCGCCGGCGAAAAGATAATACAATTGAATACGGGGAAAAGTTGAAACTGACAAAAATGACGTCATCAGCGAAATAGTATCGCCAAAACTGACTTTTCACTTCTAATTGAATATGGCCCAGAGGTGAGTAAACTACCTAATCCTCCCCTCTTCCCACCCTAACCCTCTTTTAGGGATGTCTAACCCTAACCCCTCCCCTTAGTGCTTAACCCTAACCGCCCTCCTGGGGTGCCTATATCTAACCCCCTCCTCACACCCTAAACCTAACCCTCCTGGGAGGGTGCCTAAACTTCCCCCAGGGGTGCTTAACCCTAACCTATAGCTAACCCCCCTCCTCACACCCTAAACCTAACCCTCCTGGGGGGGTGCCTAAACTTCCCCCGGGGGTGCTTAACCCTAACCCCCCTTCCCCTAGCCTAACCCTCCTGGGGGGTACCTAACCCTAAATTCCCCCCAGGGTGCCCTAAACCTAACCCTCCCCCCTACATCTATGAGGACACGCCGAACGTACTTACCTTGTTCGGTCCCATGTCATTCTGGATTCCGGGTTGGGATTATGATAGGCATTGGTATTTCCACACCTATCAATAATCCCTAGCTGGCATTCTACCTTGTGGCCGCCGGTCACATGACTGCATCCCAACTAGACAACTCTATACATCCCTTATACTACTTTATGTTATACCTGTTCCCTTTAAGTTAACCCTTGTTGATTGTGAGCATTATGAGCTAAACCCCCTTTTACATTTGTACCAGTTTGTAAACCTTATCTTTTTAATTCAAATGGACAAACACAGGGCCTGATTCAGACCCGCTCGTGAGCGCTGAGTGCTCGCAAGCGGGTCGATGTTGCCCTAGTGCGCAAGCACACGACGGAGGCTGGTCCGTTGTGCGCATGCGTGAGACCCGAATAACGACGGCCAAGCCGTCGTTATGGGTCTCGCACCAATGGGGGCGTGCTGTCGATGGTGATTGATTTGGTGGGCGTGCCGGGTCTGTGGCTGCCCAGACGGAGGCGTTCCTATGGGAACGCCTACCGTGTGGGGCTGGCCCCACTGACATCACTAGTGATGTCAGTGGGAGTGTTTTTGGCTCTGATAGAGCCAAAAGCACTCCTGAGCTTGCAGAAGCGAGACCCTACCGCAGGGTCTCGTTGCAAGCCCGATGGTCGCAATGATCTTGACTATCGCGACCATCATTTTGGCTGCTCGCTCTAGCTGTGGGTGGTCACCTACAGCTATGCGAGCGGCCAGGAGGCCGCTCCAAAATGAAGGAGGGACGGCCCTGATTCAGAGCGAGTGCTCTGTCAGAGCATCCGGCTCTGAATCAGGGCCACACTTCTCTTTCCTAAGCTACATAACTCTCTTAAATATGCTTAGAAGTTTAAAATCACAACAGAAGGTAGGTGGGTGTCTTTCAAGCAACAGTGCAGATGTTGATTAAGTTGTGAGATCTTACCTTGGTCATATGATAATGCTTCTTAAATAAAGCAGTGCTACAGTACTTACAGGAAATTGTATCAATTTTCGTTGTAGGGAAATCTTAGCAACTTTGTTAATTTGTTTGAAGCCTTAGTTATTTTTAAGTTTATTAGCTCTGTATTTAAACAGCTCTTTTGTTCAAATAGAAAACAATATAACTTGCTCTATTTGTAGAATGAATTTTGTTTTGAGTAACAGTTTTCCTTTATTCAGTTTATTCTGTTTTAATAAAGAAAGACATAATGAGCAATTTTGTACACACATTTTTTTACTCTTTCATTTCACATCCCTGATGACATTTTCATGTGGTATAAAATATACAGGATACCCCATGCTGAGATGCTCCTCCCCCATACACACCAAAGCAGCCATTTTCCCCTGTGACACCAGCAAGCATCAGCTGAACCCCAGAAGAAAGGACTTATAATACAGTGTGCATCCCACACAGAACACCACCACTGCAAGACTCCAAATATGATATAATACAAAAACTGCTCTTCTCAGGGCAAATACCTGTAGACCCCACTGCACCATTCATTTTATTCTTCAGTTCACCCATGAATATAATTTGAGCCAAACCTTAAATCCTCAACCATCACATATCCCCTATCATGATCAAGTAAAAAAATATGTAAAAAAATAAATTAGCAATTATAAAACCATATTAACTATACCACGCAATAAGTTACATTCATAACATATGATCAATAGATGGTTCTCTCCCTCAGACCCTATATCAGAGACACCACTCACTTTTTATAACTAGTGAGTGATGTAAGATGGCGTGATGGCTACGTGTTGATGACTTGTGATGTGGAGTCATTATACACGAACATTCCACATCATAGTGGGGTCAGAGCCAGTCACCACTTCATGAGTCTTGATTTGGACCTGGGGAGAGATGTTGTGAGTTTATTTTCGATTCCATTCAATTTATTTTAACACATAATTATTTTTCTTTTGACTCACAGTCTTATTTACAGACACATGGTACTGCCATGGGCACCAAGTTCACCCCAAGTTTTGCGAACCTATAGATGGGACTCCATGAGGAGCAATATGTGTGGGGGGTCCATTTGGGCCAACTTGGTTCTTTTTGGCAGATATATAGATGATTTGTTTATTATTTGGGAAGGGGATATAGAATCAGCATCTTCTTTTGTTTCTTATCTTAATTCCAACACTTTCGGGCTTTCCTTCACACATACTGTTCACGCTACACAATTAATTTCTTGGATATTACCCTCTCGATTAGGGATAATTATATCTGCACTAAGAAATATAAGTAGGATGTGGATTGTAATAATTACTTAAACTACTCTAGCTGTCATCATTTAAAATGGAGAATCAACATCCCCAGGGGACAATACCTAAGAATTAAATGTAACTGCACAGATTTAAGTGGTATTTCTGAGCAATCCAAAGATCTTCCTATAGCCTTATGAGAACAAGACTATCCAGCGAATATATTAAATGATGCCTTTAGATTAGTTGAAGCTATAAACAGATCTGATATTTTGTCTAAGACCTTAAAAAATGAAAAGGATTCTGAATTTCACTTTAGTTTGTCATTTATTTCAAAATTTAATGTTTGTTCTAATCAAATAAAGAAAATCATAAAGAAAAACTATTCCCAATTAAAACTAGATAAGATATTATTTCCACATTTGGACAAAGACCCTCTGCTAATCTTTAAAAAGGCCAAACATCTAAGGCATCATCTATCCCCCAGCTTTATAGATACACAGAAAGAGGAGAACAAAAAACTGACTAAAGGGAGTTGATTATCAAAAATACCAAATCGTTGTTATAAATGTGGAAAATCTTTGTGCTCCTTGTCACTGAAAGTCAAGTTTACAATAGAAAGTTTTACAAACTGTCAATCTACTTATGTAATCTATTTAATCTCCTGTGTGTGGCAAACAGTATGTGGGTCGTACAATTAGAACAATGAATATTAGATTTTCAGAGCATAGAAGAAATGTTCTTAAATCTAGTATATTGCATAGCGTGTCTCGCCATGTGGTATATGAACATGGGGGTAACATTAACGTTCTCTCAATACAAGGGCTAGAGCATATCCCACCCACAAAAAGGGGAGGGGATAGGTTTCATCAATTGTCCAAAAGAGAAGCTTTCTGGATCTTTGCTCTAGGGACCCTTACACCTGGAGGTCTAAACGAAAATATAGAAATGAATAATATTTAATTGTAAGCTATATTATAATATTGGTTCAACTATCTCTCTATCTTGTGTTATTTTGTATTGTTAAACATTAATTCATATATTGGGTTATTCGTAGGTGGTGCATTGTGTCAAGATCATATTATCGAAGAGCCTTTATATATGTTCTTTCTAATATACAATGTACATGTAACCTATTTTTCATTATGGTAATAGTAAATGCAATTGTGTTATAATGGTAATGAAAATGTACTTTAGCAATAACAACAAAAATAAAAAAAGATAAAAAGATCAAGATAGCATGTATATTATATACATGCCCTCTATACGATATATCAAATTAAGGAAAACCTTTTGTCCTTAATAAATTTAAAATAAAATAAAATCCTTTTCTCTAGCCATGTGGGATTCAAACACGGGACACTTGCATGTTAAACATGACGCTTTAGTCTGTTGAGCCATAGGGCTCTTGCATATTTTAATTTAATTTTGTGATATATTTGTTTTGTATGAACCTGATTAAGTGGTGACACATCTGTCTCTGAAATCATTAATATGTGAATTGATAAACTTCTTAATGAGCGATAAGTGGTATATTTAGTACCACACTATAAGTGTATGAAATATAAATGAATTGGTTTAAACAAACGTTGAAAGCATGGCTTTAAGATACATCTGTTTTCATTTAAATAATCAGCAGTATTATTGGCTATATAAAAATAAGGAGTGGTATATAAGTCACCACAATAGAAACTCTGTTATACTGCCCCATTGAGGAAATTGTCACATGACAGAGAAACGTGTCAAGGGAATACTGACACTTTGTATCCAGTCCACGAAACTACCTTCATTGAATGCTAAACCTCTGGCTCTGATGTTGAGCCACTGCAGCATGCAGCGAGCCCACTCTGGCTTCTGACATAAGAGCTTCTTTCAGTGCGCAGTGAGACTGCACTGAACAACATTGTCCTCTTTGGAAACACACAAGCTTACAAGGAGGTGTGCCACGAGTGTGACCAACACTATCTCCGGACAGGCATCTCTCCTTAAACATCTTCAAGCAAAGAAGGAGCTGGGTAATTATACCGGGACCTATTGGTTGCTAAAGTAATAATTTTCAACTGGCTGCTGCTGACTGCTGTATCGGTACAGACTGTGGCTCATAAAACTAATTACCACTGGAGTGGAACTTTGAAATATAATCTGTACTCTCAGGAGGAGCTATCATGACTTTTTAATATCGGTATTGGTTTATTGAACCAGAGGCATTCAATCCATTTGGATACAATATTACTCTGAGCTGACATTTCATTGAAGTGAACCATCTTTTGATCATATGATATTAATGTAACTTATTGCGTGGGATACTTAATATAGTTTTATAATTGCTGATTTTTTTTACATGTTTTTTACTTGATCATAATAAATTGTGATATTATATATATCTGATCTTGAAGTCTACACTTAAGCGCTCCCTAAGAGGTGAACCATGTGTTGATTTACCTCTTTTTATTTTGTATATATAATCCTATCAGCTTAATTAGAGGCTGAAAATTGGGTAGCAGCTTTGATATATATTTCATATAGATAAATTGGTATTTTTATATATTTTTATTTAGCGCCCGGTTGTGTTATTTTGTTATCCCCTATCACATAGAAATCTGAACCCCACTTGAGAAAAGCCCCATTTACACATAAAAAATATTACACTGCATATGAAGACTGCCATATACATTATAGCTATGAACACACACATACAATATTCCCAGAGAACACATAAGGGCTATTAACATTTAATTATACTGAGCTATAAACATTATACACAGAAATAGCTGTATTAATAATGGGGTGGGTGGAGCTGCAGCTCCAAACACACCATGAATATAGTCCAACAGGATCCGCAGTATTGCAGACAGTGATGACAGGAAAAATAAATTCCCTGTGAACACTATCTGCACTCAGGGGCTGGCTGGCAACTTTTAACCTGGGGGGCAAATGTAGGCAGGGTAGGGAAGGGCCCAAAGAATGTGTGTGCTATGGTGCCCCCCCCCTCAAGTGTTCCAGGGAGGAGACGGGTCCATATGGGATTAATGTAAGGTAAAAATAAAGATTAGGGGCAGCCCCCTGTCGTAGTGCCCATATGTGATGCCCCCGTGTGCCACAGGAGAGAACACCCTTATGCAGGCCTCCAGTAGTGCCCCTAGTAGTGATCCCCCTATGCAGTGCCCCTTGTGCCCCCAGTAGTAAGCCCCTTATATAGTGCCCCCAGTAGTGGTCCCCCCTGTGCAGTGCCCCTTGTGCCCCCAGTAGTAAGCCTCTTATACAGTGCCACTAATAGTGGTACCCCCTATGCAGTGCCCCTTATATAGTGCCCCCAGTAGCAGTCCACCCCCCATGCAGTGCCCCAAATAGTGGTAACCCTTATGCAATGCCCCTTAAATAGTGGCCCCAGTTGTAGTCTCCCCCATATGCAGTACTCCCAGCATTGCCCTTTATATAGTGCCCCCAGCAGTGGTCCCTCGATGCAGTGCCCCCAGTGGTAGTCCCCTCCCCCTATGTAGTGCCCCTAGTAGTAGTCCCCTCCCCCCTATGCAGTGCCCCTAGTAGTAGTCCCCTCCCCTTGTAGTGCCCCTAGTAGTAGTCCCCCCCTTGTAGTGCCCCCAGTAGTAGTACCCCCCTTGTAGTGCCCCCAGTAGTAGTACCCCCCCTTGTAGTGCCCCCAGTAGTAGTAGTACCCCCCTTGTAGTGCCCCCAGTAGTAGTCCCCCCCTTGTAGTGACCCCAGTAGTAGTGGTCCCCCCTTGTAGTGCCCCCAGTAGTAGTCCCCCCCTTGTAGTGACCCCAGTAGTAGTAGTCCCCCCCTTGTAGTGCCCCCAGTAGCAGTAGTCCCCCCCTTTTAGTGCCCCCAGTAGTAGCAGTCCCCAGTAGTGGTAATCCCCCATCCCCCTTGTAGTGCCTCCAGTAGTAGTAGTCCCCCCCTTTGTAGTTCCCCCAGTAGTGCCAGACCCCCCCAGTAGACACACGTAATTTAAAAACAAAGTAAAAAAAAACACTTACCTGAATCCCCGCTCCCGCCGCCTCCATCTGCTCCTCCGTCTGTCCTCCTGGGCCGGGCCGCTCTGCATTATGGGAGAGATGTCATATGACGTCATGACGCCTCTCCCATTACCCACTGCGGGAGCCGGAAGATGGAGCGGCTCCTGCAGTGGGTGCAGCAGCAGCTAATGAGAGTCTGACAGACTCTCATTGGCTGCTGATCAAAACAAACACACAGCTGCCAGAGCCGACGGCTGTGTGTTTGTCACTTGTGTAGCGCTGACCGAACTCCATCCGGTCAGCACTACACACGCGGTGCAGTCTGGGTCACAGTGACACAGACTGTCCGTGGCCCGCAGCCCGCATGACGCTGCGGCCCGGGGGGCACATGGCACCCTGCCCCCCGGCCCAGCCCGCCACTGTCTGCACTGCAGTGGATCCTAGAACCCTGTCTACACAGACTTGCACTCAGTGGAAGAAATTAGAATCCAAAGCTTCGACCATTGATCTCCCTCCCCACATCAGCCGACCGTAGCGCCGCCCCCTGACTGTCTGAAGCTCCACTGGCACTGGGCCATCCAAATAGCCTCAAGATTGTAGTCTGAAGCTTTACCCCCATACGACCCAAAGCTCCACCCTGTGTCTTGCTAAAGCTCCCCTGGGCTTTTTACTATTGTGTCCCCTGGGTCACCAGAAGACCACCCATTCATCCCTTACCCAACTCCCTCTGCAACTGAGTTAACAACTGGGCACATAAATTATGAGTAATCAGCCCCAAAGTTGGAGGCCCAGCACAGGGGGGAAGCAGCTCTCACCAGCTATGAGGAGAAAGCACCATGCATAACTAAAGTACCTTCCAACAGGTGTGTATTTACAGTATATATATATATATACATATAGAAGCATGAATGTGCAGCAGTCCCCTCTCAATAAATCAAGCAGAGACCAAAGGATCAATAGAACGTTTCAGTACTTTTAGTACTATCTTCAACCATATACAGATACAAACAAATGGCTCACCTTAAATACACCCCTCTGCCCAATGTGCTAAACACAAGCCAGTCAGATCACATGACAAGACTGACAGCGCCTCCTGATGACGTCAGCAACTAAGCTGTAATCGCTACAGGACCACATCACCATAGAAACACATAAACGCAAACAGAGCCAGGACATATAATGCAATAACACTGTGCCTGGTTGCCTAGCAACCACAATTACCACAATAATGTACATGAAATGATTGTCAAACGAGCGGAATGGATATACAGCATTACAGATACCAACAATGTTACATATGTGGATATCAAAACACATTCACAATGATCACATTGTGTGTGGGATATCCTGATTATATAATATCATGGCTGAAAAGCATGAATCTGGATTACCATTTAACCCATTATTGTTTGCTGTTGGGGACCTTTTCAGTTACTCTGAATCAGATGCTGACACTATCTTGGAAAAAGAGTGCATTTCTGAACAGATTGAAGCTTTGCCTGCTGATACACTATTTAGAGATCTTGTGAAATTAAAAAAGAAGGAAGTTGATTTCCAGCTACATAGTATCTCATTAAGTGATTATTACAGAGCAAAAATGATCCCCTGCTGCTTTAGAATGAAGAATTGTCCCACTATAGGACGTTATGATCCACAGTTCTGCAAGAAATGGGTTTCAAAACTTAATAAATGCTCATTTGATTTAATTTTGCTTGTGATTGAACAGAGTAAGAAAGAATTGATCATCATTAAAGAAAAATTGCAGTATTTGAAAAGGTTCAATTACCTATCTTGTTATCTGAAAGTGGCACAGATTGGATGGAAAAACGTAATAATCAAATCTCTTTATACAAACGAGATTTGTTAAAATTTAAAAAAGAAAAATTAAATAAAGTTGAGACCGATTATGAACAACACAATGTTTACCAGTGGCTTAGTGGTGGCAGACAAAACATGCCAAGGCGTCCATTTTTCCGCCGACGGTATCCGAAAACCAAGGTTGATAGGGGATCATCACAGGAGGTCACAAGTAATGCAAGTGACTCTCAGCCAACTAGCAGCAGGGGTATCCCTTTAGGGAAAATCACACACTCTAGACCAAGAGGAAGATATACCCGTAGAGGGAGACAAAATAAAAGGCAGAAGTCGTGGCAGACCACCAATTCAGAAGAAGAAGTAGTATTAAACTTCTCTTCATTTGAATTAACTAAGGCAGAGCGGTTACTTCTGACCAAAGGACTATCATTTGTGCCTAATACACCGTTTGATGACTTTTTCTGGCAGATAGAAAAACGTTTAAATCGCCAGCTGAAATTGAAGGAATTCTTTAATAAACCTGAATCTACAAAAATGACTAAAGATACCTTACCACCTGCTTTGCGTAAATTACAACCACGCTCTAACTTTGAACCGGGTTCCTCTAATGCTAGTATAAAAACATATATTAGAATGCTTGAGGATGAAGTGTCCATGTTATCTAAGCAGCCTTGTGTGGTGCACCCTAATCTTATGCAACCAGAGAGGGCGGCCAGTAAGTCACTCTCAGAAAAACCTAATTTAATAATCCGTCCAACGGACAAGGGAGGGGCGGTTGTGCTCCAGGACATTTGTGACTATAGATCTGAGATTTATCACCAGTTGAGTGACAGTGCCACTTATTGTAAATTGAATGGTGACCCTACAGTGGCTTTCAAATCAGAATTATCTACTATTCTGAAACATGCTTTGGAAGAAGGAATCATTGAAGAGGCATTATCTGAAGCATTGTTTCCGGAGTTTCCCATCACCCCTTTACTATATACACTCCCTAAGGTTCATAAGGGGATTATTCCACCTCCAGGATGACCCATCATCAGTGCTAGGGGTTCTCTAGCACAACCATGTGCAGTTTTTTTAGATTCTATCCTGCAGCCTTTAATTCAATCGCATAGAAATTTTCTGTTGGACACAACATCGTTATTGAATAAATTACTTGAATTAGGAGACATTCCACGAGATACGTGGCTAGTATGTGCCGATGTAACGAGTTTATATACAATTATCCCACATGGGGATGGTTTAAGGGCGTTCAGGGATACTTTGTCTCATAATTCTCTGTATGATCATGATTACATCAACTTGTGTGTTGACATGTTGAAATTTGTTCTGACGAAAAACTATGTTTTGTTTGATGGCGGGTATTACCTGCAACTCATGGGTTGTGCCATGGGCTCAGCGGTGGCACCCGCGTACGCAAACAATTATATGTTTGGTGTCGAGAAGGAGATATTTTTTTCAGATGATATCGTGGCTCGTAAAATCCTGTTCTATACTAGGTTCATAGACGATGTGTTTATGATCTGGCAGGGCAGTGATAAAGCACTAACAGAATTATTTGATGCTCATAATAGCTCGCCAAGCCCTGTGAATTTACCGTTAGAATGGATCAACACTCCATTGATTTCCTGGATGTTCTTATCACCAAAAAAGGTTCAGCATTGACCACCTCAGTCTTTATTAAAAAGACTGATCGAAACACTCTGTTACATAGGAATAGTTGTCATCCTCGAAGTCTTAAATTGGGACTTCCGTACTGCCAGATGATGAGGGTATGAGGGTATGGCGTATTAATGATGACACTGATACTGCTGTCCGGCAGATCGATGTACTTATACAGAAATTCATTGCACGTGGATTATGCAGGTTGAAAGAAAAACTTTGCTAACTAAATCTGAATCTAGTGACAGAAGAGAAATACTCCCGTGGGTTAATAAATTTAATGTCTTATCTCCTAATATTAATCTGGCATCTAAAAAGCATTGGCCCATTGTAAAATATGATAAGTCCTTGGGTTTGGCCAATACTGACATTATGTCTTGTTATTCCAGAGGGAGAAATTTACAGGATATATTGATGAAGGCCGATATTTCTAATCGCATGGATACTCCTCTTAAAAAACATTTTTTGGCAGTAAGAAAGAACGGATGTCACAGATGTTCATGTGTGACATGTAGATACTTAATCCCTGGGGATAGCTTTACTCATCCGCATTCCATTCGGGTAAACAGTTTTCCATTCTTCACCATTTAACATGCAATAGCACATTTGTCGTGTACCAGATTATCTGTCCATGCGGACTTTCGTACGTGGGTAAAACCACCATGGCAATGCATCGTTCAAGTATTCGGACAGCATTGTCATGTGGCTCTAGTGATCAGCCGGTGGCCCGGCATTTTCTGGCATTCAATCATAATTTGGCATGCCTCCGCTACAGGATGATAGATCATGTCCCACAGCCAAAAAGAGGGGGTGATAGAAACCGTTTGCTATTACAGTGTGAGGCCAGATGGATTCATCGATTGGATGTAGTTGCACCGCGTGGTTTAAATGAGGCTCTCACATTATCGTGTTTCTAATAACTAATTACTGGAATTTAATAACATCAGTATCTCTATATGTATGTGAATGTTAGTCATTGCTGTAATGTGTGTTGACATGCATAGGTCTTTTTGTATAGCATTGCATGCCTGTAATATTCCCTTATTATATCCGTGTATTATTGAGGCTACTATGTAACTGGCTATAGCAGGGGCATGTGATACACATTTATATATGTAATGATTTTTTATATATAATGATTATTATTGTAATCATTGTGAATGTGTTTTAATATCCACATATGTAACATTGTTGGTATCTGTAATGCTGTATATCCATTCCACTCGTTTGACAATCATTTCATGTACATTATTGTGGTAATTGTGGTTGCTAGGTAACCAGGCACAGTGTCATTGCATTATATGTCCTGGCTCTGTTTGTGTTTATGTGTTTCTATGGTGATGTGGTCCTGTAGTGATGACGGCTTAGTTGCTGACGTCATCAGGAGGCGCTGTCAGTCTTGTCGTGATCTGACTGGCTTGTGTTTAGCACATTGGGCAGAGGGGTGTATTTAAGGTGAGCCATTTGTTTGTATCTGTATATGGTTGAAGATAGTACTGAAACGTTCTATTGATCCTTTGGTCTCTGCTTGATTTATTGAGAGGGGAGTGCTGCACCTTCATGCTTCTATTTATCCCTATGTGAGGGCACCCCTGCAGGATTTGGTTGATTATCTGGAGTGCCGGACCTGGAGACTTTGTATATGGAGGACTTTTTGCCCTTCTGTCAAGGCACCCGCAAGTATTTGTATCTATATATATATCTTCTGCCTCTTAAGGTCTCTCTCAGGATTGTTCCTTTTTTGTTTTTAACAAGTTGGTGTGACACGGTGATTATTTGTGCACATTTTTTATTGAGCCTGGACTGTGCTGAATTGAATATATGAGATACCACTAGATTTTGTGGCAGGTGAAGGATTCTCAGCTACTAATTATAGTGCTCTCATTTGAATTTTTGTCAGCTTGTGTGTGGGATATCCTGATTATATAATACCATGGCTGAAAAGCATGAATCTGGATTACGATTTAATATATATATATATATATATATATATATTAATGTGTATACTGTGTGCGTGTGCATATATATATATATATATATATATATTAATGTGTATACTGTGTGCGTGTGCATATATATATATATATATATATATATAATATATATATATATATATATATATATATATATACAGTCGGGTGCATAAATATTGGGACATTGACAGAGCTTTCATATTTTGGCCTCTATTCACCACCACAATGGCTATGAAATGAAACAAACAAGATGTGCTTTAACTGCAGACTTTCAGATTTAATTTCAGGGTAATTACATCCAAATCAGGTGAACGGTGTAGGAATTACAATGGTTTCTATATGTGCCTCCCACTTTTTAAGGGGCCAAAAGTAATGGGACAAACTAAACAATCCTAAATCTAACTTTCACTTTTTAATACTTTGTTGCAAATCCTTTGCAGGCAATTACGGCCTGAAGTCTGGAATGCATAGACATCACCAGATGCTGGGTTTCATCCCTGGTGATGCTCTGCCAGGCCTCTACTGCAAATGTCTTCAGTTCCTACTTGTTCTTGGGGAATTTTCCCTTTAGTTTTGTCTTCATCAAGTGAAATGCATGCTCAATCAGATTCAGGTCAGGGGATTGACTTGGCCATTGCATAACATTCCACTTTTTAGCCTTAAAAACTCTTTGGTTGCTTTTGCAGTATGCTTCGGGTCATTGTCCATCTGCAATATGAAGCACCGTTCAAAGAGTTCTGAAGCATTTGACTGAATATGAGCATATAATATTGCCCGAAACACTTCAGAATTCATTCTGCTGCTTTTGTCAGCAGTCACTACATCAATAAATACAAGGGAACCAGTTTCATTGGCATTCATACATGCCCACCCCATGACACTACCACCACCATGCTTCACTGATGAGGTGGCATGTTTTGGATCATGAGCAGTTCCTTTCCTTCTCCATACTCTTCTCTTCCCATCACTCTGGTACAAGTTGATCTTTGTCTCATCTGTCCATAGGATGCTTTTTTAGATGTTGTTTGGCAAACTCTAATCTGGTCTTCCTGTTGTTGTGGCTCACCAATGGTTTACATCTTGTTGTGAACCCTCTGTATTCACTCTTGTGAAGTCTTCTCTTGATTGTTGACTTTGACACATATACACCTACCTCCTGGAGAGTGTTCTTGATTTGGCCAACTGTTGTGAAGGGGTTTTTCTTCACCAGGGAAATAATTCTTCTGTCATCCACCACAGTTGTTTTCCGTGGTCTTCCGGGTCTTTTGGTGTTGCTGAGCTCTCCGGTGCGTTCTTTCTTTTTAAGAATGTTCCAAACAGTTGATTTGGCCACACCTAATGTTTTTGCTATCTCTCTGATGGGTTTGTTTTGATTTTTCAGCCTAATGATGGCTTGCTTCACTGATAGTGACAGCTCTTTGGATCTCATATTGAGAGTCAACAGCAACTGATTCCAAATGCAAATGTCACACCTAGAATCAACTCCAGACCTTTTACCTGCTTAATTGATAATGAAATAACGAGGGAATAGCCCACACCTGTCCATGAAATAGCTTTTGAGTTGATAGTACCATTACTTTTGGCCCCTTAAAAAGTGGGAGGCACGGCCTAAATCCTGAGCTCCGCTATAGACCACGCATGCATGTTCCCGGATCCCGCACTAACCCTGTCCCCAGTCGCTGGAGTGTACTTCTCCTCCCCCTTGACTATCTGCGCCACCTGATAGAGCCGCCGGTCTGAAGTGGGGAGTCCTTAAACGGTCTCAATACAAGCGCCGAGTGCTCAGCGCAGCACCCGCCGGTGCCATCTTGCGACTCCCATCTCCTCTCACCGGGCTGCCTCCTGCTCCATGCTGCGACCTCCTCCTGTCGGCCGAAGGCTTAGACGAGCGCTCGGAGGTTAGTGCTGCTGCCGACATCCCTGAACTGCCTGCGAGGAGCCTCCTAGCGGGGCCCATACCCTGCGGCCTAGCGCTGACCTGAAGCCGGGGACTGGAGTACAAAGCCCATCCTGTGACACGCAAGTGAGACTCCATACAAAGCGTCCTGTAAGCCAGGAATCCAGGGCAAAAGAGTCACCCCGTTATCGCTGACTAAAGCCTTGCCTGTCTTATTCAGAGGTGAGAGTTTACACTAATATTCATCAGCTTGTGCCACCTATGAAGCTTTAGACATAGAACTAAAGGCAGTCACTGTGAGAACAGTTCCTGTCATACTCCAGTGATTTCTCTGTGAAAGTCCTCAGATTACTGGATTTCCTATACTTGCTCCATTGAATATTGAATATGTAATTGTCCAAGATAACGCCTGATGAGCGGGTCCGGGACTAGATGTCTCTTATAATGGACTGATTATTAACTCACCCATACAGTAATGTACTGAAGACCGGATCTAACACTATCATCTCAGGCTCTCTATCTGCCTAAACCTACTCCTGGTGTTTCGATATTATATTTATTTAACACCATGCTGACGAAGAAAGGGGGGAAAACCCCCCGCCAACCAGCCCCTATTCAATTCCCTAAACCAGCTATATCCAGAAACGAAACACTCACAACCACTCCAGTGAAACCCTCGGGATCTGCGGTAATGCCTTTGTCAATGGGATGCTCTCCACAGACAGGGGCGGGTCTAGATCTGGATCCATCGGCTCCCCTCACTACCCAGACAATGCTACATCTATTTACCGCTTTTCGTGCAGACATCCTCACTGGTTTGGAAACTTCAGTCCAATCTCTCCGAGCGGATCTTGTGGGAATTGCGGGACATACAGATCACTTGGAGTGCAAGATGCAGGAGTTGGTGGAATCCCACAATGACCTTCTCACAGCTCACTCTGAGCTACAGACCGAGATGACTTCCACCAGAGATAAATTAGCAGATCTCGAGGACAGATCAAGAAGAAATAACCTAAAGATTAGAGGCATCCAAGATTCTGTCGCGCCTGGTGAGCTCCAGGGATATGTGATTAAGCTCTTCCAGAAATTACTCCCATCAGCGTCTGAGCATGACCTGCTTATCGATCGAATTCACCATCTGCCGAGACCAAGGGGGGATCCTCCAACTTCCCCAGAGACACCCTGATGAGGATTCATTTTTTTCACATCAAGGAAAATATTCTAAAGGCGGCAAGATTAACGGAAGGCTCTGACGCTTTGGGCGGCTTACAAATTTTTCCAGATCTATCCCCCTACACTCTGGCTAAAAGGCGCTCATATCACGCTATCACTGCTGCTCTCCGAGAAAACGACATCTCCTATCGCTGGGGATTCCCTGTCAAGATTTTGATACAATACGAGTCCTCCACATATGTGATTTCTTCTATTGAAGCTGGAGTTAAGCTTCTTGCAGACTGGGACATTCGTATTTCAGCTACTAAATCTACTTCTGCCGATTGAATCCTCCCGGACTGGTAGGACGATTCCAGCTCATAGCTAAGATACTTTTGGGCATGAGTATATAATGTTTTAGATTTGATACATACCCGACGTCATATGTGGATACTGTAAGCTGTTTATCTAGCAATAGCTGTATCCATTTCTTTTATTATCTGCTAGTTTTACCTCTCTAGCGCCACTATACATGTTGTATTTTCAGGTTACCAGATCCTGTTATAAAAATCGAAATTCTGTTGATACTGGAAACTGCAAACTATGTTTCTATTGTGATTTATATTTACGCAATTTCGATTGACACTTACTATGTTTATAGATATTGGATAATTTCCCACTGTCTAGCCAGCTTCTGGCTAATATTGGTAGTGATGTTATTGCCATTTTTCAATGTCCCATATTATTTAGGATCGTTTCGTTGAATTATAGATCCGGTCAAATGTTTATCTTGATCTTTATATTTCTTTATAATTACAGTTATTTATGATGGTTAGATTACTGTATGGGTGAGCCCTATGTTGGCCACCACCCCACTGTTTTTCTCTTTTTGGTTTTGTCTCCGAGGTATCCCGGAGACAAACACTATGACCCAAAATTTTTCTCTGGGTCATTTCAGTTTCTCTATTGCCCATTCCCCCCCCCCTACATCCTGTGTTACCCTCATATCCCCACCCCCTTTCCTTTTGGGAATCTGGACCTCTAACACTTTTACGCTTATACAAGCTTCTTACCATACCCCATGGTTAAGTTTTTTAGTCTAAACACACATGGCCTTAACTCCCCAAATAAACAACGTCTTGCTCTTGATACATTTCACAAAGAAAAAGCTAAAGTAGTCACCCTCCAGGAAACCCATTTCTCTTCTTTAGCCCCCCCAGTCATTAGCAATACTAGATATCCCACTGCTTACTATGCTAATGGCCCTTTTAAAAGGAATGGAGTAGCCATTCTGCTTCATTGTTCAGTGCAATTTGAACTAACATCGAAGATAGCAGATAAGGATGGCTGTTACCTTATTGTAATTGGGAAATTGGAGGATAAAGTGATGACACTAGTCTCGATTTATGCCTCTAACTCACGTCAAGCGTCTTTCTTACGTAAATTTCTAGAAATGCTTCAAAAGGTTAGACAGGGACACCTTGTACTAATGGGGACCTTAATTTGGTGTTAGATGATAAGCTTGACAGGACACCACCGGTTCAGGGTTACTCTGGGAGGGGAAGTCCTACTGGTGCCCTGCGGCGTTTACTCGCTGAGTTTGATTTATACGACGCATGGAGGACAAACTCACATCAAGTTAAAGATAACACGTATTTCTCACACGTACACAATTCTTACTCTCGTATCGACTACATACTAATGGATAAGTCGACATTGCAGCACACCTTAGATCTACCATTGTCCCAGTAGTATGGTCCGACCATGCCGCGGTGACATATACGTGGAATCTCTCCCGATCTACATTGCCCCCTAGACAGTGGAGATTCCCTAGCTACTTATTATCTTCCCCGGAGGCAATTGGTGCACTGGCTGAAGCTATGTCAACCTATCTAGAGACTAATTCTCCCCTAGATACCTCATACCCTACATTTTGGTGTGCCCTGAAAGCTGTTTTAAGAGGGGTGGCCATCCAGACGGGAGCTAGACTTCGAAGGCAATAGCTTAACAAACAGACAGCTTTAGAGGAAAGGTTCCATCCGGTGGAGTCACTGAATAGAACTCAACCCTCGCACGTGCTCAAAAGAGAACTAGTCTCTATTCGACATCAACTTCATAAGATGTTTCTATCCCGTATGCAATTGGCCTATACTAAAATGCAACAACGGTTCTATACCTTGGGAAACAGATCTGGCAAGTTTCTAGCTGGTAGACTTCGGACTAGACATGCTAGAAATATAATTAAATCTATACGATCCTCTGACGGACGTACCCTTCTAAATCCCTCAGATATAGCTAGAGAATTTTCTAGGTACTATGCGAAGTTGTATAACTTAAAAGGTGACTCCTCAATCCCTCAACCAAACACCACTCTTATTTCTTCTTTCCTGAGAGATTTGGAGCTCCCTGCATTGAGTGATGAGGATCTAGAATCCCTTAACTCTTCATGGTCTACTGAGGAGATCTTGGGGGTGATTGGTTCCCTGCCTTCGGAAAAGGCTCCTGGTCCGGATGGATTCACGAACTCTTTCTACAAGAAATTCGCAACAGAACTTTCCCCTATACTCAGATCTTTTTTTGTATACTACTAAAATGGGCTCCTTCCCTAAGGAAATGCTCCAAGCCCAAATAATCACTATCCATAAGCAGGGAAAGGATCCCTCTCTATGCCAGAGTTATAGACCCATTGCATTGCTCAATACTGATGTGAAAATTTACTCTAAATTAATCGCTAATAGACTATCCCCCTATATCCCAAAATTAATCCATCCGGACCAGGCAAGATTCGTTCATGGTAGACAAACATCCGACAATACCCGTAGAGTATACGACCTTGCCGAATTCATGCTCAGGGAAAAACGCGAGGCTGTACTTCTTTCCCTAGACGCCAAAAAGGCGTTTGATCGTCTAAATTGGGATTTTCTTAATCCTGTTTTAGTAAAATTTGGGTTCCAAGGTGAAATAGCGACCTCTATCTCAGCACTCTATAGCTGCCCATCGGCATCTGTATTAAGCAATGGATTTCCATCTCCAATTTTTGAAATAACAAATGGTACTAGACAAGGCTGTCCCCTTTCCCCGTTTATGTACATTCTGGCTGTCGAGCCATTTGCCGCTACAATTAGAGGGTCTAATGCATTTCCGGGAACTAAGGTGGGTTCTTCAATACATAAACTGAGTTTGTTTGCAGACGACGTAATCCTATTCGTTACCAACCCAGGCTCTTCACTTCCAGCGTTACACAACATCATAGATCATTATAGCGCTTCGTCATTCTATATACTTAATACTACTAAAACAGAGGCCCTGCCTTTCCATATACCACCCGAAACATTGACAAGATTTAAAACAAAATTCAAATACATATGGAAGGAGAACTCCATATCATATCTAAGGATTCACATATCTAATACTACGTCTAACTTAGCAGAATTAAATTTTAAGCCCCTTTTGACCCATATAGATGACCTATTAAAACGTTGGCTAAGTTTTGAAATATCTTGGTTGGGTAGACTAGCCGCGTTCAAAATGACGATTTTACCAAAGCTTATGAATTTGTTCCGAGCAATCCCCTATCTTGTCCAAAAAAATTATATTCGACAGATCCACTCCTTAATTTTGAAATATATTTGGAGGGGAAAAACCCCTTGAATCGCCTATTCTCGATTAACTAGACAGCGCAAGTTAGGTGGGCTCCAAGTCCCCGATCTGTTCGCTTACCATTATGCTTGTCTGGTGGCTCAGATAGGTGACTGGTCCCTTCCCCGTGGAACCAAACCATGGGTAGATTTGGAGAGGGAACTATGCTCATATCCCCTATGGGAGTTTCTGAGGACCCCCAAACAACTACGTCCTCTGGCGAAAGATACTCCTCGAGCCGTTGTAGATTCATGGCCTAGGATCTAACTGCAATCTCTACTAGGAGACTCTCTTTACCAACTAGTAACCTCTCCTTAGGAACCCTCTCACATTTAATACCTGATCTAAACATTTCCCGATGGCAATCTTGCGGCATCTCTTCTATCTCTGATCCGATTATTAATAGATCTATTAGAACTTTTGCCTCCCTTCAACAACAATACAACCTACCACACAGGGAATTATTTACGTATACCCGTATATACCATTGGTTATTGAGTATATTTAAAATCCCGGGCTCCCTACACATTCCACCTGCCCACATCCTATCCAGATTGTCATCAGGGAACTCCAGAGGTTCAATCCGGTTTTGGTACTCCATATACCAAGATAGAGAGGAAATGGGTAAATCTCCCTTGCAACTCCAATGGGAAGCTGACTTACAAACCACATTAACACCTCCTCAATGGGAATCCATATACTTAACAGCCCACCGCTTCTCCAGATGCCATAACCACCGTGAAATGCAATATAAATTGTTACAGAGACTCTACTTCACGCCAGCTAAACTACATAAAATTTGGCATTCTCAATCGAAGTTTTGCTGGAGAAACTGTATGGAAGTAGGCGATCTATTCCATATCTTCTGGAGCTGTACTCGCATACGTCCTCTATGGAACGAAGGTGTTCACATTAGCCCATAAAGTCCTACAAGTACGCATCCAGAAATCCCCTGCTCTGGCACTGTTACATATTTACCCTTCGGGTATATCTAAGGCGGATTGCTACGTTCTAGGACATATATTTATAGCCACAAGAGCAGCTATTGCTCAACATTGGAAATGCCCATCTCCCCCCCTCTCTAAAATAATCCGCAAGATTCATTTTGCCTTTTCAATGGAAACTGTAGGTTTACCGGGCCCCTCCTCATCCTCTTCCCCTGTAGTGAAGTGGTCTAGTTGGTCAAAGTTTACTGCAGCTGGGGAAGCTGCATTACTTCTCCTCGAAACCCCTTAGATTCCTATCTTATTGAAAGGTTTATTGTTGTCTTATTTACAAATGATGTTTTATTACAATGTAATCTTAGGGTACAAGAACAACCTGTTGTCCATACTATTTGCTTCTTATTCATTGTTTGTACGATTGGAAATGTTGTAATTTTTTCCTGATTCCCTTCCCTCCCTCCTCAATTTTTCTCCTTTCTGTACCCCTTCCCCTCCGTGTTTCACGGACAAAATTCTAATAAAAAAAACTATTGATGATAAACAAAAAAAAAAAGTGGGAGGCACATATAGAAACCGTTGTAATTCCTACACCGCTCACCTGATTTGGATGTAATTACCCTCAAATTAAATCTGAAAGTCTGCAGTTAAAGCACATCGTTTGTTTCATTTCAAAGCCATTGTGGTGGTGAATAGAGGCCAAAATATGAAAATTCTGTCAATGTCCTAATACTTATGCGCCTGACTGTGTATATACATATATATATATATATATATATATCTGTGACAAATGGATGGCACTCTCATGTATAAAATGTACGTCCGGGTGCCCTCTGTGAAGGGTGTAATTCCTTCCAATATGTTTATGATCTGGATGTCAGTCGACATGTGTATTGGTTACACAATACACGCGTTGATTATGCGATTTATAATGTTCCTCCGGTCTTCTGTTATTTGTTTTTAGACACATTGTTTGTTGCCTTGGCAACGGGTCACGCTTGTGACGTCACGTCGTGGCGCCCTGAGACGGAACCCGGATGCTGTGGCTGTACACGTGGTGTGGTGCTGGGTCTATGTAAGTAACTGTTTTTGTAATTTGTCTTTTGATCTTGAAAACGATGCATTAAAGCATCGAAACGTTGATTGTACCTGCACGTTTGCTAGTGATTTTTAGGAGTGCCGCTGAACTTTTCTGGTTATATATATATATATATATATATATATGGCAGTCAGATGGGTGAGTCTGGGTTTGGCAGACACTGATGGTCTAAATACTGGCACTGAAATCCTGACAGCTTCGAGATCCCGGCACCAGTATTCCGACCACCCATTCCGAAGGTAAGTATCGACAAGTAGGGTGCGGGGTTAGGGTTAGGCACTAGGGGGAGGGTTAGGGTTAGGCACTGGGGAGGGAGGGTTAAGTTTAGGGTGCAAGGAGAGAGTGTTAGGTTTAGGGTGCGAGGAGGGGGAGGTTAGGTTTAGGCACCGGGGAGGGAGGGTTAAGGGTTAGGGTTAGTCCTAGCATACAGATGTGCCCAGCTAGTTTGTTGCTCCATACGCCATGTAACGTAGCACTGGAAAAAAGTCATTAAGTGTAATATATATTTTTTTCTACCAGGTGTCACTTTTCCTAAACTACACAGCGCATGCGTCAGATTTCCAATGCATTTTCTGTATCACCGCCCGATCATTGACAGAAGCAGTGATTCGGTACACTATAGTACAACATTTTCCTCATGGAATCAGAGCTGTAGAAGAATGTCTAATAAAGTTTTCAAATATTACATTAAGTGTGTGTCTTGTACTTTTTTATAAAAATATTTCACACGCACGCATAGCTCTGTATTACATACTGACTGTGCGTTTGAAGCTGCACACTTGCATCAATGTCGGTACTGTCTGCGCTGTCCCAGACTCTAGTGATTTCATGACTTTAGGAACTAGTAGCGGGCTCTGTTTGAAAGAGTGGTCTCTATATTACAAACTGATGTTGCGTTTTAATCCGCACACTTGCGTCAATGTCTGTGCTGTCCCCAGACAAACACTATAGTGATTTCATGACTTTAGGAACTATCAAAGAGCTGTTTAAAAGTGGGGTTTTAAGCCACACACTTGCGGCACTGTCGGCATGTCGGTGCTGTGGTGACTGCCAGCTCTGGGGGTTGCAATGGGATCTCTGGCGCAAGCCCAATGGAGCCGCTCCATATGCCAGTCGCGCTATGCTGTGGCATATGGAGGCTCACAGTACACATTGTATGCTGTAATTCACAGACATAACATTACATACACGACAGGTGCAGCTTTTGATATGGCTGGTGTGTGGGCTAGCAGTTAAGTGATCATTTTGCTACAGTGCTTGTTCCACGGGTTCGAGGCCAGGAAAATGAATATAGATTAAAACTTCACTACACGATTAAAAAGAATCAGGCTACTTTATGCCACTGCTATGTGCTCATGAAAGGGACAGTGCCCCCCTCCAATGATTGCTTCCACTGGAAATAAAATAACACACACTGATTCATTGCCCCCACAGCCAAAAGATAAATAAAAACAAACATTAATTCCCTCCAGCCCCCTACAGAAGACTGAGTAACCTCACCTGCTGGGCTGTCACAGATAGCTGCAGAGCTAATTAAAGGAGACCAGCCTCCAGTCACTTCAGAAAGTCCAGGCCAGTGAGCGTCTCCCTCCAGAGAGTCCAGACTAGGCCAGTGGGTTGGAACTTGATCCCACTTCCTTCCTCAGCCCCCCATCTCCTTCCTCAGCCCACCATCACCTTCCTCGGTCCTCAGCAACATCACCTTCCTCAGTCCACAGCCACATCAGCATCCTCAGCCAGCCCCCAGCCACATCCCCTTCCTCAACCAGCCCCCAGCCACATCACCTTCCTCAGCCAGCCCCCAGCCACATCCCCTTCCTCAACCAGCCCCCACCCACATCACCTTCCTCAGCCAACCCCATCACCTACCTCAGTCCACAGCCACATCACCTTCCTCAGCCAGCCCCCATCACAGACCAGCTTCCCTGGCTCAAGTCCTCATGCTGCTGTACTCTCCTCCTGTCTGCTCAGTCCTCACCCCCGCAGGTCCCGGCCAACAGAGTCAGCAGTGCAGCATGTGCCCTGAACGCTCCCTGACCCCTGCTGTGAAGGGTATCTAGATGCTGCCATTAAGTGTGTGTACTCCCTATCAAAGCACGCATGGTGTGTGATGTCACATGTCACTAAGGGGTCACGCGGTCGCCCAGCGCTGCCAGATCCAGACTGAGGGCCTGATTCTGATCCGCTCGCGATCACTGGACGCTCGCAAGCGGGTCGATGGTGCCGAAGTGCGCTTGCGCACGACGGAGGGAGCTCCGTCGTGCGCATGCGTGAGACCCGGCGAGCGACGGGGAATCCGATCCGATCTGATCCTGGCGAAGTGAATCAAGGGCTTGATCCACCAGTCCTTAGCGCTCCATTTCAACTCCTCCTTTAGTTTCTCCAGCTGTTTTTGCAAAAGTCTAATGAGGGGAATGACCTGACTCAAGCTGGCAGTGTCTGAACTAACTTCACGTGTGGCAAGTTCAAAGGGTTTGAGAACCTTGCACAACACGGAAATTATTCTCTACTGCGCTTGAGTAAGGTGCATTCCCGCTCCACGGCCTATGTAGCCCTGGATGGTCTTTTGCTACTCCTCCATCCGCTGAAGCATATAGAGGGTAGAATTCCATCTTGTTACTACCTCTTGCTTCAGCTGGGGGCAGGGCAAATTCAACAGTATCTGCTGGTCCTACAATCTTCGACAAGCAGTTGCCAAATGTCTAAAATGTCCCAAAATTTTACGGGACACAGAGAGCAAAAATTTGCACCACCAAATTAATTGTGTGAACAAAACATGGGACATGTTGGAATTCGCCCAGATGTAATGCTCTCACAATATTGGTAGCATTGTCAGAAATCACAAATCCCGAGGAGAGTCCAAATGGAGTAAGCCAATTTGCAATGATTTCCCTGAGTTTTTCTAAGAGGTTCTCAGCGGTATGCCTCTTAGTGAAACCAGTTATACAAAGAGTAGCCTGCCTCTGAATGAGCTGGCATTTGGTAGATGCTGCTGCTGTTGTAGGCAATACACCTACCCAGTGGGCAGTCACAGTCATGTAATCTTTAGTTTCCCCTGTCCCACTTATCCACATATCAGTGGTCAAGTGGACAGTGGGTACAATGGCATTTTGGAACACATTAATAAGGTTTTTTTTAATGTCCTTGTACTTACTGGGAATTGCTGTTCTAGCAGAGTAGAATCTAGAAGGGATCTGGTAGCGAGGACACAGGACCTCAAGTAACTCTCTAAAACCCACTTCATTAATGGCGGATACTGGACGCACATCTAATACCAGCATAGCTGTTATGGCGTCAGTAATCTGCTGTGCAACTGGGTGACTGCTGTCTTACTTGTTCGCCCTTGCAAAGGATTGTTTGACAGTTATTTGTTTGGTTACAGTACTACAAGTAGTCTTCCTCTGGGTCCCCTTCTGGTATGAAGATCCACTCACAGAAACAGCAGCAGCAACAGGCACAGTCATCAAAGATCCTTCTGTGGAATCACGGATAGGAGAGGAGTCAATCATGCTTATAACATTGGATGTAGCAGGACTACTTCTGATGACGAATGAAGATGATGATGCAGGTGTTGGTGGTGGAGATCGAAGGCACTTGGATCCCACAGAGAGGGAGCAGGTAGGGGATCCTGGACTGATTGTTACATTTTTAGTTTTGGAACTTGGCAGAATACACTTTGGAATTTGATGAATACGCTCCAAGTGACGTAACAAGGAGGAGGTTCCTAGATAGTTAAGGTCCTTACCTCTGCTCACTCTTGCTTGGCATCAGTTACAGATGGCTTGACAACTGTTGTCCAGATTTGGGTGGAAATAATTCCACACATGAGAAGTGGATATTTTTGTCTTTTGCCCCGGCATGACAACAATGGGCTTTATCATACCATGGGCAACAACTGTTGCCTGACTTACACAAACGACATTCTCGGCATCAACATCCTCATCACCCTTAGCGACAACTACTGAAATATCCTCCTCATCCTCCATGTGCAATTCCAAGGAAGCATCCTAGATGACTGTCAGCAATATGTTGACTGCCCTTCCCCACATTTACAGGGCACATAAATGTTGGAAGGAGGATCCTCAAGTACACTATTTGAAAGGTCTGGCTCATACATGACAACCATGGACACAATTGCACTCTCCTCGGGGATTTGTGATTTTGATTTCTCTGAGCACACAGTTGGTTCTTCCGGAGCTATCTTACTCATCTTCTTCTTAACAACTTTAATTTTTTTTATAGTACCACCACTACTGCCTAAAGCAGAAGGGGCTATCATCACTAGAACCACCAGTCATAAATAAAGGCCAAGGCCTTCTCCTTTCCTTGCCACTTTGTGTAGTGAATGGCATATTGCCAATTTTTTGTTTATCTAAAGCCAACTTGGCTTTTAATTTTTTTCTTTAACACAGCAAAAGAAGTTGCTTTTCCATGTCCATGGCCTGACTTAAGCCCTGGGGCATCGGCCTTCATAGAGGATGAGGACGTTGATGGCCATGCATCATCATGACTGCTTCTGGCAGCTACAACATGTGGTTCTTCCTCTCCTGTCATGTGACTGCCCTCCATATTCACTGCGGTCTTGCAGCAGTGTCACCAAGCAAGCAGCAATAGTGTAGCCAAGTTGCAGCTAATGCACACTCAGAAAAAAATACACGTATTATTTTTTTTTGTCAAGGGCCTGGAGCCCTGACCAAGGCAGCAGCGATTCACGACACAGGCAGCACTAGGTTGCTGCTGTCTGAAAATAAGTGCGGCTAATGCACACGCACACTCAGAATAAAAATACACTTTTTATTATTTTTTAGTCCAGAACTTGGGGGCCCGGAGCACCCATGATGGAGGCAGCAGCGATTGACGACACAGGCAGCACTAGGTTGCTGTCTGATAATAAGTGTGGCTAACACACACGCACACTCAAAAAAAAAATACACTTATTGTTATTTTATTTTTTTTTGTCCAGAACTTGGGGCATGGAGCACCCCTGACTGAGGCAGCAGCGATTGATGACACAGGCAGCACTAGGTTGCTGTCTGATAAGTGCAGCTAACGCACACAGAAAAAAAATAAAAAAAAATTTTTTTTCGTCCAGAACTTTGGGCCTGGAACCCTGACCGAGGCAGCAGCGATTGATAACACAGGCAGCATGCTACCAGCCCTGATGTACACAGCACAGCAGTCCAGATGTACACAGCAGACAGCACCAGCCCAGATGGACACAACAGACAGCGCCAGCCCAGAGGAACACAGCAGACAGCACCAGCCCAGATAGATTAGGACAGTAGCCCAGCCCTACAATATCCACCCTCCCTGTTCAGTCTCCACAGCCGGAGTGAAATGGCGCTGCCGCGGGGACTCCTTATATAGCAGAGATGAAAGCTCGCAAGCCGCGAGATTTCGTCTCTGATGTTTTGCCTCGGTTTGAGATCCGGACCGGCGTGGGAACCAAACGCACGTTCGGTTCTCGCCCCGGATCTCTAAGTTCGGGTTGGTTCGGATCTCTGAGATCCGAACCCGCTCATCTCTAATAATATACTGTATGCAGTTAATCACACCTTTTTAATACATGCTTTTAGATAAGATGAAAACAAAATGGATTTGCCAATGGTCACTGCATGATGCCAACTAGAAAAAGTAAACAAAAATGATTATTGTAAGTACTGTAGGTCAAACACAGTAGTGTACAGTTAATTAAAAATATATTCACTGTTATACAGTAGTTTAACAGTATACAGTATGAATCTACTATAGTATATACATTACTGCAGTTTTTTTTTCAGTAAGTCTTTACTCAACAACTGAATTACACTATGACATTAACATGCATTTCTAAGAAGGGTGCAGTGTGGTGTCTGCTGCCATGCAGGTGAACTTCTGTAGCTTGCATCGCACCGTCTCACCTTCAGCCCATATGTTGCTTAGATGGTCCTGGAATTCCAAGCTGGACAAGGACACGACTACTGTACTGTACCTAGGAGGTGACGTGAGAACCATCCTTCCTCAATGCCGACTGATACGCCCTACTAGACCGAGGACTACACAAAAAGATTTAAGTGAGAATCGTCACTGGCACTTATGGCCTTAGTTCCAGAGTTTCACCTATACTGAATTTTTTATTTGATTTTATATTATATTAAATTTTCTTAATTTTTTTCATTAGTATTAATTCAGTACTTGCATGAAGTTTATATTTATAAATATACTATAATAACAATATATACTATTCAGTAAATATAAATATATTTATAGTGTGTGCACATGTGTGTGCAGGGATGCAGTTAGTGGACCAGTGGACGAGATGCTGCCAGTCTACACTGTATCTCGACTGCAGAAGCCCAGCATGGGACTTAAGATAGGCGTCGAAATAATGAAAATAATACCGAACACCAAAGGACACCAGCCTGAATGAGGTAAGTCCGGGGGGCCATTAGCATTAGCTGCGGGGGGGGGGGGGGTGAAGGTTTAGGGTTAGGGTTGGGAATCCCCAGGGGTAGGTTAGGGTTATGCAACCCCTGTGAGGGTCAGATTTAGGATTACAGTAGGTTTAGGCACCTCCGCGGGGAGATTAGGGTTAGACAATAGAGGGGAATGTTAGGGTTAGATACAGCTAAGGGGGGGGTTGGTAGTGGAGGGGTAGGGATAGGGTACTTACCTTCTCCCATCTGGCTGCCGGTGTTGGGATACTTTATACCCATTCTGTTTGTGCATGTACTGTATGTTTTAATAAACATTAACTTTTTCAAACCTGGGATGCCCAATCTTTAAAATGGTGCCACACGTTAAGACACAGAGGGCCTGATTCAGACCCGCTCACGAGCGCTGAGCGCTCGCAAGCGGGTCGATGTTGCCCAAGTGCATTATGGGTCTCGCACCAAAGGGGGCATGCTGTCGATGGTGATTGACAGCTCGCCCCCTTTGGTGGGCGTGCCAGGGGCGTGGTTGCCCAGACAGAGGCGTTCCCATGGGAATGCCTACCGTCTGGGGCCAGCCCCACTGACATCACTAGTGATGTCAGTGGGAGTGCTTTTGGCTCTGATAGAGCCAAAAGCAATCAAGGGCTTGCGGCAGCGAGACCCTACCGCAAGGGTCTCGTCACAAGCCCGATGGTCGCGATGGTCTTGACCATCGCGACCATCATTTTGGCCGCTCCAAAAAGGAGCAGGGACGGCCCTGATTCAGAGCGAGCACTCTGTCAGAGCGTCCAGCTCTGAATCAGGGCCTGAGTCAGTTTGTAATCCAGGGACCCCTCTATGACTCAGACCCCTCTATTAGTTTCTAAGACATGCATTCACTACATATATAAAGAAATATTTGTACTCAACATGTAAATCAGCACTACCATAGGCAATATAATAATTGCAAATCGAGACTGAGACCAGTACTTATAGTATTGTGTGTACTTAGATACAATGGGTCATAATTGGGAGTAATTGGCTTTGTTATTATCAAGGATAGTGAGTGCTGTTTTGCAGTATATACAGTGGTGGATCGTCTGTATCCCCACACTCTCATGCATGTACATAAATAAACCTTAAATATGTAAGCAATTATATGAATTTAAAATTGTAAAGAATGAAAAAAAGTTATATTTGGAAAATTACTGAGAAAAGGAAAAATAAACAAGGAAATTAGAAAAAATGGCATGCAGTATTGGAAGAAAAAAACAGAATTAGAAAAAATGGCATTTAGTATTGGAAGCTTGTGTCACTCCGATGTTATGCTTGTTTGAGGTGATGTCCAATGCAGACCTCAGTTAGGTTATAGGTAGTAATGTGCATGGTCAGGTGGGTTTTGGGGGCTGTGTCCTGGTAGGGCAGTGTCCCGTACCCCCAGTTGCACAACTTACTCTTCCTTTTGTAGCGCTCACCTCCGGGTGAGCGGGATGACGATCTGCGGTGGCTCCATTCACTGTCTGTGTCGCTGTTAGGTCAGTGTGTATGGATTCGCGAGCTCTGACTGGGGCAGTGTCCAGGCCAGCTCTTCAGCGAGACTTCCGGGTTGCCTCGTGTAATGAGACTTTGGTGGATTGGTGAGTGGGGGTTGGTGTGTACACCTTTCAGATGCAGGTGATAGATGATGTGTGTGTGTCTTCCAATGCGTATCAGCCTCTAGCCTTCCTCAGGGAATCCTTATGTTAACTGCAGATGTGATGGCTATTTATACTGTATGTCACCATCTTTGTTCTAGTTTGACCTTAGATGTCTGATAGCATGGTGGTCATCTTTGTTGTGGTTTGACCTCAGATGTCATTC
This sequence comes from Taudactylus pleione, assembly GCA_031769625.1. Lineage (NCBI taxonomy): Eukaryota > Metazoa > Chordata > Amphibia > Anura > Myobatrachidae > Taudactylus > Taudactylus pleione. The sequence goes on along the minus strand of JAUIMM010000350.1, from coordinate 16,787,564 downwards.
TGATAGTACAGTGACCATTTTTGAAATGGTATTGATAATACTTTTGCCCTCATCATAGGACTATGCTGTGCAGAATCAAAAAATTTTTTTTTAAATAATGGAAATGTTCCAATGTTATGCTGGAATTAAGATAACACAGAGAAATACTTAGTATGCTTTACATAAATGAAGGGATTCAATATACAGTTCTTTATGTTTATGCTGTATATGTGGGTATGGGGGTGTATATTTTTTATGGTACTCTGTGTTCGCTCAGACTGGATGTATTTGTCCCACAATGTTAGTCATGCCACTTCTGTGGTATAATGCCTTCAAGTACTATAATTGGATTTCTTTAATTGTTGGATATTAAACAAGGCTGTTTTATAATCTACTCGACTCTATTTGTTGGATATTATTCAGGGGTATATAACAAAACAAATCAACCTCACTTGCGCTCTGGATTGTTCCAACAAGTCAACAATAAGTCCATCAAAGGAATTGTGCCACGTCCTCCGGTATAGGTAATTCTCCGGTATAAAAAAGAAGAAATGGAAAACACAATATAGTGTAATAATGTCACTGTACGATGTAGCCACCTGGGGATGTGAATATGAGGAGAATATGGTGGACTATGAAGATCTTCTCCTGGCTTAGTATGGTCCCAACTCCCATAAGAATCTCCCAGATGTGAATGAGGATGTCTCGTGTAGAGTTCCTTACATGTATGCTTACTTGTAAGGGGGCGATATATGGACATATAAAGGTATCTTTATTTTAAGAAACCTCGACCTGTGGTCCTTAATGGAATGTGGGGACTTTCAAGTCATGATAGGACAAGGTAAAAGAAAATACCATCATCCAGTACCATGAAGATAGCTATTTATTATAAATAGAAACATATATTAAAAAATGCATCAGTAAGCCCATACCATCAGATGGTAATATTATGCAGATTTCTATTGCCCTGCAGAAGATGGACCCGGATCAGTAAGGGCAAATGGGTAGCATATAGAATGGATGGGATACTGCATACAATGGGTGAAGCGGCACTCTTCAACATGTTTTGGCGCGCTGTGGCATCTTTTTCAAGATGAGTGTCCTTTTACTCTCTGATGCAAGCTCTGTTTCAGCAGCCTCCTGTTGGATAGTAAACAAGGGTGTTTTATAATCTTCTCAACTCTATTTGTTGGATATTATTCAGGGGTACTCTCTGTTTCAGCTGGTAATGACAGCTTTAATCTCATTGTCAGCATTGAGAACTCGGGGTCTCAGGGTGAATATCCACTTAAGCTCATTGTGGTTAAGTATCTTCTCGAAATCCCCCTCCCCCAGTTCTTATCTAACCTCAAGACTCCCAGGAATTTGAGACCTTCTGGGTTTTGGTTATGCTTGACTTCGAAATGCAAGGAGAGGTTATATGTCTTATGTTTCGGTGATGTTCTGAAATCCTCACCTTTAATTTCCGTAGTATCCTGCCAAAATACTGTAAGGGGTACTCTATCAAATACATCACCCCTGTGTCGTTACAACTTGTGTGTTGTTTGATCTTATATGTCATTCCCCTTGAATTAGATTGGAATTGTTGTTGTTTGTGGTGGTGTGTCCTGTTCTGAAATTCTGGCAGCTACCACAATAGTAAATACCCTCCTTTATGTTTGTGTTGTTCAGGGTAGTCTGAATCTTTTGTTCTTTTCTTATATGGTTCTTCACTAGATATTGTTTTAGATCCTGTGCCTTTCTATATATTATCTTTGGTTTTTCTGGTATTATGTCCGCTAGTATCTCATCTTCCCTTATGATGTGCCAATGTCGATTCAGGATCTGTTGGAGTCTCCTTGTGTCTATGTTGTACTTAGTAATTAATACAGTTTTGAATAGATCAGCTTTGTTCTCTGTTTGTATGAAAGTAGTGTATTTCTATCTAGTTTCTCTACTTTATCATAGGCATCCTCTACCATCTTTTTGTCGTATCTTTTACTTATAAATTGTTCCTTCATCTTCTGACTCTGAGTTCTAAAGTTCTCTATTTCACTACAGCTGCATCTTAACCTGGTAAACTGGCTTACCGGAATACTGTTCAGCCAGTTTGGGTGATGACTGCTAGTGGAGAGAATATAGCTGTTCATGTCAACTGGCTTTATATAGGTTTTCGTGTGAAGTTGATGGTCCTCAATGTATATGTTAATGTCCAGGAAATTTACACTTGTTTGGTTATATTCTGTTGTAAATTCCAGATTGTATGTATTTGTGTTAATATGGTTAAAAAATTGTTGTAGCGTGTCCTTGTCTCCCTTCCATATAAAGAAGACATCATCTATATACCTCCTCCACAGGACTAGATTTGTGCCAAAGCCATGCCCAGACCAGATGTTACTGTCTTCCCAATGACCCATGAATAGGTTGGCATAACTTGGCACAAATCTAGTCCCCATCACTGTGCCTTTTCTTTGTCTGAAGTACTGTCCCCCAAACCAAAAATAATTGTGCTTAAGTATATAGTGGATCGATTTAGTAATGAAGTCTATCTGTTCTGGTTGTAATGTCGCGTCTTCTGTCAAACATTGTTGTGTTGCTTTGAGTCCCTGTTCATGATCTATGACTCTGTACAAGGACGTGATGTCACTTCTACACAGCCAATAATCATCTTCCCATTTGGTGTGTTTAATTGTCCTCAGTATGACTATGGTGTCTTTGACAGGTGCCAGAGTATAGGCTCCATACCATACTCCAGCGTTCCTAGTGCTTACCTGTTATCCTGATCTTGACCTTGGCTTGTTTGTGACTCTGAATTCATCTGATCCCTTGTACAGCTCCTGATATCTGGTTCTGACCTCGGCTGCTCATTGTGACCCCTTTATGTCTGCTCCCTGGTACCGTCTCATCTGTTTGGTTATGACCCGGCCTGTCGACTACATTCTTCTGCACCTCATCCAGTGTCCACCAGTACCTGTATAGGGGAACCTAACCTGAGGGCCGCGACCTGTGTGTCGGACGCAGCCAAGTCCATACCTTCTTGCAAGGGTCCCTGGTGAATACCGCTGGCAGATTAGACTACGCTCCTCAGGCATAGGTCTAGCCAATTCCCTAAATATGTGCCATATCCACAATCCATCCGAGAGTTGTGACAGAATACTCTAGCCAACAACAGGGATGCTACTGGTAATCTATCACCACTACACCTGCTCGAGAACTTACTTGCTAGACTCGAGAAGCAAGAACAAGACCAGGCACAGATTATGCAGTGTCTGCAGACACTGATGCAGCAAGTTGGTGTCGCTCAAGCACCTCCAGTACAACCAGGTCCATCTACTATGGCACCAGCCGCAGGGGCTTCCACACCAATACGGATTCCGAATCCAACAAAGTATGATAGGGATCCAACAGGCTGTCGTGGATTCCTGAACCAGGGCTCGATCCAGTTCGAAGTCCAGGCAGCAAGTTTCCCTTCAGACAGGACAAAAGTGGCTTATATAATCTCGCTATTGTCAGGTCAAGCATTGGCTTGGGCCTATCCATTGTGGGAAAGGAATGATCCGCTTGTCAACATAAGTGCCGAGTTTCTGAGAGCCTTTCGGTAGGTCTTTGATGAACCTGGGCGAGTATCCTCTGCAGGGTCGGCCATCTTGCAGCTGAAACAGGGGAACCAATCTTCGGGACAGTATGCCGTACAGTTCCGAACCCTTGCTTCAGAATTGGGGTGGAACAATGAAGCCTTGGTTGCCGCATTTATGCAGGGACTGTGGAATCAAATTAATGATGTCATTGCTCTCAGGGAATTGCCAACTTCCTTGGACGACTTGATCTCCTTGTGTATCCGAGTAGACCTTTGCCAAAGAGAGAGAGCACGAGAAAAGGAACAGTCTCGTCCCTTCACTTTTAAGCTGGCCCCACAATTCACGGCATGTACTGAGTCTCCAGAGGAACCCATACAGATTGGGGAATCTTGCCTTCCTGTCACAGAAAGGGATATGAGGTTCAAAAATAATCTTTGTTTATACTGGGCGAATCAAGCCACCTCCTCTCTGGCTGTCCAAAGCATCCGAGAAACGAGAAGGCCTAAATGATTGAGGGGTGGTCAGTTTAGGTGCATTGAAATACACCCCAAAAAACCAAGATACTTCCCAGTTTTCCATCGAAGTAACCCTGGTCATGGGAAATTCCTTTGAAGAAGTCAAAGCCTTCTTAGATTCAGGTGCCGATGTCAATTTCATCATGGCTAAAAAGGTACAAGAGTTAAGTATTGCTAGTATGCCGCTGCAAAAACCCCTTAGCATCATTGGCGTGGATGGAAATAAACTTCCCATGGCTACCATTCACTCACGGATGACAGAAATCACCATGCAAATAGGGGTACTTCATCGGGAATCAATAACATTCTATATCCTCCCATCAGCCGAAAGTCCTGTTATCCTGGGTCTTCCTTGGCTTCGCAAGCATGACCCTGTTCTGGGCTGGAGAGAGCCTCAAATACTGTCATGGGGTTCTCAATGCCGAGGGTCTTGTTTACTGTCTGTAAAACCACCTCATCGCATCATTCGGACTTCCGTTGTCTCTTCGGAAGATCAGCTTCCGGCTCCATACCAGTGCTTCAGAGATGTGTTCAGCAAAAAGCCGCAGAGATGCTTCCTGCCCATCGGGAGTGGGGATTGTGCTATAGATTTATTGCCTGGAAAAGTCCCACCTCATGGAACAATTTTTCCCCTCACTTCCCGAATCCCAGGCATTTACTGAATACATTACAGAGAACCTGGAATGTGGATTTATCATAGAGCCTAAATCAACTGCTGGAGCTGGTCTCTTTTTGTTAAAAAGAAGGATGGGGGTTTGAGACCATGAATCGATTACCGGGGCCTGAATGCAATTACCATCAAGGATCGGTTCCCTCTACCTATGATTTCATAACTCTTTGATTGGATAAAGGGGGCAAAGATTTTCACTAAGCTAGATCTTCGGGGGGCCTACAATTTAATCAGAATCCGATCTGGAGATGAGTGGAAAACGGCCTTTAACACTCGAGATGGCCACTACGAATACTTAGTTATGCCTTTCAGATTAAGCAACGCCCCAGCTGTGTTACAAAAATACATCAGTCATATTTTCCGGGATCTGTTGTATAAATACATAGTGGTGTATTTGGACGATATCCTAATATTTTCTGAAGTCATAGCCAACATGTTTTTGAGGTGCTTTCTTGACTCCAAGCTAATCAGCTTTTCTGCAAACTTGAGAAATGCTCATTTGAACAAAATGAACTGACATTTCTAGGGCACATCATTTTGGGTTCCTGCCTTCGAATGGACCCAGAGAAGCTTGCCGCTATTGTCAACTGGTTGGATTGATCATCCAGTTGGATTGAAAGCAATACAACGCTTCCTGGGTTTTTGCAACTTCTACCGCCAATTCATAAGGAACTACTCTTCCATTTAAAACAGCACTTCCTTTCAGCACCCATCCTGAGACAACCTAATTGTGACCAACCATTTTTTCTGGTGGTGGACGCCTCCACGGTTGGGGTTGGGGTAGTCCTGTCACAGAGAGACAAAGGAAATAAGTGGTACTCCTGTGGGTTCTTCTCCCGAAAGTTCTCTACATCAGAGAGGAATTATGCTGCTGGTGATAAGGAACTACTTACCATCAAACTGGCTCTACAAGAATGGTGATACTTATTAAAAGGAGCTAAATTCCCCGTAACAGTCTACACCGATCATAAGAATTTGACGTACCTCAGGACAGCTCACTGTTTAAATTATCGTCAGTCCAGATGGTCATTATTCTTCGATCGATTTAATCTAGTGATTACTTACCGGCCGGGTAATAAGAACATCAAGGCCGATGCCCTGTCTCAAGCATTTAGTTCTGCAGAAATGGAAGAAGTAAAGGCCATTCTAAACCCTGCCTGATTTTTAGCAGCCACCAAGAGGGTCAATATTCCACTGGGGAAAACTTTCATAGCCTCTGAACTTCGGGCTAAACTACTTCAGTGGGCGCATTCATCACATTTCAGTGGGCATGCAGGCATCAAAAAAACCTTGGAACTGATCCTCAGGTGGTACTGGTGGCCAACGATCCATCAGGATGTAAAGGATTTCATGGCAGCCTGTCATATTTGTGCTCATCACAAGATTCCACTGCACTCTCCATAGGGTTCCCTGTTGCCACTACCAGTGCCTGATTGCCCTTGGATTCACATTTCCATGGACTTTGTGACTGATCTGCCTTCATGCAAGGGTTCAACACAATTCTGGTGGTGGTGGATAGGTTCTCCAAGGCCGCTCACGGTATTCCTTTGAAAGGTCTACCCTCAGCACCAAAGTTGGCAGAGATTTTTGTAAGAGAAATCTTTAGGTTACACAGGTTTCCTAGGGACATTGGGGGTCATTCAGACCTGGCTGCAAGCACCGATGTGCTCGCAACCGGGTCGATGGGTAGCCCTGCGCGCATGCAGTGGCCGCACTGTGCATGCGCAAGCCCCGGAGCGAGAGAGAAACTCTCTCACTCCGGAGCTTGCTACAAAAGGGGCGACTGTCGATGTTGATCGACAGCTCGTCCCTTTTTGTAGGCGGGCCGGGGGGTGGTTTCCAAAACTGAGGCGTTCCTTAAAGAATGCCTACCGTTTTGTGGGCGGCCGCACTGACATCATCAGTGATGTCAGTGGGGAGCTTCCTGCTCCATCAGAGCAGAAAGCTCCCTGGGGCTTGCAAGTGCCCAGACCCAACCTTAGGGTCTGGTCGCAAGCCCCGATGGTCGTGATGGTGATCACCATCGTGACCATCACCCTGGTTGCTAGCTAAGCTGTGGGTGGTAACCCACAGCTTAGCTTGCGACCAGGAGGCCACACCAAAAAAAGGCCACACCAAAAAAAAAGAAACACCTGCCCTCATTCAGAGAGAGCGATCGCTTCTTGCGACGGCCTCTGAATGAGGTCCATTTTTTCCGACAGAGGGGTACAGTTTACTTCTCAGTCCTGGAGAGCATTATGCAGCTGCTTTGGCATCAATCTGAGCTTTTCTTCAGCCAATCATCCCCAGATAATGGCCAGACTGAATGAGTAAACCAAGAATTGGAAAAATTCATTAGGATGTATGTTTCTGGCAATCAAGATGACTGGGTCTCTCTACTACCTTGCACTGAATTTGCCCACAATAACCTGTACCATGAGGCATCGGGACAGTCTCCATTCTTTGTTCAGTATGGCCTGCATCCAGTGTTACCCAAGTTACCGGGCCTTTAGCCAGTATCACCCCCAGCTGTACCTGGTACAGTGAATCGATTCTTTAGGGTCTGGAAGATGGTAAAGAGGAATTTGTGTAGAACTTCTTCAAGTTACAAGCTGTTTGCAGATAGGAGAAGGAGGAGGGGTCTGGTGCTGGCTCCTGGTGATAGAGTCTGGCTGTCAACCAAACATCTAAGATTAATGGTTCTGACAATGAAATTTGCTCCCAGATTCATTGGTCCTTTTCAGATCTTACAGGTGATCAACCCAGTGGCATATCGTTTGAAACTTCCAAACACTTTAAGAAAACCCAATGTGTTTCACGTTTCTCTTCTCAAGCCCGTGGTGCTCAATAATTTCTCAACTCATTGCAACCCTCCTCCTGCGATTCCGGTAGACCATCAAGAGGAATATGAAGTGAAACAGATTCTGGGCTCTATGGTTTCTAGAGGAGCTGTTCAATTTCTAGTAGATTGGAGGGGCTATGATCCTGAGGAACGCTGCTGGGTCAAGGCTTCTGACATTCATGCGCCTCCGCTTCTTCAGAAATTTGTTTGACTCCAAATTCATCTGACCCCTTGTACTGCTACTGATATCTGGTTCTGACCTCGGCTGCTCCCTGTGACCCATTTACATCTGCTCCCTGGTACCGTCTCATCTGTTTGGTTCTGACCCGGCCTGTCGACTACGTTTATTCTTCTGCACCTCATCCAGTGTCCACCAGTACCTGTACAGGGGAACCTAACCTGAGGGCCACGACCTGTGTGTCAGATGCAGCCAAGTCCATACCTTCTTGTGAGGGTCCCTGGTGAATACCGCCGGCACATTAGACTCCGCACCTCAGGCATAGGTCTAAGCCAATTCCCTAAATATGGGCTGCATCCCAAATCCATCCGAGAGTTGTGACAGTAAATAGTAGAACTCAGGTATTATGGGGTGTGTTATGTTCAGGAAGTTGTGTTCTTTCTCTCTCAATTATCAGTTTTTTGTTATCACTAAGTTCTTTTAGTGCCTCCATTTCTGCTTTTGCCAAATTCATGCGTCTATTTGTATGTTTCTCTGGGAATTTTTCTAGGTCTTTGGTTACTAGTTTTTTGAATGTTTCAACCATATGCCCTCTGCACTGTTGGGGATAGAATTTTGATTTAGGTTTTAGATCTGAATGTTTGTATCTTGGTTTTCTGTATATGTATTGGTTATTGCTGTAATATTTAGCTAATGTTAGCGTGCAAATAAATTTATGTAAAACCAAATAGGTTTGGAACTTGTCTAGCTTGGTTGTGGAGGCAAATTTCAGTCCTTTATTTAACAGTTTTTTCTTGGTTCTGTGTGAGTATGATGTCACTCAGAATGATTATGCCATTGTCAGTGTTATGGTGTTTTGTCTCTTCCAGGGTTTTTCCAGTGTTGTGTCTGCCTCCTCTGTGTCCCCTTCTAGTCTTTCTAGTTTTCTTTTCTGCATGCTGTTTTATAGTTTGCAGGTCTGGTAATTTGCTTCCTGGTCTAAAAAAATGTTCCCCCATTCTTTGTCCTCTCCTATATTGATTTCTGTTGTTGTATTTGTGATCTGGAAGCCTTTTCCTAATGATTGGCGGGCTAGTGTATTATATGTTTCCTTCTCTATGCTGTATGTTGAGAAGGATGTGTCGGTCATCTTGTGTAGATCTAATTCTAACTCTAAATTTTTTTCTCTGTTTGTCCATGTGCGGTGTGTCCAGGACCCTTGTATGTAACTCTTTCATGTACTGTTGGTAAGTTAATTGTAGTTTTTTGTATATTGTGGTTTTGTTTATATTAAGACTTGGTTGCTTCCCTTTTTATAATGTTCTATTCTGGTTTATTTCTAGGTTTTTGTTTGTGTTTTGTGATGATTCTTTATCCTGTTTGTGTTTATCCCTCCCACCATCTCTATCTCTTAGTATTTTTGATTTTTTTTGTTGCTATAATCTTTTCCTCATTCTTTTTCCTCATTCTTTTTCAATCTGTTGTGTGCAAGTTATCTAGTGCTTTGAACTCTTTGTCCTCTCTGTTTTGTTCTAACTTCTTATTCAGTGTGATTATCTCTTTATCTCTATTGTTTAGTTCACTGTCATGTGTTTCAATAATCAGAGTGATCAAGTTCATGGAGCATTCCTTTAGTATATTATTAAATTTTTCCATGAATTGCGTGTTTTCTTTGTTGTGGGTCTGTGTTTTTTTGGTTTTTTTTTGGCCTTTTGGTGTAACTGAATTACTTTTGTACCAGTCTAATGTCTGCTTGTCCCACCATAATTTAGACTCCTTATTGATCAGTTTCTCTAATCTTAGAATATTGTCACAAAACTGCTGGCCATTCTCATGTCATAGGGATGAGGCATCAAGTTCTGTGAACAGTGAATCTGCTGTAGCAGATCTGTGTTGTCTTAGGTGGAGTAGCCCCATATGACCAGGAGCTGCTGATTCGGTGGGTTAATTTAAGTATGGCATAGAGAATCTTTTTTGGAATATGCGCTACGCTGGTTATGGGTGTTGTTTAATAATTTAGCTGAGCTACAGGGTCCAATTAGGGTACCCATCCCTAAATAATCAAACTATACATATAAAGAAAGATCTGCACTCAACATGTAAATCAGCACTACCATAGGCAATATAATAATTGCAAATCGAGACTGTGTGAGACCAGTACTTATAGTATTGTGTTTATTTAGATACAATGGGTCATAATCGGGAGTAATATGGCTACCAATTATTGTTTGTTATTATCTAGGTTAGTGAGTGCTGTTTTGCAGTATATACAGTGGTGGATCATCTGTATCTCCACACTCTCATGCATGTACATAAATAAACATTAAATATGTAAGCAATAATATGAATTTAATATTGTAAAGAATGAAAAAAAGTTATATTTGGAAAATTAGAGAGAAAAAAACAAAACCCGGCCTGGAAGAGCCGGCCTGGACACTGCCCCAATCAGTGCTCGTGAATCCATGTCAATAACTTTCTACAGCATTATGTGAAGGATCATAAATCCTATGTCAAATACACCACATACATACTGAGGACAATTCAACACACCAAATGGGAAGATGATTATTGGCTGTGTAGAAGTGACATCACGTCCTTGTACAGAGTCATAGATCATGAACAGGGACTCAAAGCAACACAACAATGTTTGACAGAAGATTCAACATTACAACCAGAACAGATAGACTTCATTACTAAATCGATCCACTATATACTCAAGCACAATTATTTTTGGTTTCGGGGATAATACTTCAGACAAAGAAAATGCACAGCGATGGGGACTAGATTTGCGCCAAGCTATGCCAACCTATTCATGGGTCATTGGGAAGACAGTAACATCTGGTCTGGGCATGGCTTTGGCACAAATCTAGTCCTGTGGAGGAGGTATATAGACGATATCTTCTTTATATGGAAGGGAGACAAGGACACGCTATAACAATGTTTGAACCATATTAACACAAATACATACAATCTGGAATGTACAACAGAATATAACCAAACAAGTGTGAATTTCCTGGACATTAACATATACATTGAGGTCCATTAACTTCATACGAAAACCTATATAAAGCCAGTGATGTAAACAGCTATATTCTCTCCACTAGCGGTCATCACCCAAACTGGGTGAACAGTATACCGGTAAGTCTAGAAACAATAAATAAATAATGAGCTCACTGGAACCTCATAGGTCTCCCATCCATTCGTCAGCCACCTTTATGTATGCTTAGCTATTTTGCTCTAACTCTTCCCCTGCATATATGCTACTGCAAGAGGTTTCTTAGATGGTTCTATTTCTCTGCATACAAAAGAAGTACATCTGATCCAATATAGATGTTGATGATTCAAGTGTTTAGTTTATGTACATAATTGTTAAAACTCTGTATCACACAAAAAGAGAGTTTTATGCCCCGTTATTCTGGGGATATCAATTGATGGAGATTAGTGTTCTCAGGAATAAAACAAAAGGAAAAAGACATGCATGCAAAAATAGGTTATATAACCTGTATCCTTTTGATTAATGTAAATGAAATCCTTACATGATCAGGAGAGCGTCCACTCTGTCAGTAGGTACCACTTATACTGACTAACGGCCCGACTGCTGTCCGTATCCAGAAGCTACGGGACCGCAATAAGGAGAGGTTTAAAAATGAATAGAAAAAATACCTACCTCTGCAGACAGCGGATGCTGGCTATATGTCAGCCTCTTCGTATGTGTCGCCTCCTATACCGTAGTATTGGATGTAAATTGTACTGTGGTCCTGGTAAGTATATCGCCCTTTTTTTCAGCTTATGCTTCTCTCCAATGCAATAGATATTAGATATTGACACGTTTCTCCGCCTCTTTCAGTCATTCAGCGGCTTCCTCAGAACAGTGATATACTAAAATTATATTTATTAAATCTTTTTATACTGACCAGCACCTCTATATTCTTTGTTTTTAAGTGGATGTTCACCCTGAATACCCTGAGACCCCGAGGTCTCAATGCTGACAATGAGATTAAAGCTGTCATTACCAGCTGAAACAGAGAGTACCCCTGAATAATATCCAACAAATAGAGTCAAGTAGATTATAAAACAGCCTTGTTTAATGTCCAACAATTAAAGAAATCCAATTATAGTACTTGAAGGCATTATACCACTGAAGTGGCATGACTAAAATTGTGGGACAAATACATCCAGTCTGAGTGAACACAGACTACATTACAACTACCATAAAAAATACACACACCCATACCCACATAACAGCATAAACATAAAGAACTGTATATTGAATCCCTTCATTTATGTAAAGCATACTAAGTATTTATCTGTGTTATCTCAATCCCAGCATAACATTGGAACATTTTCATTGTATAAAATTCAGAATGACATCTGAGGTCAAACCACAACAAAGATGGCCACCATACAATCAGACATCTAAGGTCAAACCACAACAAAGATGGTGACATACAGTATATATAGCCATCACATCTGCAGTTAACATAAGGATTCCCTGAGGAAGGCTAGAGGCTGATACGCATTGGAAGACACACAGACATCATCTATCACCTGCATCTGAAAGGTGTACACACAAACCCCTGCTCCACCAATCCACCAAAGTGGAGAACAGCTGAGACCCGGGGGCCACGGAGTCTCTCAACACGAGGCAACCCAAAATTCTCGCTGAAGAGCCAGCCTGGACACTGCCCCAGACAATGCTCGCGAATCCACGCACACTGACCTAACAACGGTGCAGACAGCGAACTGAGCCACCGGAGATCGCCATCCCACTCACACGGAGGTGAGCGCTGCAAAAGGAAGGGTTGTGCAACTGGGGGCACGGGATGCCACACCATCAGGACACAGTCCCCAACACCCACCTGACCACGCACATTACTACCTATAACCTAATTGAGGTTTGCACTGGACATCACCTCAAACACGCAAAACATTGGAGTGACATGAACTTTAGACACATTCTTTTCTTCCAATACTGCATGCCATTTTTTCTAATTTTCCTGTTTTTTTCTTCCAATACTGCATGCCATTTTTTCTAATTTCCCTGTTTTTTTAATTTTTTTCCTTTTCTCTCTAATTTTCCAAATATTACTTTTTTTATTCTTTACAATTTTAAATTCATATCATTGCTTACATACTTAATGTTTATTTATGTACATACATGAGAGTGTGAGGATACAGACGATCCACCACTGTATATACTGCAAAACAGCACTCACTAACCTAGAGAATAACAAACAATAATTGGTAGCCATATTACTCCCAATTTTGACCCATTGTATCTAAATAAACACAATACTATAAGTACTGTTCTCACACAGTCTCGATTTGCAATTATTATATTGCCTACGGTAGTGCTGATTTACATGTTGAGTGCAGATCTTTCTTTACATATATAGCTTTATTATTTAGGGACGGGTACCCTAATTGGACCCTGCGGCTCAGCTAAATTATTAAACAACACTCATAACCAGCGTAGCGCAGATTCCAAAAAAGATTCTCTATACTATGCTTTCAATACAGTATCTGTCTGGGACAACGCACAGTCAGTCTGTAATATAGAGACACATCTTTCTGGGTTGACTTCTAGTTCAGTGATGGTTTTGTGAACCACTGTTAAGACAATACAAATTAGTAAAACATGCCATCGCATATGCTGCAGTGCCGCAGCGACCAACACATTGATAGCGGCACATTAGTTGTCCTAGCAGATGGGGGATGGTGTCATTGGTAATTGTCGCCATTCCTCGCCTTTTCAGGATACAAGAGCAAACCCTGAGCTGACTGCTTAAATGGCTAACAAAGCATCCTATATTATGGTAATGAGTAACCCTAACCTCCATACGCCTTAGCATAGTGCGACTAGTAGGGCACTACATGTCGTAAGGAGTGGCTCCACTGGGCATGTGCCAGAGATCCCATGTGCAACCCCCAGAGCTGGCAGCCACCACAGCGCCGACGTGCTGACAGTGCCGCAAGTGTGATTAAAGCGTACAATCAGTTTGTAATATAGAGACCCCACTTTTAAACAGAGGCCACTACTAGTTTCTAAAGTCATGAGATCACTATAGTCTAGGATGCTGTGTGTGACTCCTGAAACACTGGGCATGCGCAGAGTGCAATGAGACTCTAAACACCATAGCGTGACTAGCAGGGCACTACGAGGGTACTGTATGAGAGCGCTGTACACCACTTTCATGAGCACACAGCATTGGCATAAAGTAGCATAGAAATGCCAGATGGTGGGAAGTTGTGGATAAAGTATTGAGTTCAATAAGGGTTGATAATAATACTGAACTTCAATAGCTTGGTCTTTATGCAATACTGGTAATGCGTCTTTTTGATAAATTAGCAAAAGAAGAGCAAAGTATTCCTATAGTGGGGCATTATAGATAGGTCCATAACTTATTACATCTCGCTCACAAAATGTAGAAATTATGAGCACTTTATTAGTTCCAATGTGGATTTTCTACTTAATAGTTATTAATGATATATGATATTATAAATTAATTTATGTACTGGTGTTTTTAGATATCACTGCCATTTATTTTGTTAATAATATAAGTAGTTATATGATATCAGTTTTGATCCAGTTTTATTTATATTTAATTGTAGTGTTTGTATCCCAAGTAAATCAAGAGGAAAACCTGATAGGTTATTTACATTTCAATCCTTTGTTTATATATTAATTTTGACATAGAGAACTGAATAACCAAGGGGAATACTGATAGGAGGTACCCATTGGTTACAAGGGATGTCAATCAAAGAACTCTGTGGTGATTGGGGGAAGACCAGGATATAGCTTTAGGCAGCCCTGAGGACGGGTTGCTCCAATGATTAAGCCGATGGGCGAAACGCGCGTTAGGATTGCACAGACACGCGATGCATAGCGTGCTCTGTGATTTTTAAATGTATATGTTTCCACGTTAAGTTACAAAAAACCTATGTGAATATCAAGTGTGATACAAACCGCCGATGTGCTGTGTTAACTGCGGGGCGCATAGTTTAATAAGCGACTGTATATTAGAGGAATGCCGGTCCCAGCAGAGTAACTCCGTTTGTTATAGCAGCAGAGACTAGCAGGGTGGTTACACCTCACTGCATAGAACAGTGATATAGGAGAGATTATCCTTATAAGAATAGTGAATTGTTTGGGCAGAGTTACACTGCCTATAAGAGTACATGTGGCAATAATGTATGGGATTTATTAACAGCACAAGGGATGGCAGAATAATACCATTCATTAACACAGCTGTCCCCATGCCAATTTACTGAGAGTGAAAAATCTATGTGAACATCATGTGAAATGTGAACCGCGGATATGATGTGTTAGCTGCGGGACGCAGAGTTGATAAAAGTGACTGCTTATTAAAGATATACTGAACCTAGCAGAACAACGCTGTTAATATTAGCGGCAGAGACTAACAAGGAGGTCCCAATTGACTACAAGGGTAGTGGAATAGGAGAGAATATCCCTTGATAAATAGTAAACTGTTTGGGCAGAGTCATACTGCCTGTGAGAATATGTGTAGCAACAATGTATGTGATTTAGTAACAACATGAGGGATGACAGAACAACATAGCTGATATAATTATCACATGTGTTGCAATATAAGAGAGAAATGAGGTCTATTTATTCACAGTGTCCCAGCTTTCCTGTTTCTAAATAATAATATGAGATTGTGCAATTATATGTTTCATTATACACTCTGAGCGCTGTCTGGCGTCAGAGTGTTATTAGTGACACTGTTAGCTAGCTATTTGTATAGCTTTAATACCTACTCTTTGTAATATTGTGGATATTTCATTCAGTGTAATCTTGACGCTGTTCAGTGACACTCAGTATCCGGATGAATAACATATGAAATGCATTTAGTGGCATAGTACACATATATATTTAGTTCTACTAATGATACTATGAGATTATATACAATAGGGTGGCTCACACTTGATTAATGGTCTGAATTTTTGCGTACACCATATGAATACAAAGAAACCATCACATTGGATAGAGTGTTGATCGACTCACATAAAATAAGGGATAGTGACGTGTGTGCAATTTAAACATCAACAATTCTGATACAGTAAGGTTTAGTGGTTATGGAAATAATATATGCATTATAATTTTATACACATATTTTATTTTCACCTATATATTTTATAAGAATATAATAAAAGTTATATTTTAACAATTTCTAATACTATCTTTCTGATGGGTCATTTATTATTGTTTTTTCATTCAGATTAGTCCGAGTGTGCCCCACTATAGGAATACTTTGCTCTTCTTTTGCTAATTTATTACAATGTTTTATTCCTGGGAGCACCTCCCAATACAGAACAGAATGTTAGATATTTGATTTATGATTTGGGAAGGACAATTAAGATAATAGGTCTGTGCGGCTATTTTTCTATTACCATTTATACTATTTTGCTGAGATCTTCTCTCAGACTTCCTAATATCCCGCACGACTGATAGAATTATTATAAGATTTTCTAAACATTTAGTGACCAATTCGATTTTCTGACTATATTATGGCTACCTTCAGTTTATCAGCCGAATTGGAAAACAGGAGAGAATGGTGGAACAGTGAACTGAGTACAATTTTTCCTGATAATATAGATGTAGCTGTGGAACACAGTTATGATTGGCATGAAGAACTCATCCAATTAAAGAAAAGCCTTTTCAAGCAGACTAGAACATGGTGGGAGATGACTATGTTTGAGAATTATATAAAACCTAAGATTAGTCCCCGTGGTCTTAGACCAAAGGTCTTCCCCACATTTGAATTGGCGACTGAGAATTTAAAAGTGGAGTGGGAAGAAGTTCTGAAAAAATGTGCCCAGGATCTTATGCTAATACTGATCAAACATGACAATCTGATGTTGGACACACATACAAAAGAGATTGAACAATTGACAAATAATTTAAAGACTCATGAACAGAATATTACATTCCAGCGGACTTTTGAGAAATATAAAAAAGAACTAGCAGAATATGAGTCTTTAATTATAGATCATAAAAGACATAAGTTCGCCCGGGACAAGAGAGACTACGCCCAAAAACAAGTTTTTAAATGGCGGTTTATGGCTGATAAGAGAACAAGGGATTTAATGAGGAAACCTTTGCAAGGCTATGTCTCTACAGATCAAGATTCATCAGGGACGGAAGAGTCTGAACATTCATTTAATCTAAGAGACAATTTACCCTCTCACTCTTCTAAAGATTTTTTAGATCTAGCACAAGATACGGGACTGGACCAGAGACCCCCAAAAGGAAGGTTAGGAGGGGGAAGAAACATCCGAAATCAAGGCAGATGGGATGTTCAAGATATTCCCAGGTACCAGAGGCGTACACAGAGGAGAAAATAGAATTGGTGGGTAACAATGATGACAGGCTTAAAATTGTTAACCTGTCTAATAGAATTTTGAGTGATGTACATTTGGATGTTCTAAGCAGGGGTTTGACCTTTTCCCCAGAGGTCCATTTTGATAGATGGAAATGGGAAAGAGACCTTCATTTATTTGGTAGGAGACTTCTCCTTACTAAATTTTATTCTTCTACTTCAGCAGATATAGTGAATCAATCTCAAACTGATGCTAATAAATTGACAGGAATTTCAACTGTGGATTGGTCATATGAAGAGAATGAAGCTTTATCTATATTACAAAATCTGGCGGATGAAACGGAAATTTCAGAACCTACATCAAGAACCATATGTAAAAGGAAGGGAACATTTTTCCCACAACTAACTGTGTGTCCAGAGGTGGGCACATTTATCAACCTAGTATCAAGAGACCTAGATGAATTGTATGAGAATAAGAACTGATATCATCATTCTATTACCAACATGACAAGGGAAGAACAACAAGCCCTTTGTGAAATTCAAAAATGGGAAGACATAGTGGTGAAACCCTCTGATAAAGGGGGAAATGTTGTATTGTGGGCTAAGGATCAATATATAACAGAAGCAATGAAACAACTAAATGACATTACCTGTTATAAAAACTTAATGTTTAACCCATTTGAGAATTTTAAGAGACAATACAACAATATTATTGAACAGGCATATCAAGAAGAGGTGATAATTAAGACGGAATATCAATTCTTGAAAGTAGAAGACCCAGTGGTGGCGACATTTTATATGTTGCCTAAAATACACAAAAATGAAAGTTTGCCACCGGGCCGTCCAATAGTGTCGGGGATCAAGAGCCTGACTGAACAGGCTAGTAAATTCCTAGATACTCACCTTAGAAAATATGTGATAGATTTACCATCTTATACGAAAGACACTGTCACGACCCTGTCTAGTTGTCACCTTTTTGCCTTGGGACTTACCCCTGTCTGCTTCCCCATGGATCTGTGTGTGTAATTTGCCTGGAGGATTTGCTCTGATTTTTGCACCTGGCCTCTCCTCTGTCTGTGAGCACTGCTAGCCCAGATTGGAATCGCAGGTGTGGTTCTGATTCTCAGAGCTGCAGTGATGAATACTCCCTCTGCATGTTGTGCCTTCCACCACTCAGAATGCTACTACCAGACCACCTGTCCGTATCCACCAATTGCTGCCAGACCCATGGTATATATATCCTCTCCTGATAGCATACTGGGCCTGAACATCTCGTCTTCCCATGGTGTATGGTTCATGCTGTTTCTGTGTTCTAGTATATCCCTGAAACCTGCTACAGCAATCCCTGGCGCTCTCCAGAAAACCTGTTTCAGCTGTACCTGGCAATCCAGTAAATCTGCTGGCAGCAACCCCCGGTGCTTCCAGAAAACCTGTTACTGCCAAACCTGGCAATCCAGTAAGCCTGCTGACAGCAACCCCTGGTGCATCTCGAAAACCTGCTACAGTAATACCTGGCATCCAGACGTCCTGTTACAGCAATACCTGGCCTGTGCTCTGCTGCTAGTCCTACTCCTGGTTGGTCCCTGGCACTCTGTAAACCTGCATCGTGTCACCCTGCCTTGCTTCCTGCTGTGGATCAACTCCTGCCCCTTTTACCTACCTACTCCCTCCCTGAACCTAAAATTCCCAAACCTACCCATTCCTTCCTGAAACCTGTTATTCCCAGTTATCCTATCCAGCCTGCACCTGAGTTCCAACCTTGTCACAGCATTTCCAGATTACCATGTTTAGCCCTCATCTCAACATTACCTGACTTCCTTTCAGCCATTGTCACATTCCAGTCCAGAGTCAAGTTCCAAGCTCATCAGTTCTATCCACGTTGTTCCAGTCCAGAGTCAAGTTCCAAGCTCATCAGTTCTATCCACGTTGTTCCAGTCCAGAGTCAAGTTCCAAGCTCATCAGTTCAGTCCACGTTGTTCCAGTCCAGAGTCAAGTTCCAAGCTCATCAGTCCAGTTCACGTTGTTCCAGTCCAGAGTCAAGTTCTTAGTTCTTCAGTTCAATTCAACAAGTCTTCCTGCCGGTCCCAGTCCGGTCCCTCCAGTTCCTGTCATTTATCATCAAAGGCAGTTTTCACTGCTACACAAGTCTTATAAATAGAGCTATCTACATTATCTGTGATTCCAGTCATGCCGGCCTCCGTTGAAACCCGATCACCACCTGAGACAGGTAACTCGCAGACACCAATCATGACAGAATGTTCAGGCCCAACGATGGTGGCGGATCAAGCACCTATTAAGGGACTAGATGCTTTCCGTAACCTGGTCACCCGCTTGGATTCACAGGAGGCCGTACAGCATCAAGTGTTACAGCTTTTGAAAATCCTGAATAACCGGCTAGATGTTACCCAAACCTTACCTGAACCCCTAACTACCTTCCATCGACTGCTGGAACAGCTTCAGGCTCTACTCACCAACATTTTTCAGATCATTCCTGAATTTCTTAGAGCTGCCTCTGTCTCGACTAAAACCTCTGCCTTGGAATCCCTAAGAAACAAGGATTCTTCTGAACCAAGTAATGTCAGACATCGTAGTTAACACGCCCCAAGCTCTCTGTGGCCAAACGCCAGCGGCGCAAAGATTTACAGCTCTGCCTCTATTGTGGGAGTTCTGACCACTTAATTAAAGACTGTTTCCTTTGCAACTCCAGCAGTGGTTCCAAGTGTCCACGTCTCAGTGCCCGTTCCGGTCCCAGAACGGATTCTGCCCGTTCCGGTTCCAGAACGGATTCTGCCCATTCCGGTTCCAGCCCGGATTCTGCCCGTACCGGCTCCAGCCCGGATTCTGCCCCGTTCCGGTCCCAGCCCGGATTCTGCCCGTTCCGGTCCCAGCCCGGATTCTGCCCTTTCCGGTCCCAGCCCGGATTCTGCCCGTTCCAGTCCCAGCCCGGATTCGGCCCGTTCCGGTCCCAGCCCGGATTCGGCCCGTTCCTGTCCCAGCCCGGATTCGGCCCGTTCCGGTCCCAGCCCGGATTCTGCCCGTCCCAGGAGGGGACTCCAGTCAGCAGCCCCAGGAGGGGTTTCAAGTCTCGTACCCCAGGAGGGGGTTTCAAGTCTCGTACCCCACAAGGGGTCTCAAGTCCCATTCCCCATAAGGGGATCTCAAGTCTGGCACCCCAGCAAGGGGTCTCAAGTCTCATGCCCCAGGAGGGGGTCTCAAGTCTCGTGCCCCAGGAGGGGGCCTCAAGTCTCGTGCCCCAGGAGGGGGCCTCAAGTCTCGTGCCCCAGGAGGGGGTCTCAAATCTTGCATGCCAGGAGGGGGTCTCAAGTCTCACGCCCCAGGAGGGGGTCTCAAGTCTCACGCCCCAGCAAGGGGTCTCAAGTCTCATGCCCCAGGAGGGGGTCTCAAGTCTCGTGCCCCAGGAGGGGGCCTCAAGTCTCGTGCCCCAGGAGGGGGCCTCAAGTCTCGTGCCCCAGGAGGGGGCCTCAAGTCTCGTGCCCCAGGAGGGGGTCTCAATTCTTGCATGCCAGGAGGGGGTCTCAAGTCTCACGCCCCAGGAGGGGGTCTCAAGTCACGCCCCAGGAGGGGGTCTCAAGTCTTGCACCCCAGGAGGGGGTCTCAAGTCTCGCGCCCCAGGAGGGGGTCTCAAGTGTCATGCCTCAGGAGGGGGTCTCAAGTTCCTGTTATCAGGGAGAAGTGTCTTGTGCTACAAAATCTGATTATGGTTCCTGTTCACCGTCTCCTGCATATATTGTTCCAGAAGATGACAATCTCTGTAGTCTGTTCTCAGCTTTGATTGTTGATGCTACTGTCTCTAGCTCCCCAGGACTCCTTCCAGTTCCATCAATTGGTCCGAATTCTGAACATCGGTCAGCTTCAGTTATTTCGACTCCTCATCAATCGGAGCATCCTCAAATTTCCTCCTGCCAGGCACCTGAAAGTGCTCCACAATCCTTAAACACACAGGATTCTGCAGATACTTCACCATGCATTTATTTTGATGGAGACTTAACTCAATACTATGCTTTATTGAAACAATTCTTCGGTATGATGAATTCTTCTCTGCCATGTGGAGTCAAGTCTACTAATATTGTAGAGTTTGTTATCTCATCTTTTCAAGGTAAAGCTTGGGACTGGGTTGCCCCTATTTACAACTCCAAAGATCCAATGCTTCAAAATATAAAGACTTTCAGTGAAGCTGTTGTCAAAGAATTTGGTCCTTACCCTGTAAACCAAAATTCTAGCAAAGTTCTCAGTTCCAAAATATTGTCCAAGCACTCTGTTTGTGCTACCAAGAATTCGTCCTCCACTCCTCTGAAATCTGAACAAGGTCAAGTTTTCAAGGGCCAGCGTGCCGAATTCCAGGCATCCCAAGAGAGCAGTACTTTTGAATCTGTAACCCAGAACATGACTTGTGCACACACCTCCTTGTCCCCTTTCTGCTACTGTTCCTCCCAAAATTCTGATCCTGTCCTTCCCAGCCACATATTTCCACAGGAGTTACCAAAGATTTCTGGTCCGTTGGTTGGCACAAAACGTTCTCGCAGCATAAAGAAGAATTGGCGAAGGTCTTGAACTATCTCCTTTGTAGACTTTCCACTCCAAGTATCCCAAGAAATTGAGAATTGGGAAGATGTCTGAAGAAAGTTTTTGTTTTGGTGTCCGGAGACCACCCATAAAGAGGGGGGTACTGTCACGACCCTGTCTAGTTGTCACCTTTTTGCCTTGGGACTTACCCCTGTCAGCTTCCCCATGGATCTGTGTGTGTAATTTACCTTGAGGATTTGCTCTGATTATTGCACCTGGCCTCTCCTCTATCTGTGAGCACTGCTAGCCCTGATTGGAATCACAGGTGTGGTTCTGATTCTCAGAGCTGCAGTGATGAATACTCCCTCTGCATGTTGTGCCTTCCACCACTCAGAATTCTACTACCAGACCACCTGTCCGTATCCACCAATTGCTGCCAGACCCATGGTATACATATCCTCTCCTGATAGCATTCTGGGCCTGAACATCTCGTCTTCCCGTGGTGTATGGTTCATGCTGTTTCTGTGTTCTAGTATATCCCTGAAACCTGCTACAGCAATCCCTGGCGCTATCCAGAAAACCTGTTTCAGCTGTACCTGGCAATCCAGTAAATCTGCTGGCAGCAACCCCCGGTGCTTCCAGAAAACCTGTTACTGCCAAACCTGGCAATCCAGTAAGCCTGCTGACAGCAACCCCTGGTGCATCCCGAAAACCTGCTACAGTAATACCTGGCATCCAGACGTCCTGTTACAGCAATACCTGGCCTGTGCTCTGCTGCTAGTCCTACTCCTGGTTGGTCCCTGGCACTCTGTAAACCTGCATCATGTCACCCTGCCTTGCTTCCTGCTGTGGATCAACTCCTGCCCCTTTTACCTACCTACTCCCTCCCTGAACCTAAAATTCCCAAACCTACCCATTCCTTCCTGAAACCTGTTATTCCCAGTTATCCTATCCAGCCTGCACCTGAGTTCCAAACTTGTCACAGCATTTCCAGATTACCATGTTTAGCGCTCATCTCAGCATTACCTGACTTCCCTTCATTCCAGTCCAGAGTCAAGTTCCAAGCTCATCAGTTCTATCCATGTTGTTCCAGTCCAGAGTCAAGTTCCAAGCTCATCAGTTCAGTCCACGTTGTTTCAGTCCAGAGTCAAGTTCCAAGCTCATCAGTCCAGTTCACGTTGTTCCAGTCCAGAGTCAAGTTCTTAGTTCTTCAGTTCAATTCAACAAGTCTTCCTGCCGGTCCCAGTCCGGTCCCTCCAGTTCCTGTCATTTATCATCAAAGGCAGTTTTCACTGCTACACAAGTCTTATAAATAGAGCTATCTACATTATCTGTGATTCCAGTCATGCCGGCCTCCATTGAAACCCGATCACCACCTGAGACAGGTAACTTGCAGACACCAATCATGACAGACACAATGGATGTACTGAGGAAATTAGATGAAGTCCATATAGAGGAAGGGGTTCTTATGGCTACATGTGACGTTGAGTCATTGTACACCAGTATATCACACGATAAAGGTGTTGAATCAGTAAAATACTTTCTTGATAAAGAGAGAACAACAGATTTTGGTGCCTTCTTGATTAAACTATTAACCTTTGTATTGACCAAAAATGTCTTTGTATTTGATGATCGGTATTATATACAGGTCAGAGGAACAGCTATGGGGGCGGCCTGTGCCCCCACTTATGCGAATATTTATTTAGGTTGGTGGGAGGAGACGATCGTGTTTATCGATGCCCATGAGGAATACACAAGTCATATATTAATTTGGATGAGATACATCGATGATCTCCTCATAGTGTGGGATGGTCCTCAAGAGAAATTTAGGACATTCATCAGCCTTTTAAATGAGAACAACTTGAATCTTAAACTCACCTATGAAATGAGTGAGGTAGAGGTGAATTTTTTGGATCTTAAAATACGTAGGATGGAAGATGGAAAAATCACGACAGATTTATACAGGAAATCAACAGCGAGAAAGAGTGTGCTACATAATACTAGTGCACACTTCCCACCGGTCCTTAAAAGTATACCTAAAGGCGAATTTCTACGTCTGAGGAGAAACTGTTCGGACCCCCAATGATTTGCTATCAGATCTGAGGAATTGTGACTGCGTTTACTCAAGAGGGGATATAGTAATAGGGCTATCAAGAAAGCAAGATATGAGGCCACTCAGCAGAATAGAAATTCTCTACTATATTCTAACCGGGTTAAAAAGAATGAACCAGAGGTTATTCGGTTTGTGGGGGATTTCTGTATAGAGTAGCAACACATCCAACACATAATACAGAAACATTGGTCAATACAGGTTGGATGAGGATCTTGCTCATGCCCTGGGACCTAAAGCCTAAATAAGTTGGAGACGATCAGCCAACTTAAAAGACAAATTGGTTAGGAGCCACTTTAGTAGTAGAAGAGAGAGAAAAGCAGTGGCTGAAGGATCTTTTCAGTGTGGAGGTTGCAAATCTTGCAACTACATGAAACGAACAATAGAGTTTAAGGATAAATATAACGCAAAACATAAAATACGAGACTACTTAAATTGTAATACTGCTGGGGTAATCTACTGTATCACATGTCCATGTGAGAAACAATACGTAGGTATGACATCAAGACCCCTGAAACAAAGAGTACTCGAACATGCAGGAAATATCAGGAACTCTGGTTCAGATCTAGCGAAGTTTAAACAATTAACTTCAGTATCAAAACACTTCTATGATCAACATCAAAGTGATCCAAGGTATATGAAAGTATTTTGTGTGGAGCGAGTACATCTTGGAATTAGAGTTGGGGATATTACACAAGAATTATTGAAAAGAG
This sequence comes from Taudactylus pleione, assembly GCA_031769625.1. Lineage (NCBI taxonomy): Eukaryota > Metazoa > Chordata > Amphibia > Anura > Myobatrachidae > Taudactylus > Taudactylus pleione. The sequence goes on along the minus strand of JAUIMM010000350.1, from coordinate 16,763,177 downwards.
AAAGCCACTGGATTTTTCTACTAGGAGGGCTGCAACCAATAGGTTTGAATGATAACATCAACTATGGGGTGTCCCTTAAATGAAATTAATAATCAGAACAACACTCTTTAATAACAATAATGTATCTGGATGTATTTCTATGTATTTATTTATTTTGTTTAATTTTATGGCACTTTTTATATATATATATTAAGGATTTCATCACGATGATATGTGGGTATTATTATTTAGAAGATTTTATTTAGTCTAGATTTTGGATTATTAATTTTGTCTCACCTTATGGTTAATAATGGATTACTTTTGAATGATTTTTTTAATGTTATATAATTATTTACATGACACTATATATATGATACATGGGTATTTATATTTGGAGGATTTTATAGTCTAAGTTTTGGGATTAATAATTTTATTTCACTTCATGGTTAATTTTGATTTAATTTTGATTGTTTTTTATGCTATATAATTATGTTTAATGACACTATATATATTACATTAGATCTTATCACTTATATTTATGGATAGGTCCTTAACTTATTACATCTTGCTCACAGGATGTAGAAATTATGAGCACTTTATTAGTTCCAATGTGGATTTTCTAATTAATAGTTATTAATGATATATGATATTATAAATTAATTTATGTATTGGTGTTTTTAGATATCACTGCCATTTATTTTGTTATTAATATTAGTAATTATATGATATCAGTTTTGATCCAGTTTTATTTATAATTAATTGTAGTGTTTGTATCCCAAGTAAATCAAGAGGAAAACATGATAGGTTATTTACATTTCAATCCTTTGTTTATATTCTAATTTTGACATAGAGAACTGAATAACTAAGGGGAATACTGATAGGAGGTACCCATTGGTTACAAGGGATGTCAATCAAAGAACTCTGTGGTGATTGGGGGAAGAACAGGATATAGCTTTAGGCAGCCCTGAGGACGGGTTGCTCCTAGGATTAAGCCGATGGGCGAAACGCGCGTTAGGAATGCACAGACACGCGAATCATAGCATGCTCTGTGATTTTTAAATGTATATGTTTCCACGTTAAGTTACAATAAAACCTATGTGAATATCAAGTGTGATACAAACCGCCAATGTGCTGTGTTAACTGCGGGGCGCATAGTTTAATAAGCGACTGTATATTAGAGGAATGCCGGTCCCAGCAGAGTAACTCCGTTTGTTATAGCAGCAGAGACTAGCAGGGTGGTTATACCTCACTGCATAGAACAGTGATATAGGAGAGATTATCCTTATAAGAATAGTGAATTGTTTGGGCAGAGTTACACTGCCTATAAGAGTACGTGTGGCAATAATGTATGGGATTTATTAACAGCACAAGGGATGGCAGAATAATACCATTCATTAACACAGCTGTCCCCACGCCAATTTACTGAGAGTGAAAAATCTATGTGAACATCATGTGAAATGTGAACCGCGGATATGATGTGTTAGCTGCGGGACGCAGAGTTGATAAAAGTGACTGCTTATTAAAGATATACTGAACCTTGCAGAGCAACGCTGTTAATATTAGCGGCAGAGACTAACAAGGAGGTCCCAATTGACTACAAGGGTAGTGGAATAGGAGAGAATATCCCTTGATAAATAGTGAACTGTTTGGGCAGAGTCATACTGCCTGTGAGAATATGTGTAGCAACAATGTATGTGATTTAGTAACAACATGAGGGATGACAGAACAACATAGCTGATACAATTATCACATGTGTTGCAATATAAAAGAGAAATGAGGTCTATTTATTCACAGTGTCCCAGCTTTCCTGTTTCTAAATATTAATATGAGATTGCGCAATTCTATGTTTCATTATACACTCTGAGCGCTGTCTGGCGTCAGAGTGTTATATTACTCTTTGTAATATTGTGGATATTTCATTCAGTGTAATCTTGACGCTGTTCAGTGACTCTCAGTATCTGGATGAATAACATATGAAATGCATTTAGTGGCATAGTACACATATATATTTAGTTCTACTAATGATACTATGAGATCATATACAATAGGGTGGTTCACACTTGATTAATGGTCAGAATTTTTGCGTACACCATATGAATACAAAGAAACCATCACAGTGGATAGAGTGTTGATCGACTCACATAAAATAAGGGATAGTGACGTGTGTGCAATTTAAACGTCAACAATTCTGATACAGTAAGGTTTAGTGGTTATGGAAATAATATATGCATTATAATTTTATACACATATTTTATTTTCGCCTATATATTTTATAAGAATATAATAAAAGTTATATTTTAACAATTTCTAATACTATCTTTCTGATGGTTCATTTATTATTGTTTTTTCATTCAGATTAGTCCGTGTGTGCCCCACTATAGGAATACTTTGCTCTTCTTTTGCTAATTTATTACAATGTTTTATTCCTGGGAGCACCTCCCAATACAGAACAGAATGTTAGATATTTGATTTATGATTTGGGAAGGACAACTAAGATAATAGGTCTGTGCGGCTATTTTTCTATTACAATGCGTCTTTTTGGTCAACACAGATATCTGTATAAATGACATAAGGATGCATACACACGTAAAGATTTTCTGTCCAACCATCCAACTAGTTGATTGGTTGGAATGAAAATCTGGTAATGTATGAAAGCAAAGGACAATCAGCAATTTGCTCCCAAACGCCGGAAAATGGACAAAGACTGTTGTTTGAACAAATTGTTTAGATCAAACATTTTAATAATATAATGTTCCGAATATGTGCAAATGATGGCTGCAGCCAGGGAAAAACTTAAGAGGTTCCTCACTTCCTTTCTAAATACATACAACTGAATACAAGTTATGATTCACAATTTGGCACTACCATCAACTTGAAAAGTCTCTTACACTTTTACGTCTCCATAGAGACCACAAATCACAATGAAGTCCTCCACATGGAAATCTTCCTTTACTTTCCTCTCCAATTCCAATTTAGTGTAATAAATTCCAACTCCAATTCCTTTGTGTCGATTATCTCAAAAGAAGAAACATACCAAATATAGTGTAATACTACTTGTGAAAATACATGTATTGATTATGACAAGGGGACACTCACATTTCTAAAGTGGAAAAACAGCATGTAGTATCCCCAATCTGATACGTCATAGGAAACTCCAACTTCCGATGTGGGTTAACTTCAAGAGGATATTTATATGTTGTCACACTGTTATTTGATGAGTGATTCCCTTTCTTTGATCTTTTGCTGAAAATGAATGATATCACAAAACAATAGTGTGCATTTAGCTGCATAGCCAATGGGAATGCTGTGGAGCTGAAAAAGTGTGTGCGCGCATTCTGGCATGTATTTTCACAAATAGTATTGCACTATTTTTGGTATCTTTCTTCTTTTGAGATAATCGACACAAAGGAATTGGAGTTGGAAGTTAGATCAAACATTTAACAAACTTGTCTGATGACCATTTTCATCTGTTTTCTGGCATTTAGAAGCAAATTGCTGATTATCAGTTACTCCCATACGTTACCAGATTTTCATTCAATCAACTAGTTGGATGGTTGGACAGAAAATCTTTATGTGTGTACCCAGCTTAAGTCACACACCATCAAGTGATTTCTTTTTAATCCTGTAGTGAAAATTTAAAATATATATATATTTTTTTCCCAGGTCTTGAGCTCGTGAGACAAGCACTGTAGCAAAGCGATCACCTAAGCGCTAGCCCACATGCCAGCCATATCAAGAGCTGCACCTGTCGTCTATGTGATGTGATGTCTGGAATTACAGCAGGCACTGTGTAAAATGTCAATAGCAGGCTCATCCTTGTGCACTCCACCCACCCGCTGCTGTTTTTTATAATAACAAAATGTGTCTTCCTTACAAAATATTATACTAGTACATACAGTATATACACAATACCCCACCATTAGAGAATAATTCATCCCGTCTCATTGAAAGCTGTGCGAGCGTCTCCTTAATGTATAGTATCGGTTATTCCATCATAAGAACACGGCAATTACACTACTGTACAGTTATGTACAGTATGTGTACTGATTTGCATCCTGTTCTAAAAGCTTATGTGATATTAAAAAGATTGGTTGAGCAAACATGCAATATGCAAATACACTGCGTGAATGTGATATCCATCCAATTTAACAGTATGGTATTCAGTACAAATTACTATACACAGTGGAGCATTCACTACCCAGCGGTTAAGCAGTGTATTACATTCCGTAGCATATCTTTCGTTGAAGAATACCATGGTACGCCAAAGTCCAGCCATCACGTAACGTTCCATGGGGCGACACAGAGGCCTGAATGGCGCTCTATGAGCAACAATCTAGCTGGGCCCATCTGTACTTACCTACGGGTGTCGGGATTCTTACTGTCGGGATGCCGCTGTCTGTATTCTGACCAGCGGCATCCCAACTGCCAGCAATCCATACACAATCCGGTGTTTGGCCATACCTGTTAATTATTGAATTGAGGTGTTTCAATCAGACCTGTTGCCACAGGTGTATAAAATCAAGCACCTAGCAATGCAGTCCCCATTTGCAAACATTTGTGATACAAAATGGGTCATTCTGAAGAGCTCAGTGACTTCAAGAGTGGTACTGTGATAGGATGCCACCTTTGCAAACAGACAGTTTGTGAAATTTAATCCCTTGCTGGATATTCCATGGTCAACTGTAAGTGATATTATTAAAAAGTGAAAGCATTTAGGAACAACAGCAACTCAGCCTCAAAGCAGAAGACCACGTAAAACCACAGAGCGGGGTCAACAACTGCTAAGGTGCATGATGCGTAAAAGTCACCAAGGCTCTGCTGATTCCATAGCTGAGTTCCAAACTTCCACTGGCATTAATGTAAGCACAAAAACTGTGCTGCGGGAGCTTAATTGAATGAGTTTCCACAGCTGAGCAGCTGCATGCAAGCCTCACATCACCAAGTGCATTGCCAAATGTCGGATGGAGTGGTATAAAGCACACCGACACTGTGTAGCAGTGGAAACGTGTTCTGTGGAATGATGGATCATGATTCTCTGTTTGGCAGTCAGATGGGTGAGTCTGGGTTTGGCATATGCCTGGAGAACGTTACCTGCCTGACTGCATTGTGCCAAGTTTGGTGGAGGAGAGATCATTGTATGGGGCTGTTTTTCAGGGTTTGGGCTAGACCCCTTATCGCCAGTGATGGACAATCTTAATGCTTCAGCATACCAAGACATTTTTTTAACTATGCTATGCTTCCAACTTTGTGGCAACAGTTTGGGAAGGGCCCTTTTCTATTCCAACATATAGTAAGCATCATTCTATATATCTCTACCCTATATGCACAAGGGTGTATATGTGAAATTTTCATCCTATCAAAATAAGCACATCTTTGGGACATACAGTATCTATACTTATGGACTATCCCTATAGTATTTTTGTGTATCATTACTTAGAAGGTTGTGTAACATATTTGTTTTTTCATCATGAAATTATGTGATGAAATCCTATATACAAGTTCCACAAGAAGGAGAAAGAATGTCCTCTGTTGGCGCACAAAGGTAATTGATAAATATTAAAATACAATAAAAGTTATATTATTAAAACCTTGCTATAGTGAAATATTAATAAAATAAATAGATAATGTGAAATAAAGAAAAGAAAATTCTGCAATAAAATAAAGCTGACATTTTGGGCAACTAATTTCCTTAAATAAAGAGATATATGATACTCTGAGTGTTCATGACTCTTATTAGTAAATATATATGTGTTGTGGAATACTGAACAATACAAAAATTATACATATAATTATATTGCAATATTATATCTTACACCCAATATGTGAATGATTATATATATAACTTGTATCCACCCTATTAATTGTGGGGTATCATTACATATATAGGAATATATATCACATTGAAAAAAATAGTTGTTTTCAAAACAACCTTGGAAATGGCAACACGTCTGATTAGGATATCCTACTTTTGCACATCACACACTGTATCTATTTGATGTAAAAGATACTTTATTCACATTGGTATTATAACATTTGTTGCCAATCACATGCAGAATGATTCCGTACAGCGATTAAACATAGCTTAGTTGGAACAGCCAGTGTCTATAGTGAATCACACAGACCTATTCTAAACAAAATGTGCTGAATATCGGCTTACATAAAGGCTTAATAAATGGGGTCTGAAAAAATTAATGCTGTAACACTATTAGGTTGTTGTATGGCCCTCTGGATATTAATTGGAAACATTAATCCATTATCTGGGCATTGATTCAACATGCATTCACCAATAAGCTCGTACTGGATAAACAAATGCAGATCCTATTGTTGTCTCCGTTACTAGATCTACCACTGTGGATGAAGAGAGCAAGAGGGAAATTGCAGTATCATTTTATATCATTAATCCCTCCATGTATTCTTAACATCTCCATATATTGTTTACACAGTGGAGTAATGTTTAATCCCGTGTGATCTATAACCCATGTACCGGTCTTCAGACCCTAATGCAGGATACTCTGCTACATAAGTTACTAATTGTTAAATAATATATGCACTTCCACATGGTGAAGCAATATCTGTAATCAGTGTTTTGTTATTACGTTGTTATATGGCCCTCTAAATATTTAATGGGAAAATTAATCTATTGTCTGGGCATTGATTCAACATACGTAAATCAATAAACTGATACTAGATAAATAAATTCAGACCCTATTGTTGTCTCTATTGCTAGATCTACCGCTGTGGATGAAGAGAGCAAAAAGGGGGAAATTGTAGTATCATTCCATATCAATAATCCCTCCGTGTATCTTTAGCATCTCCATATATTAATTAAACAGTAAGGTAATGTTAATCCCGTGCGGTCTATAACCCTTGTACTGGCCTTCAGATCCCAATACAGGATACTCGGCTACATTAGCTGCCAATTATTAAGTGATATATGCACTTCCACGTGGTGAAGCAGTATCTGTAGTCAGCGTGTTGCTATTACGGGCGGCAGGCTTGGGTCATAGACACTCAAGCATACTGCAGCCACATTTTATGTTTGATCATAATTTAAGATCGAACCATAATGATAATATGTTCACACAACAACATCTAATTCAAACTTTCATTATTTGGAGCCGTGCCCATGGTCAGCATTCTAAACCGCACGGGATTAACATTACCTTACATTACATTACCTTACTGTTTAATTCACATATTGGGTGTAAGATATAACATTGCAATATAATTATATGTATCATTTTTGTATTGTTCAGTATTCCACAACACATATATATTTACTAATAAGAGTCATGAACACTCAGAGTATCATATATATCTTTATTTAAGGAAATTAGTTGCCCAAAGTATCAGCTTTATTTTATTGCACAATTTTCTTTTCTTTATTTCACATTATCTATTTATTTTATTGATATTTCACTATAGCAAGGTTTTAATAATACAATAAAAGTTATATTTTAATATTTATCAATTACCTTTGTGCGCCAACAGAGGACATTCTTTCTCCTTCTTGTGGAACTTGTATATTGGATTCTCATTATTGTCCCTGGCAGCACCCCCAACAGACGAATCGAATGAGATCATCATTATTTATGGGGTTTATAACAACTTAGCTAGTGCAGTGGTATCCCCCTGTTTTTCCCTTACCCTTGATTTATGATATGTGATGAAATCCTGAAAGACTAAGATTGCTACACTGAGATACTACATCTGTATTTGTGACTATTTCTCATATTTTGGATAGAAACTTCTGAGCACTTATGAGGTTTTTCTTCTATATCTATGTTCATCTGTGAACTGGTGATTCATTTTTGTTAAACCTCAGCTGCCTTGAGGTGTAGCGCCATTTATTCAAGTGTTCCTTTTTGTTTAATATGTTCTACATCAGTGCCTGACCTCATAAATGCTCTACAGAAGGAATGGGCACAAATTCCAACAGAAACACTCCTAAAGCTTGTGTAAAGCCTTCCAAGAAGAGTGGAAGCTGTTATAGCTGCAAAAGGGGGACCAACTCCATATTAAAGAATATGTATTTGAATAAAATGTTATTACAGTCCCTGTTGGTGTAATGCTCAGGCGTCTGAATACTTTTGGCCATATAGTGTATGTATATGTGTATATATGTGTTGTGTGTGTGTATAGGGAGCTGCTGTGGCTGGATCAATGGAAGGTGATGGTAATCAGTAAGCCTCACCTTTTAGCGTTGTCAAAGGACTGCAGACTGCAGCTGTGTTGGCCTCGGCTCTGCATCCCTACAGAACAGCCACAGACTCGGTGTGTCTGTGTAATGCCCTCCATATTATATGCAGTGACAGTGTTGTTCTCTGCATTATCCCGCAGTCACTGCATTGCTCTGTATATTATAAAGTAGTCACTGCGATGTTCTTTGCATTATCTAATGGTCACTGTGATGTTCTTTGTAGTGTATGGCGGTCACTTGGATGCTTAGTGTATTATATGACAGGCACTGATGTGTTGTGCTAAATGGCACTCACTGTGGTGCTCTCTATATTATATGGCAGTCACTGTAATGCTCTCTGTATTATATGGTGTTCACTGTGATGCTCACTGTATTATATGGATGCTCACTGTATTATATGGCACTTACTGAGATGTTCTCTGTATTATATGGCAGTCAGTGCCATAATACAGTTATTTGTAGTTTATGGCAGTCCCTTGGATGCTTGGTGTAGTATATGGCAGGCACTGAAGCTCTGTATTATATGGCAGTCACTGCAATTCTTTCTACATTATATGTTGGTCACTATAATGCCCTCCATATTATATGCAGTGACAGTGTTGTTCTCTGCATTATCCTGCAGTCACTGCATTGCTCTGTATATTATAAAGTAGTCACTGCGATGTTCTTTGCATTATCTAATGGTCACTGTGATGTTCTCTGTATTATATGGCATGCCCTCTGTATTACATACCAGTCACTGTATTGCCCTCTATATTATATGGCAGTCACTGCGATGCTCTCTGTATTGTATGGCAGTCACTGTAACACTCTCTGTATTATAAATATAAATATACATACATACCAATATAGAGGAATCCCACAAGGACATCTATAAAATAGATCATATAACTGCTACTGCAGGTATGTGTATAATTGATTTATAATTATTGCCAGATTAGGGATGCAAAACAGTGTCCCCCATCTCCAAATAGCCACATGTTGTGCATCTGAGTACATCACACACCCTTTCCTGTGTGATAGAAAATGAGTATTTTCCACAACTGTCCAGGGAGAGATATCTTTACAGACTACCACATCACTAATATATATTTACCATGTCTGTAACAAGGTAACAACCTCAAATCTGGCAGGTTGTTACCTTGATACACCTGAGGTAAAAGTGAACAATTACTGCCCTGGTCCAGTATTGCTATTATTTTTTTTTTTAAAAAGCAATACCTTTTTTCATCTCCACTATAAAGTGGTTGAAGGTAGGCGCCAGATATGACCTCAATAGAGATAGCCACACACCCTGTGTTGACCACACTCACACACTAGTCATGCCCCCACATCACTAGTCACTTCATGACAGTACTTGTCACACACCCCTGCTGAGGCACACAATAGGCACTTCATAAATTTCAGCTCCTGGACCATGTAGACCTTAATCTGGCACTGTACACAGATATTCCAACTACTTCTCATAATAAACCTAATATTTAGAAAGACCTTCTGATCATAAACAATTTGTTCCCTGCATGGGAAAATTAAGGCAGAAGAGCTTCAACAAAACTTTACTAATTTCTTTCCTTATTAGCAAAGAGCATCCACCACAAACAAGAAAATTCTGCTACTCAAAGCAAAAGAGCTATTGGTATTACCTCAAAAGAGCTGCAATCATTCTATAAATAGATCATGTTCCCCTTTTATTTGAACAGAAGATCAGAGTAAGGTAAATACAGTGCTAATAAACATAAAAAAATAGCCGAGGCCATTATCATGGCTAAGGGCCATATAATCCTTCAATGAAAAGGGGAACTGAAGGGTTGTGATAAAATTGAAGTAGGTTAAATCTCAAGGCTGACAGTGTGCTGCTCATTTGATTTGATTTGATATAGCAGAGGATCCAAAACGCGGTCCTCAAGGCACCCCAACAGTTCAGGTTTTAGAGATATCCATGGTGGTTAAATCAAATTGACTGAGGTACTTATTAAGTCACCTGTGGTCAGACACAGATATCCTTAAAACCTGGACTGTTAGAGTGCCTTGAGGACCGAGTTTGGGAATCTCTGGCCTATAGGGGGAATTCAATTGTTTGTGCTTGGGCATCTTATTTCTCTGCTCTGAGGGCCTGATCCAGAGGCGCTCACAAAAAGCGAGCGCTTGCTATTAATCAGGGTGGGCGCAGGTTTTTTTTAGGGGCGGCCTCCTGGCCGCTCGCAATGCTGTGTGACCACCCACAGCTATAGCGAGCTACCATGATGATAGTCACGATGGTCAAGACCATCGCGACCATCGGGCTTGTGACGAGACCCTTGTGGTAGGGTCTCGTGGCCGCAAGCCCCAGAGAGCTTTTGGCATCACTGGTGATGTCAGTGGGGCCGCCCACAAACGGTAGGCATTGGCATGGGAACGTCTCCATTTGTGAAGCCACCCCCCCACCACACCTACAAAATGGGGTGAGCTGTCGATCAACATCGACAGCCGCCCCTTTTGTAGTGAGTCCCGGAGCGAGCGCTTTTTGCGCTCTCTCCGGGGTTCGCGCACGCGCTGTGTGCACACCGCACGTGCGCACTGGGCCACCATTGACCCGCTTGCGAGCGCAATGCGCTTGCGAGCAGGTCTGAATCAGGCCCTGAGTTCTTTGCCATCATCGCGGCTAATCATCCAGCTGGTCAGGACCGGATTCAGTTGTTTTTGTTGTGGGCAAGTAGAATGAGTGGGCAGCAATGTGCGCTTCCCAACATGAGCCACGTGAGCGCCCATCAGTTCACTTCACTTCTTACTGATGGACGTGCTGTGATTGGCTGGTGCAGGCCCTTGCTGCTGTAGTTGCTCTGCCGTCCTCCACGACCACCCACCAGCGGCGCTTCCCCATTGGCCCAGGTGTCGGGATGCATGCCCTGGGCATGCTTCCCGATGACTGTCAGCAGCACCGGCCAATCCCCCGGCCTCCTGTGACAGCAATGTGTCAGACCGGTCAGTGAGAGAGCGGTGAAGCATGAGTGGCGGATTCTTGGTGGGCTGCTGCTGGTAAACACTGAGCAGTGCTGCACCTCATCTCGCAGAGGATCCCGGAGGAGGAGAGCTCCAGGCTTTGGCATGGGTAGGAGGGGAGGCAGGCTGAGTGTGCTAGAGGGGTGTTGGGTAGACTTGGGGCCCCCTATAGCCCTATAGACCATGCATGGTGCACAAGTTCCTGTATAAATTACATAACTAGAAAATCTACAAGCTGAAAAAGGGAGTAACATTTTTCTAAATATTAGTACAAACTATTCCAGTAAATTTTTTCGTTCAAACCCTTAGGGGAAACACAATCTAACCTAAAGATCCAACAAGCATGAAGCAAAAGAAGAGCTTTAACCCGATTACCCCTTGGAGGAAAACAGGGATATGGTCAATAATCATATACTTAAGTGCCAAGAGGGGGTGCCCAAAAGCCTTAAAATGTTTCATCACTGGCTGATCTATGGGCCTGATTCAGAGCCGTTCGCAATTTGCGGACGTTCGTTCAGGAAAAGGGGGTGGCTATTCAAATGAACCGTTCGCTCTTTGCGGTCTGTTGACGCCTCCATGTCTGAACGAGCGAACAAAACCTGCGGCCGCTATTTTGTAAAAAACGCCCCCTGGCCGCTCGCATCATACGTCATGTCCGCTATTTAATAGATTAATCGAGTACATTGAACAGCGTATGAACTGCTCGCTATTCTTGTGGCTGGTTTTTCCTACCACAATCTTGCGAGCAGTTCTGGCTATAAAATAACCAAGTGACGTGGTCGATGACGCTGCTGTTTTAATTATGCACACCCATAAAACGCCCGTTTTGACCTTTAAGCCCGCCTGTGTTCTTAATTCCATTCCCCGTTTTCAAGCACCTTCCCCTGTTACCACCCACATATGCCTCATCCTGTCACTCAAAGTAGCAGGCATTCGCTATATAGCGAACAAACGATTTTCAGCTGCACTGACTGGTTCGCGCATGCGTATTATAAACCGTACGCATGCGCAGAAGTGCGAACATCGCTCGGAATGAGCGTACTGCCGCTTACGAGCAGCTCTGAATCAGGCCCTATATCTCTACCTGAAATAGCCAAGTTAATTACTGACCTATGCAATGCCATCCTCTTACGAAATTTTCGTGTGGTTTGACCTATATAATGTAGACCACATGGGCACCAAATAATGTATACCACAAATTAAGAGGTGCAGGTCAGTACATGGCGAATAGAGGAATAGAGTATCTTCTGTTTGAATGGGGATGCTGAAATATTTATCAGTTACCATATAACGACAGGTTATACAATTGTGGCAACTGTAACATCCTGGTGGCTTCACATATACATTGGGGGGTTTTGTCACACATCTCCCCGTAATATCAGTGATCATGAGGCGATCTTGTTGTCAGATTATGTTCGCGAAAAAAGATCCCTCACGGTTTTAGGGTTAGGAACATACCGACTATCGGGAGGCAAAACCCTGATTTTGTGAGGCAATGGATAGGCATCCTAAATAAGTGTGCCCTGGACCTAATGGTCCTAGTGATTGATGAAGCCAGTCATGAGCTAGTAAAAACTAGAACTAAAATCACAGTTTTTGAAAGGGAACATAAGGTTACACTGGACGAGGAATCGAATAAACACTTGGTAACTAAATTGCTACAACAATGTGACAAACACAGAAATGACCTTATCAGATTCAAGAAAAATAAAAAATACATGGTGGATATTGACTACGACGAAAACCGTATCTATAGATGGCTTGCAGGTGGGAGCGTGATAGATCGTGGGCAGTCTCTAGTACGCAAAAGAAGACCATGGCAATCTAGCAACCCAAGAAGCCATGATCGTAATCAAATAGTCACTAACAATAGTGACAGCGAATTTATGATTTCTGAATCTGATGAGGCTTCTGTAATACCAAGTGCCCCTTTAGGCCAAAACCCCTATGCTAAGCAACAGTGGTTTAGAAGAACGGCCACCCGTAGGAGCAGGAAAAGCCAGAAGGGGAAAAAGAAAAAATCCCCCCAGAAAGAAACAGTGATCTTTAACCTGTCTAAAAGAACCCTAAGCGAATTAGAGATACAAGTCCTAAACAAAGGGCTTTCTTTTGTCCACACCAATTTCCACAATGATTTCACCTGGAAGATGAATCAACATAGATTCTCTAGTAATTTACGACTAAAGGAGCAGTTTCAATGTAAACCTGCAGTGCCTGACTCAGCTATTGCTGACCAGTTTCTTAAGAAAGGTTCAAGGTCTAATTTTGACCAGCTTTCTTTCTATTAACCCCTCCTTGAAAACTTTGAACAGATTGCTAGATAATGCAGTTACTAGATTCACGGCAGCACCAGGTAAAGTCCAGAAGAATCTTTCAAGGGCCGAGTCTACAGCATTACATAATCTGGGCTCTTATCAGGATATTATCATCAGGCGCACCGACAAAGGCGTCAGCCATCGTCATCCAAGATATTCAAATTGAGAGGCAATTATCTGACGCTAATGTATAGAAAGCACTACGATCTGACCCTACTAAGCAATATCAATTGGAATTGAAGAACATCCTGGATCTGGCGTTGGATCAAAATAAAAATATCATCTAAATTAGCTGTCAGGCTATTTAGTGAACACCCCAGGATACCTGTGCTATATACCTTGCCAAAGTTACACAAGGATAATGTTAAACCTCCTGGGAGACCAATTATCTCTGCCTATGAATCATTAAACCAGCCCGTGGCTCAATTTCTTGACTTTATTTACAACCACTATTGCCACTACAATCATCTTTTCTTAAGGATACTACAAGTTTTCTTAAATTACTAACGGAGATAAATGTAGTGCCTGCCGGGACACTACTGTGTTGTCTCGACGTCTGCAGTCTAAACACCTCAATACCCCATTCAGGGGATCTAGCAGCAATGAGGATGTTTTTGACCAAACATTTCGATCCATCTATTCTGGATCTTGATCTATTCTTGTCTCTTATTAAACTTGCTTTGTCTAGAAATTACTTTCTGCTGTGCTATGGGGTCAGCTGTAGCACCGTCATATGCGAACATCTATATGTTCAAACAAGAGGATATGATGTTCCTAAATCATCCTGAGGTCAAACAATACATCTATGCCTATACCAGATATATAAACGATGTGTTTTTATTGTGGACTGGTGGCCTTGAATGCTTTGAGTCATTAATTACAGAGATCAATGCGTTGGACTCAAAAATTAAGTTCACCTACTCATGTAGTACAGATTCCATATCATTTCTGAATGTGCAAATTAATTTGGTTAATGGTGTATTCATTACTAATGTATATTGCAAAGATGTTGACCATAATACTTTTCTGATGTACAATAGTCACCATCCTCCGGCTCTCAAAAAAGGATTACCGCTCTCCCAAATGATGAGGATAGCGCACATTATGAGTGACAGTACTAAAATTCCTGCCCGGTTAGATGAACTAATTCAGAAATTTTTAGCCAGGGGTTATGATCTTCATAGCTTACTTGAGCAGAAAAGAAAGGTGCTATTGATGACAAGGTCCCAATTATTACAATCTAAAAATAGGGATCAGGATAAGATTATCCCCTGGTCCAGTAACTTTACAGTTGCTAGCCCCATTATTAGACATGTGTCTAAAGCATTGTGGCCTATTGTAAGATCAGACCCTGATCTTCCTGTCTTTAGAGATATGCGACCGGTGGCGGCATTCCGTAGAGGTCAGAATCTAAAGGATCGCCTCATGATCACTGATATTACGGGGAGATGTGTGACAAAACCCCCCAATATATATGTGAAGCCACCAGGATGTTACAGTTGCCACAATTGTACCACCTGTCATTATATGGTAACTGATAAATATTTCAAGTATCCCCATTCAGACAGAAGATACTCTATTCGCCATGTACTGACCTGCACCTCTTCATTTGTGGTATACATTATTTGGTGCCCATGTGGTCTACATTATGTAGGTCAAACCACACGAAAATTTCGGTCAGCAATTAAACCCGGCTATTTCAGGTAGAGATATAGATCAGCCAGTGGTGAAACATTTTAAGGCTTTTGGGCACCCCCTCTTGGCACTTAAGTATATGATTATTGACCATATCCCTGTTTCCCTCTGAGGGGGAAATCGGGCTAAAGCTCTTCTTTTGCTTGAAGCTCGTTGGATCTTTAGGTTAGATTGTGTTTCCCCTAAGGGTTTGAGCGAAAAAACCTATGTGTTTTAAAACCCCCAGGAGAAAGTTTGCAGTGAAGCAAGCTTGAGTTTCGGCTTTTTGAAAAGCCTGTTTGGGACCTGGGGGTGTGGGTGTGAGGAGAGGGTGGGCTCCACCCATGGCCACTCCAGGTTTTGGGCCTCTCAGCCTGGTAACAGGCTCATTAGGGCTTCCAGCTGAGAGTGGCCAAGATATGCTTGGTTTGTTTGGGGCTGAGTGTCTGACCTGGGAGAGCAGGCAGGGAGTTTGCTCAGAGACACTTGGAAACCTAGCAGTGAGGACTGTGCTGTGCTTTTGTTGCTGGTGAGGGTATTGGGCCCTGCCAGGTTCTTGTAGTGAGGGAAATCACTTGTAAAGTTAGAGCCCAGACAGGGCTAGGATTTATGTTTATGTTTTCTTTATGTAATTTCTGATATTGTACAATAAAGACTGGCGCCGACCAGCTTGTACTTGCATCCAGACTGGTATGCTGTTTCCCGGCTGTTGTGTGTGTAAGGAAGGAGTCCATCTACCCCAGGAGAGGGACCCCTAACCCGACTGAACATCACATATGGTGGATAATGTGGGCACACACTGAAAACTGCAGCAAGGAAAAATTTATCCTTTAAAATTTAAAGTGACAGACACGTGATTGTTGAATCCCTGGAGGTGGCGTCAGCCAATGCTCAGAGAGGCAAGGTTCAGCTTCCAACTAGCGCCTGGAGGTAAAATGGAGGACATTGTAAAAGCCCTGCTTCAGGCTACGGCAGCTCAGCAAGAAGCTACCAGGGCTCAGCGGGAATCCACCAGGGTGCAACTGTTGGCCTTGGAGACCGCCCAGAGGCAACAACAGGTCACCATCAAGGAAACCCGCAAGGCCTTAGCGGAAAACAGCCAGGCCATACAAGAGGTGGTACAGCACCTGGTCGCCCGGCCCGGAGATGCTAATACTGGTCCTCCCACCACCACTCACTCCATACGAGCCAGTCACTTCCTCCAAAAGATGACTTCGGGCGATGATGTGGAGGCATATCTCACCGCATTTGAAAGAATGGCTGAAAGGGAGAGATGGCCCAAGGAGCAGTGGGCAAGTCTGGTGGCACCTTTTTTGTCTGGGGAGCCACAAAAGGCTTATTATGATTTATGCCTGGCTGATGCCAAGGATTATGCAAAGCTAAAATGGGAGATCCTGACTCGCTTGGGAGTCACCTCAGTTGTTCAGCCCCAAGAGTCCACCGCTGGGAGTTCCAAATGGACAGGCCGCCACGCTCGCAGATGCACAACCTCGTCCATCTTTCCACCAAGTGACTACAGCCCGAGATGCTGACAGGACCACAAATCGTCGAACGAGTAGTAATGGATCGGTATCTGCGATCCCTACCTGCATCCTTGCGCAAGTGGGTGAGCCATGCAGACCCTAAATCCGCGGACCAGTTGGTCGAGCTGGTGGAGAGGTACATGGCGGCTGAGGAGCTGATGAGTATGGCCCACCGAGCCCCGATGGAGCATCGGCGAACTCCCACGGACACTGGTAAGACTGTTCCAGGGGAGAAGGGTGCTGGGTGGTGAAATGTACCTAAGACTGAGGGTGTCGAACCTGGAGACAGGCCTGCCAGGCCGGGAAGGTTCTTACCCCATAAGCGACTAGACATTAATATGACTCAGTGTTTCCAATGTGGTGGCTTCGGCCATATTGCCTCTAATTGTTCACTTACCTCTGAGCCTATGCAATGTGATACTGCTCATGTCCACCGCAGGGTGTCTTTCTTTGCACAGCCAGCCTGTACTGCTGATCAGCAGGCTGAGACAGATAAGCACATGTGTGTACTCAGTGTAGAAGGCAACCGAGTTGAGGCACTGTTAGATTCTGGTAGCCTGGTGACACTTATGAAAGCTGAGCTGGTGGACCCCTTGAAGCATAAGGGGAAAACTGTTGGAGTGACCTGCATACATGGAGATACTCGGTATTATGTTACTGCCGAAGTTAACGTCAAAACTTCATGTGGTTCTGTGATAGTCTCCGTGGGTTTGGTGCACTGTCTAATGTATGATGCCAAATTGGGGAGAGACTTTGTTCACGTCTGGAAGTTGTGGGAAAGCCGGTTTGTTCCAGAATTGAACAACCCCGACCCATTTGAGAAGGTTATTGATGCAGTGGAAGGGGAAGTTTCTTCTGAATCTGTGACGTTCCCTTTCTCTAGCATGGTTGGCGAACCTGAGAGTGATGGTGGCTCACCAGACGGTGTGCCTCCCACTGAGGTGGGAAGTGTTGTTGAGCCAGTTGATCATCTGCCTGATTTAGAGGTCAGAAGGGAGGTCTTTGCAGTGGAGCAGTTAAATGACCCTATTCTGGTAAGATCCAGGGAGAATGTCAAGGTGATTAATGGTAAACCCATAGACCCCGATAGTCCTTTGTCCTATCCTCACATGGCAGTATGTCAGGATTTGTTATATCAGGTGTCTAAAAAGGGGGAAGATATTGTGGAACAACTAATAGTGCCCAAAGCTTACAGAAGAACAGTGTTGGATCTGGCCCATGGTCATATAACGGCAGGCCATCTAGGGGTAGAAAAAAACACGGAGCGAATTATGCAGAGGTTTTTCTGGCCCGGGCTCCGTAAAGAGGTGACTTTTGTGCATCCTGCCCTGAATGTCAGTATCATGCTCCCAGAGCACATTTCAAAAGTCCTCTAGTCCCACTTCCAATTATAGAGGTACCATTTGAAATAATAGCTATGGACTTGGTGGGGCCCTTGTTGAAGTCTGCCCAGGGACATCAATATATTCTAGTAATTCTGGACTACGCTACCAGATACCAAGAAGTGATACCGCTATGCAATACATCTACCAAGTCCATTGCTAGAGAGCTGGTCCATGTTTTTAGCAGTTTGGGAATACCTAAAGAGATACTAACTGATCAGGGTACCCTGTTCATGTCAAAAGTTATGAAGGAGTTGTGCCGCCTGTTTAAGATTAACCAGTTAAGGTCCTCAGTTTATCACCCCCAAACTGATGGGCTGGTCGAGAGGATTAACAAGACCTTAAAACATATGTTAAGGAAAGTAGTCGACAAAGATGGCAAAGATTGGGATTATTTGTTGCCTTATCTGCTGTTGGCCATAAGAGAGGTTCCCCAATCCTCCACCGGGTTTTCACCTTTCGACTTGTTATATAGGAGACATCCAAGAGGGTTACTAGACATTGCCAAGGAGACGTGGGAGGGGCAGTCCAGTCCTTATAAAACAGTGATTGAACATGTTTCCCAGATTCATGAGAGAATTGCGGCTGTAGTGCCGATAGTTAAGGAGCACTTTAAACAGGCCCAAATAGCAGAGGGTATATAACCGCAATGCACAGTTAAGAAACTTTGCTCCTGGGGACAGAGTGTTGGTGTTGGTTCCCACGGTAGAAAGTAAACTGTTGGCTAAGTGGCAAGGGCCCTTTGAGATCTTAGAAAAAGTAGGACAGGTCAACTATAAAGTTTACAAGCCGGGGAAAAGAAAACCCGAACAAATGTATCATGTGAACCTGATAAAACCCTTGAGGGATAGAGCAGCACTGTCAGCCGTCCAAGCCCCTCCAGTAAAACCCGGTTCCCTGGTACCCGAAGTGATCATTGCAAAGACCCTGTCAGCCAGTCAGCAGCAGGAGGTCAAGAAATTTTGATCCGAAATAGGGTACTGTTTTCTGACCTGCCAGGAAAAAACACGGTCATCAAACATGACATAACCTTAACCCTCGGGTCAGTGACTAACCTAAAGCCCTATAGATTGCCTGAAGCCAAAAGAGAATCTGTGTCAAAGGAAATTAAAATGTATGTTAGAATTGGGGGTAATTGAAGAATCACACAGTGAGTGGTCCAGTCCCATTGTGTTGATTCCAAAGCCCGATGGGAGTGTGCGCTTTTGTAATGACTTCCGTAAACTAAAGAGTGTTTAAAAATTTGATGCCTACCCGATGCCGAGGGTGGATGAGCTAATTGAAAGGCTGGGAACAGCAAGGTATTTAACCACTCTGGACCTAACCAAGGGGTATTGGCAAGTGCCATTAACCGAAAACGCCAAAGAAAAAACAGCTTTCTCTGCGCTGGAAGGGCTGTTTGATTATAAGATGTTACCCTTTGGGTTACATGGGGCGCCTGCTACCTTCCAAAGAATGATGGATAGAATTCTAAAACCCCATAGACGATATGCTGCGGCTTATCTGGATGATGTCATCATACATAGTCCTGATTGGCCGTCTCACTTACCCAGAGTACAAGCAGTGTTAGACTCCATCTTTAAGGCAGGTCTGACAGCCAACCCAAAAAAGTGTTGTCTCGGGATGGAGGAAGTAAAATATCTGGGGTACACTATTGGCAGAGGTTTGATAAAGCCACAGCTCAATAAGATTGAGGCAATACAGAACTGGCCATGACCCCTCAATAAGAAGCAGATGAGAGCCTTCTTAGGGATCACGGGATACTATAGGAGGTTCATACCTGGTTTTACCACCATTGCGGTCCCACTTACTGAACTTACTAAGGGCAAACAAAAAATCATGGTGGAATGGGGTCCGGAAGCGGAGAAAGCTTTCCAAAATGTAAAAATGGCTTTATGTACCCAACCTGTTCTGGTGACATCTGATTTTGATAAAGAATTTGTGGTACAAACCGATGCATCCGGTGTAGGCATCGGAGCCATCCTGTCCCAAAGCAGAGAGGGTGAGGAACACCCTATTTTACCTGAGCAGGAAATTGAATATACATGAGAGAAACTATGCAACAGTGGAAAAGGAAGCTTTGGCCATAAAATGAGCGTTAGAGACTCTCAGGTACTATTTGGAGGGAAGAAAGTTCAAATTGATAACTGACCATGCCCCTCTGAAATGGATGTCCGAAAACAAGGACAGTAACGCAAGAATAACAAGATGGTTCTTGGCGCTACAAACCTTTAAGTTTTCGGTGGAACACAGGCCAGGAAGCCAGCTGGCCAATGCAGACGCGTTGTCACACGTTCATTGCTTGGGGGCTTCAGTTGCTCCGCCCCACAGGTGGAAACAAAGGGGGGGATATGTGATAGGATCACTGGTAAAGTGGTAAGTGATAGATATGTTTGCCCTAGGTTTCTGACCTATGTGTTTTAAAACCCGCAGGAGAAAGTTTGCAGTGAAGCAAGCTTGAGTTTCGGCTTTTTGAAAAGCCTGTTTGGGACCTGGGGGTGTGGGTGTGAGAAGAGGGTGGGCTCCACCCACGGCCACTCCCTGTTTTGGGTCTTTCAGCCTGGTAACAGGCTCATTAGGGCTTCCAGCTGAGAGTGGCCAAGATATGCTTGGTTTGTTTGGGGCTGAGTGTCTGACCTGGGAGAGCAGGCAGGGCGTTTGTTCAGAGACACTTGGAAACCTAGCAGTGAGGACTGTGCTGTGCTTTTGTTGCTGGTGAGGGTATTAGGCCCTGCCAGGTTCTTGTAGTGAGGGAAATCACTTGTAAAGTTAGAGCCCAGACAGGGCTAGGATTCATGTTTATGTTTTCTTTATGTAATATCTGATATTGTACAATAAAGACTGGCGCCGACCAGCTTGTACTCGCATCCAGACTGGTGTGCTGTTTCCCGGCTGCTGTGTGTGTAAGGAAGGAGTCCATCTACCCCAGGAGAGGGACCCCTAACCCGACTGAACGTCACAAATAGTTTGTACTAATGTTTAGAATAATTTTACTTCCTTTTTCAGCTTGTAGATTTTCTAGTTATGTATTTTATATAGGTGTCGATAGTGCTGGGACCATATATATATATATATATATATATATATGTCTGTTCCCTTTTTTGTTATTCCTCTGTTGCATTTATTTGTCTGTTTTGTCACTTTATTGTCCCTGCGGCTATGCATGGTGGTCGTGTGTTCAGCAGCCAGATACGTGACACCCTCCTTTGTGGACCGCTGTTAAAGTGGTTGCAGTAGTTATACATGTAGGTGGGACCCTGGATTGTGACTCCCTTCATAGTCTGCTATAGGCGGCTGAACAGGCTTGCTGACGGAACATGCGGAACCTGGCCGGTTGGCTGCTTCTGTAGCTGTACATGGGATCACTTTCTCTGCTGGACCACAAGCTTCTTGTTGTTGCTAGGGATCCGTTGTAGGCAGGACCTGGAAGTGTGTGTCTCGTGGAGCAGATCTGCACACGGCTGAACATGGTTTGCTGCTGGAGTTTGCTTCGGGTATTTAGTGTGGGTATGTGTTCATTCTATGTTGTTTGTATACTAGTGTGTCCTGACGAAGGGGCTGATGCCCTGGAATGTTGATGTTACAATACACTACTTTTTTGTATCTTACATTGTGCCTCCGAGTGCCTGTTTTTTTCTTTGGATTTGTGCATACATTCTACATTGGACACCAACGCCAGTTATTTATGTTATTATTGAGTGCCGGCAGTCTTGGGATTATATATACATATATATATAGATATATATACATACAAATAAATGTATATGTGTGTATATATATATATATATATACATATCTATATATACATATATATATATATATATATATATATATATAAATATATATATGTGTGTGAGTGTGTGTGTGTGTGTGTGTGTGTGTGTGTGTATGTGTATATATGTATATATATGAAGGGCACTCTCCAATATGTATGCCAATATTTTCTATTTATTTCATCACTTTTTTAGTCTTCATCACCACCCAGTGTACTGACAAGGATTTGTCAATCTTTGACTCACATCAACACTAATGCCAAGCACAGACAATGCTTCTCGATGCAATAATTCAGCATGTGATAGGGAAAATTAATACTCATGTGATCATATGATTCATGTCCATCGATCTCGGTCCACTTTCAGACTGTTAAAGACACTCACTAATGCTGCCTAATTTGGCAAGTAGATCCAGTGTATCCCTTATGTAACTCTCACTCTGGACAACAACAGGTTGTAAAAGTAAATCGATGAATTAGGTTGTAATACTGAATTGCGCGATGACACAATCGGTCGGCCGGGTGGGGCTGTCGGTGACTTATGGACTTTGGGAATACTATAGAATATAGGACAATGTGGATATTCTTTAGTTAATATTCACCTTAGATTATCATCAATCCATCTGTGTGAGACTCCCTCCTCCAATAGGCAATGGGACAGTCGGAGCGCATGCGCATTACAGTGGAACGCACGCCGGGCGCACAGGTGTGGCTGAGTGAGCCGCACTGATGAGAGAAGAGTGGTGTTTAAAGACAGCTTTTGCAGGTAAGCCACAGGAGGAGACTTTAATTGACAAGGGATTATAGATGGAGGTGGATAGCTGCTTGTCTTTAACGGTCTGAGAGTGGACCGAGATCGATGGACATGAATCATATGATCACATGAGTATTAATTTTCCCTATCACATGCTGAATTATTACATTGAGAAGCATTGTCTGTGCTTGGCATTAGTGTTGATGTGAGTCAAAGATTGACAAATCCTTGTCAGTACACTGGGTGGTGATGATGACTAAAAAAGTGATGAAATAAATAGAAAATAATGGCATACATATTGGAGAGTGTTCTTCATTTATGTACTTTAAGATGTGTCTCGTTTGAAGAGCGGAATATAGTGGTGTGGCACAGTGTGGCACAGGAACAATGCAGGAGTAAATGGACTATATATATATATAGTATATACTGTATAATATGTAACCCCTAACCTATCCCCCGATACTTACCTTTGGTAATCTGGCGCCGGTATTCTAAGCCACAAGAATCCCCTTTGTCTGAATATTATTTGCAACCCCCCCAAAAAATAAAAAATGTGTCCCCAAGCTGTTGGGGTCTGTCTGTAACCCTCCTCACAGCTGCAGTTTCTTGTAAGAAATCCAACTTAAAAGAGGGGGATGAAAGAGGCAAATTAAAAGCTATTTTATTTAAATATTTCATGAATAACTGATAATAAGCCTTAAAAATTTCATGCCAGTTAAATATTAATAAAATTAATAAGGCAATGGCTGAAAGACCTAATCCTTATTGCTTGGTGTTTCTTTTGGTTGTTGTACATTAGCATGCTTCGTTGTTGACTATTCAGGTTAGGAAAGAATGGCAGATCATCTGTCCTGGTTGCAATGGTTAATTTTTTGGGTGTATCCACCTTTTTTGGCTGGTTAATGGATGTACCATGTATATTTAACCTTTTTCTGCCAAATTTACATATGAGTCATTATTATCATTATTATCATTATCATCGTTATTATAATACTGTATGTTTTAATAGCATGACATTCACACATGACAACCTACAGCCAATGGAAGGTTTATCAGTAGAAATTCCTCCAGCAGAGTAGCACTGATTTGTTTAAGAAGCATTACTACAGAACTATGCCACTTTGGCATCTATTTATTATATTTCTTTTGCTAGCTGTGGTACTTAACATTCTGTAACATTGCAGCTTATTGTTGCAACACAGACCCACCCCAATTTCTTACCAAACCTTACGACCCCAATTTCCTACCAAAGCTCTATGAAATGTTTTATATAGTCTTTACTGGTAGCATTGCCTAATGGCAGAAGGCTGCTTTGTATTCACTAACTTCAATACAGTAATGCACATGTTAAAGCAGATATGGATGCACACGCCCAGTTAAAACCTTTTCCTTTCAACAAACTGTGCATACCCAGTAAAAACGTAACCTTTTTATCAAACTGCACATGTGCGAGACACATGGGTCAAGCATGCGTAGTATATCTTTCGACTTTGCACACCACCAAGAATGTAAGTCAGCATGACTCCATCCTGAGAAGACAATTTGGGGGCTGTTGAAGGAAAAGATGGGATCCTGTCCACTGAGAGAGGAGATCTAGCTGAAAAGTCCTGGAGTGAAAGCGGCCGTAAGGAATGGCCTTGAAAGCAGCAACCATCTACCGCAGGAGACGAATGCAAACTGCACCGATACCAGATGATGTCAAAGGACCATCCTCACCATCTCCTGAATGGTCGTTGCATATTCCTGATGGAGGAACACTCACTGAGATAAGGTGTCCATGATCATTCCCAGAAACTGAAGCCTCTGCGTCATTGCTAATGAGAACTGGCAAAATTTAGGATCCACCCGTGACGAATGAGAAGGCTGAGAGTCACTGCAATGTTCTGCAGTAATTGGTCCCTGGAAAGTGCCCTTAGCAAGAGATTGTCCAGGTTAAGATCCTAGTGATACCCTGTTTCTGAAGGAAAACTCATCATGACAGCCATGATCTTTGTGAATACCCTGGGGGCTGAAGATAAGCTGAAGGGTAAGGCCTGAAACTGGAAATGTGAGTTCTGAACTGCGAATATCAGAATCTCCTGGCGAGGTAGCCAGATAGGGATATGAAGGTAGGCGTTCTTGATGTCTAGAGATACCCTGAATTCGCCATCCTGTAGGCCCACAATAATCGATTGAAGGAACTTCATCTTGAACCTGAAAAATCTTAAGGTCGGGATTGAGCTCCTTCAAGTTCAGAAAAGTGTGACCAATTGACTGGCTTCAGAACCACGAAGAGACTGCAGTAAAAACACTTTCCGGTCTGAATTTGGAACGTGGACCACCACTCTCATGGACAGAAGCTTCTTTATTGCTTCTTGAAATATGACACTTCTGTTGTTGTGTAAATCTGTGTAACAAAAAAACGAGGAGAAGGTCATACTACTTTGAAGTCCCAAAGACCCGCTCACACTCTGGGGACCCCCAGGTGAGAGGGAAGTCATCATGCACTAGGTGTGGTAGTGGATGTAACCTTGTGATGAGCAGATGTTGTTGTGGCTCCGTCACGTCCTCTGGAACCACAGGAAGACTATGGTCCATTTATGTAGTGAACCTGAATGTTCCAGAGCATGAAAGGACCCAAAGGAGGGTCCCTATTAAGACCTTCTACTGGGAGGAGCCTCAGATGGAAGACAAGTGGATTTACTCGTAGTAGCTTGAGAAATCCATTTATCTAGATCCACTGCAAGTAATAAACTATCAGTGAATGGAAGAGCATCTCCAGCTGACTTTCGATATTCCGTCTGCTATTGCTTAAGCCACAGCGCTCTACATGCTGAAATCGCCTCCTAGAGGCGATATATTAAACGTCTTTGGATGCTTCTCCAAGGTAAGACACAGCTTCACCTATATGCTCTGCTAACTGAAAAAGCTACTCCACCTTCAGCTTATCTCTTACAACGTCAGCTAAAAGCCTTGCCCAAAGCTCAAAAGCTTTGTTAGTCCAGCAGAATACCCTGCAACTGTAAAAATGGACTTGAGAGTATTGTACAATCTTTGTGTCTTTGAAAGACATGGCCTCTTCTGCTATCTGCAGGAAAGGAATAAAAAGATAATAACCACCGGAACATCTGAAAATCTTTTATCTGGATGGTCCCAAGCTGACATTAGAAGAGAATCTATCTGTTCTGCAACAGGAAATGCAATAGGTTGTCTTTGGGCCTGATTCAGACCCACTCGCGAGCGGCTGTCCGCTCGCAAGTGGGTCGATGGTCTGCACTGAGCATGCGCACGACGGAGGGAGCTCCGTCGTGCGCATGCGCCAGACGCGACGAGCGAAGGAAAGTCCTTCGCTCGTTGTGTCCGATCAAAGGGGGCGTGCTGTCAATGTTGATTGACAGCACGCCCCCTTTGGTGGGCGTCCCGGGGGCGTGCCTCCCTGACGGGGGCGTTCCCACGGGAACGCCTCCCGTCAGAAGCCGGCCCACTGACATCACTAGTGATGTCAGTGGGAGTGATTTTGGCTCTGATAGAGCCAAAATCACTCCGGAGCTTCCGGTTGAAAACCTCAACCGCAGGCTCCGGTTCGCAAATTCGATGGTCGCGATGGTCTCGACCATCGCGGCCATCAAAAAGCACGCTCGTATGTGCTGTGGGTGGTGACCCACAGCTATACGAGCGTCCAGGAGGACGCTCCATGAAAATGGAGCCCGGCCCTCATTCAGAGCGTGCGCTCTGCTCAGAGCGTACGGCTCTGAATGAGGGCCTTTGTTTCTTAGAAAGATCGACTGTAAAGCAGGACCCTGCCTATTGAGTGGTCACTGCGCTTGGGGTGGGTCTCGAACCTGTGTTCGTGGCATCCCTAGATGAGGACTTAAGGCACACACCACTGCCCATTCCAGACCACTGGCAGAGCGTCTGGCAGCCCATCCATTGCCATCCTTCTGCATCTGCAATATTTGCGGATTGCAGAAAATAAAGACTCTGGGCCTGATTCAGACCCGGTCGCAAGCACTGAGCGCTCGCAACCGGGTTAAAGTTGGCCCAGAGCGCATGCGCACAACGGAGCCGGCTCCGTCGTGCACATGCGCGAGACCCGGATAGCGACGGGCAAGCCGTCGCTCTGGGTCTCGCACCAAAGGGGGCGTGCTGTCGATGTTGAGTGACAGCACTCCCCATTTGGTGGGCGAGCCGGGGGGGTGGCTGCCCAGACGGAGGCGTTCCCATGAGAAGTGATGTCACAAGCGATGTCAGTGGGAAAGCTTTCGGCTCTGTTTGAGCCGAAAGCTCACTGGGGCTTGAGGCAACGAGACCCTACCACAAGGGTCTTGTCGCAAGCCCGATGGTCGCGATGGTCTTGACCATCGCGACCATCTTCCTGGCTGCTCGCTATAGCTGTGGGTGGTCACCCACAGCTATGCGAGCGGCCAGGAGGCCGTTCTAAAAAAAAAAAGACCGGCCCTGATTCAGAGCGAGCGCTCTGTCAGAGCGACCAGCTCTGAATCAGGCCCACTATCCTATCTGACGCTGCTTAGTGGTACAGGAAAGAGCCATGGTTTTTGAGATTTCCATGGATTTAGCTAAGTACCTCTCTTATGCTTTTAGAGCCGCTGACCTGGAAGTCTGTTCGAGAAGCCTCCAGCTGAGCAGAGAGCATGGGACATACCTGATGTAACCTGCACCATCCAATATGGCAAATATGATGTCCCTGAAGCTTGTTGTTCAGGCTTTCAATCTCCACAGGTAGAACACCTAAACTCCACACAGCCACGGCCACAGTGGGAACCGAACCTACGACCCCAGCGCTGTGAGGTAGCAACGCCAACCACACTATCTGTGTCACACAATAGGGAGATAAATGTGTGTGAACTTTTATGCATGATGGCATGAAATAACATTTGAGACACCTTAGAGCATCATGACACATACAGACCCCACACAAACAACAGTAAAGTGTAGTGAGAAAGGTCAAAAGAACAAAATGGGAAAACAGAGACAGGAGAGAGCCACACTAGTCAAAATAGCACTCATAAGCATGGCCAGAAAATGCTAGTCATAGAAGGAAGTAACCACTGATATTAAAGTAGTAACAAACTGCCTTAAATGCTCTCCCTACCAGCCTAAACCCCACTGATTACTTACAGTTTAGGTTAGGCTACCAGTTTCTCTGCAGCAGCGTGTTTCTATTACAGCAGACAGTATCCCCCCACTTAATGGCCACCAGCATACTTCCAGAGAAGCGCTGGGGCTGCTGGGAGGAAGAAGTAGTACTCCGGAGCTAGGCTCCGCCCCACCCCCACCCGCTATGGTGCTTATAGTTTTAACTATAAGTGTGCTTTTGTATAGAACTCTGTGCTCAAAGATGGTGAGAAAGAGAGAGACACACTGAAATGTCTGCAACTTGGCTGCCCCTTTAATCGGAGTAGCCTTCCGCTGGATACACCACCTTTGTAGCTGTTAACCTGGCTACCCCACTATTCAGGGAGCCAGGGTATACTCACGGAGCTGCAGTGTGCTGCTGGTGGCGGTCTGACTGATGGGGGCCAATATGCTCGCTGCAAGCAGTGGCATATGGAACACCCCTTTAATGGAGACGGTGGTCTCAGCAATAGGGGACCCCAGGCGAAGTGTGTGCACATGCGAGCAGGTCCCCTGGCAGCTCTGTCCTCACTGAAAATCTTCTGTACTTCAGCGCAGCAGTGCTTACTAAATTACAAACCCCTGAGGAGTGTGAAACACATCTAGCTCCCCTCAGGCACACACTAAGACTGGGGCTTGGAGGGGGGTATAGAGGGGGAGGAGCTAGTCACACTTCTTAATATTTAAAGTACCAAGCTCCCACTCAGCACCGTCTATACCCCACTGTCTTTAGTCTCCAGTGTCCCCTAGTGGATGAAGGAGAAAACTTAATTTTTACAATTGCAGGTGAAAATGTGCATTGTCACCTGTTGTTGTGAAAATTAAGTGATGATGAATAGGCCCCTATGACAGTATTCTAATGTCGAACAAAGATTACTACCTTATGACTCATTAGCGCCTAATTATTTATTACATTCCCCAGGTTCTCATTTCTTAGTCTTATTTACTGTAACACAGGTTTCAGAGTAACATCCAGGGTTTACAGCCACTAGTGAAGTGTATGAATTATAGCTGTTATCATGTGTAGCTAACAAACTAGACAATGGCAAAACAGTGGCACATATGGTAGTCAGTTCATGAAAGACGTTCTTCCCAACTCTGAGTGGGGTAATAATGTTTTTCTTGAAGTAAAGATGATTCTGAACAAAGCAACTACGGGAGTGACCATGTACACACAATTAACTTATGCTAGCACCACAGCAATAGACATAATTATGCTTCACATTAAATTACACCACATTTAATGTTGCCTGTTACCTAAATTACTGAGTGGTAGGACTTTACAGTACCTGGATAGCGCTGGGCTCAGACTCTGTCTGGTCTTCTATGAGAAGTCCTGGGGTGAACTTGTCAGAAATATGTCTGTGTCACTTGTTACTTCCAAATCATTTGTATGGTATATGTCGGCCAGTGTACTGCATACAGCCCAGGCCATTCCTGAAACCTAAAAACAAAAATAGCCATGCCTTGAACTTTTTTAACAGAATTTACAGGACATTTACAAATGAATTCATGAAAATGCAGAAACATAGACAAATTTTATTAGATTTAATCCTTCTCTTAATATTGGTCACACACTTCACCCTGCGTCAGGCACACCTCTGGGACTCCCATGTTCGGGCGCAGTGCGCCTGACAGGCGCCTGTTATAAAACCGTCATTAGCACCTAATTAACTCTATTCTAACGCTCTTAAAGTGATCAGTGACCTTCATTAGGATGTACAAAGAGAGAATATATGGAAATCTGATTCACAAAACCACAGTTAAAGCAAGTAAAACAAAAATACTAAATTTTAAGAGGCACAGTGTGTCTAAGAGGCCACCCTGGACAAACCTGCATATTTCCGCAAAATACCCACAACCTTTGTAATTTTCATTCATAAAATGAGCAAAATACACAAAATTGTGATAAAATAAAAAGAAATATGTACCTTCAAAAGTCGGAAGAGTTCGCCACGCAATGAGCCTGGGAGGCAAGGTCACTACTGCGCTCCACGCAGGTGGTGGGAAAACTGACTAGGGGGGTTTCAAACAGCACCCATAGGAAGGTACTAGGAGGGGCAGGCCCTTGTGCCCCCTTGCGGCGGAGAGGTGAGCGAGAACAGCTTTGTGGCACCTGTCAGGCCAGCTGCGCCAGACGCAGGGTTAATACAATATACTGTAAAACATAAAGTCATATTTCTTTCATGATAATAATGTAATGCAAGTGGTATCACATAACAACAACTACAAGTGCAATTGAAATAACTTGTTTTATGAGATAAAAAATTACCCATGTGAAAAGACTATAGGACACTGCACCCAGGGGTATAGAGAAGGGAGGGATGGGTGAGTACTGCAAAGGTCCTCCAATGGTGCGTTCTCACTGTATGGCCACACTCCCTTGTATTGGAGCCCAAGTGATCTCTTGATAACCCTGACTGCATGGATAGCTAGCCACATGTGACAATAGTGATAATGTATGAACTTCAAAACTGTAAAACTGCAGCCATTTATGTTGCAATTTTGCCACTTTTGCATAATAAACGTGGTCGTATTAGGTATAATTAGGAATAGCATGGGTTTGTGAATAAAGATAAGGCATCTTTGGGGGTTTGCACAGACAGAGTGGCAAGATCAGGGTAAGAATGTTGTCTCCTGGGTAGATCGGTGCACTTTTACACAGCAGCCAAGTAGTAGCACACCAGTCCAGGGTCTTGGTATAAGTTTCCACAGATAGTTTTTTTTTTTTGCAGCATAAAGGTTAATTAAACATAAAAGCCTAGCCTGTCCAGCGCTAACTACACAAATATTTTCTCTCTCAACATGGAGAAACCTCTTACAAAACAACAGTATCAGCACAGTACTTACAGTTACTAATCAATAATCACAGTGTCTCTCAACAGACCTGTTGCCTGCTCCCACAGGTATTGAGAGACTGAGATTAGCAACTGGTGCTCTGACAATCAATGATGCCAATTAGCTTCGGTCCAACAGGAATCTAGCTTAGGGTACACACTTAAGCGAACCAGCAGCTGTCTAACTATCCCCGCAGACAAAGAAACCAATTTGGTAAGCTTACACACTTACCAATCAGCCACTTGATATGTCTGGCCAGACATCACAGCATGGGGACGGGCATGTATCATTGGTGGTGGTTCCTGTGACCAGTGTTCGGGTCGGCTGGTTGATCACCTGTACACATTGGTAGATGTGCATGATATCTGCAAGATTACTCGCATATGCCATGAAGCACAGCCGACACAATATAGCCGTGAACAATGTCATTCACAAATATATCATGTACACACATGAGCCAATGCACTTAACAATTATCCCCCCTCCTGCTTTGACCTGCGGGGTTGACCATCTGTGGTTCTCAAGCAATGCAAATGCTGGACAAAGTTTCTGCATTGGCCAGTTAACTTCCTGGTCTATGTTCTACTAAGTATTTAAAATTTTGCAATGACAAGAATTTTCTCGCTATTCTTCAATTGGTCTCTTTATTTTCAGACATCCATGATTGGTAATCACCTGAATCTTCATCCCAAAAGGTAGTACCTGAGTGTTTCTAATGCCACTTAATTGCCAATGTTTCTCTTATGTACATTTAATTTTCTACTTAAATAAATAAGAAAGCTTTTCATCCTCTTTGTTCTGAGATAGCACCATGCCTATCCATATATCCGTTGCATCCAGGGCCATCTCTTCTATTGGGCTTGTTGGGCACTTGCCCAAGGGCCCAAAGCTTCAAAGGGCCCGCCAGAATTTTTTTTCTCTTTGAGCTGCTAGGGTGCGGCAATCCGAGGCAGCCAGGAGGAGAAATAAGGTGGCTGCAGCAGCAGGACACTCACACAGGCAGGAAGTGTTTTTAGTTTCACTTTCACTTTCTGCCTGTGAGGTTGACGCGAGCTACTGCAGAGAGCAGAGGAGAAGCCAGGCAACACCCTTGGAGCTGCTGACAGTCCCGGCTACACCACACAGGATAAAGGTAAGAGCTGGATGAGAGGAGGCAGATACATTTGGGGAGTGGGGGCTGATGGCACTACTATGGGAGGGGGAGACAAAGACATATTTGGAGTAGGGGCTCAGGGAGCTGATGATACTGCTATGGGGAGGGGGATATATATACATATGGGGAGTGGGGGCTGATGGCACTGCTGTGGGATGGGTGAGACAAATACATGGGGAGTAGAGGCTCAAGGAACTCATGATACTGCTATGGGGGAGGGGGAGGCAGATACATATGTGGAGTGGGGGCTGATGACACTGCTATGGGAGGGTGAGACATGGGAAGTAGGGACTCAGGGAGAGGAGGCAGATATATGTGGGGGCTGTTGACCTGTTATGGGGGTAGGCAGAAACAAGGGTGTGTGGGAGCTCAGGGCTGAGCTATTGGTGGCAGGGCAGGAGGGAGAAACACATGGGTAGTGGGGGCTCAGGGTTTTTATGACACTGCTTTGGGGGAAAGGGGGAGAGATATTGAGAGTGGGGCACAGGGGTATAGGACAATCCTCAGGTGGACTCCATCACCCACATTGATAATAAGGGTCCCAGCGGTGATGGTCTTCCATGTCAGGATTGGAATTCATCATACTGATTCCCCAAACGGGCAGCAGGCTCTCTTGTGTACTATATGGTGGCTGTGTCATATCATTGTTCTGGGCAGCATATATTACCATATACATTTTTTTCCCGTGAATGGATGGATAGGGGCCCCAGTGCATTGCTTTACCCAAGGCCCACACTGCTGTTAAGACAGCCCTGGATGCGTCTGTTTGCACCACAAATTCACGTTTAAAGTCAGGTGTCATCAAGGTTCATTGGGTGCATTTCAATGCCTGGAAAGACTTTTCTGCCTCAGGATTCTATTTAACCATAACTGACTTTTTGCCCTTGGTAAGGTCAGCCACGGGAAAAGCAATTATGGTGAAATCAGGTATAAACCTTCTATAATACCCTGTGATTCCTAAAAAAGCTCTGACCTGCTTTTTATTTAGGGGTCATGGCCAATTTTATAGTGCCATAAGATGGGGCTTTATCAAACCTCTTCCTATGGTGTAACCAAGATACTTCACCTCTTCCACTCCTAAGCAACACTTTTTTGGAATGGCTGTCATTCCTGCCTCACGGTTGGAGTCCAACACTTCTAGTACCTTGGGTAAGCGAGGCTGCCAAGCAGGACTAAAGAGGACTACATCATCGAGATAAGCAGCATACTGTATATGAGAGGATTTTATCTATCCTATGAAAGGTGGTGTGTGCCCCATGTAACCCAAAAGACAACATCTTATTTTGGACAGCCTCTCCAGTACAGTAAAATCTGTCTTTAGAATTGTCTGTCAACGGTACTTGTCAGTACCCTTTGGTTAGGTCTACAGTAGTAAAGTACCATGCTCTTCCCAGCCTTTAAATAAGTTCATCTACACAAAGCATTAGGAGAACATCAAATTTAGATACACTAATTAATTTATGGAAATCACTGCAGAAGTGCACTCTCCCATTGAATTTTGATATGAGAAGAATGGGACTTGAACACTCACCATGTGACTCTTTAATTATGTCTAATTCCAACATTTAAAAACAATTTCTTTACACACCGATTCCTGTTGTGTTTTTGGCATTTTATAGGGCTTTAGGTTAACCGTAACCCCTGGTTCAGTGATTGTCATGTTTAATAACTGGGTTTTGGATATTGTTATTATGGGAATTAAATGTACTGCGATTACCATACCGGGGTGGATGACAGAGGTACTCTATCCTTCCAGGGTTATATAAGATTTACACGGTAGATTTTTTGTGGCCTTCTTTTCCCGAGCTGGTCCACTTTATAATTAACCTCACTCAGTTTTTCTATGATTTTAAATTGTCCTTTTCACTTGGCCAAAAATGTACGAGGGTTGTCCAAAAAGTATTGCCTAAATGCTCATAACTGTAAAATAATATGCAACATTTATTTGAAACTTTGTCAGTTTGTAGTTTAATATGTCTGCTAGCTATATATGTGTTTTTGCTTAGGTAGTCCAAGAAATACTATGGAATCCAAGATGAAACAAAGAGCCATCATTGAATTTCTGGAAAAAAAAGGCTGCAGTGCTACAGAAATCCACAGAAGACTGAAAAAAGTGTATGGTGAGCATACAATTGAGTATAGCAATGTCAGAAGGTGGATGAAGGTTTTTCAATTGGGAGAATCATCCATGTGCGACAAACCTCGTGGTAGCAGACCATCAACTGCAGTGACAGCAGAGAACCAACACAAAATCGATGCCATGATTCAGAAAGACTGTCGTGTGACCATCAGACCATCAGAGATATCAGTGATGAACTTGAATGTAGCCATGGCACTGTAGAGACACTAATCAATTATTTGGGATATCGTAAAGTGTGTGCTAAATGGGTTCCAAAGCAATTAACCAGGGATCATAAGGCCTAGAGGGTGGAAGTGTGCAATGACCTTTTGACCAACTTTGAAGCCAACCCTGAGACATTTTTGGAAAATGTCATTACAGGAGATGAGACCTGGGTATTCCTTTATGACCCAGAAAAAAAGGCTCAATCAAAACAATGGAAACACCCAAGTTCACCTAGACCAAAAAAGTTTAAATCACAGCAATCCGTAAACAAAGTTATTGCCACATTCTTCTGGGATTGCCGAGGTGTTATTCTCATCGATTACTTGGAACCAAACCAATCAATCAACAGTGATCAATACATTATTACACTTAAGAAGCGGAAAGAAGCCATCCGTAAAAAAAAGGTAAACAATTCGACTGTCAAATGTCATCTTACACCACGACAATGCCAGACCTCACACTTCGATGGCTACATCTGTGGCCATTGCCAAAATGGGGTGGGCAATAATGCCACATCCACCATAGAGTCCTGATTTGGCCCCTTCTGACTTTCATCTGTTTTGCCCTCTAAATTACTGTCTCTGGGGTTAACATTTTGAAGACATAGAGGTTGTTAAAATCGTCATAACTTCCTGGGTCAAACACCAACCACTGGAATTTTTCCAAAGTGGATTCACAGCTTGGGTTGAGAGGTGGAGAAAATGTTTGAGGGCAGATGGTGAATATTTTGAGTAGAGTCATTCTGTTACTAAGACTTCAAAGTATTTTACTGCAAATTTTCAAATCTATATAAATAATAAAATTTTAGTAGTGAGCATTTAGGCATTACTTTTTGAACAACCCTTGTACTTTCTACCATGGGAACTGAACAAGAACTCTGGGCCTGATTCAGATCCGCTCGCGAGCGCATAGTGCTCGCAAGCGGGTCGATGGTCCCCCACTGCGCATGCGCACACCGAAGCTGGCTCCAGCGCGCACATGCACGAGACCCAGCCAGTCTCGCACCAAAGTGGGGCAGCTTTCGATTGTGAGTGACAGCTTGACCCAATTTGGAGGAGGGCAGGGGGGGTGGCTGGCCAAACTGAGGCATTCCCGAAGGAACACCTGCCATTTGGGGGCGGCCCCACTGACATTACAAGTGTCTGGGGCTTGCGGGAATGAGACCCTACCACAAGGGTCTCATCGCAAGCCCCGATGGTCACGATGGTCGTGACCATTGCGACCGTCACCTGGCCGCTCGCTAAAGCTGTGGGTGGTCACCCACAGCTTAGCGAGCGGCCAGGAGGCCATCTTTAAAAAAAAACAGGGACGCCCTGATTTAGAGCGAGCGCTCTCAAAGAGCTTCCAGCTCTGAATCAGGCCCTCTGTCTCCAAAAGCAAAAGTGCACAATTAGGCATTACGATTGCACACCCTCTGCAGTGCCTGTCGCAAGTGCTCTTTCACTATTGGCATCTGGGAATCATGTTTCCCATGTTTAACAGTTTTATAAGGACTGGGTTGCAGCTCCCATGTTTCTTTTGCAATATCCAGCAATCCCCTTGGGTGTCGCCCATATGGAAAATCAAAAAGCAAAAAACCATATGGAGGATTGTGCAACCTCTCTAATGGCCAGCAATAAATAGAATAAGAAATAATCCCAATCTGTCCAATCTTTATCCACCACTCTCTTTAGAATATTCTTTCTTTTATTATTTAATTGTAAACCATATGTGAGTAACCTGTGTAAATAGGTACACAACTCTTTCATGATTTTTAACATAAATAGGGTATCATGGTCAGTTAGGATTTTCTTTTATAGTCCCACTCTGCTAAAAACATGAACTAGTTCCCTAGCAATTGTCTTTGTTTATGTAATGCACAAAAGCATCGCTTCCAGGTATTTGGTAGTGTAATCTATTACTACTATAATATACTGTTGATCCTGGGCAGACTTTATTGAAGGTCAAACCAAATCCATAGCTACAGTATTCTCTTAAACGGTACCTCAATAATGGTTTATGGGACAAGTGGACTTCTATAATGTGGCCAGGCAGCATGGTACTGATACTCATGGCAGGACGTACAGTTATCTGATACATCCTTATGGACTCCAGGACAGAAAAACAACTTTAAAATTGTCTCAGCGGCTTTTTTTACCCCTAAATGTCCTGCACATAACTAGAAATGTGCGCCGACCCTCGTGTTTTGGTTTTGGATCTGGTTCTCCCCTGGTTTTGGATCTGGATTGGTTTTGCCAAAACGTCACCTCCGTGTTTTGTTTTTCGGTTTTGGATCCGGACTTTCTTAAAAAATCATAAAAACAGCTAAAATCACATAAAATGGGTCTGTTTTTGTTCCTACAGCATTATTAACCTCAATAACATTTATTTCCACTCGTTTCCAGTCAATTTTGACCACCTCACAGCTCACAATATTGATTTTTACATGTAGTTAAGGGCCAAAGGTTGCATTCAGCTAGCTGGCTCAAAACTGAGTGATAAATAGAGTTGAGGACTGTGCAAAGATGATGGTTGGGGTACCCCTTGAGGATTGAAGAATCGATAGTTGATAGTTGGCGCAGCCACCGGCTGAAGTAAGAAGAGTTGATACTTGATAATTGGTGCAGCCACTGGCTGAAGAATTGATAGTCGGCGCAGCCACTGGCTGAAGAAGAGTTGATACTGGATAATTGGTTCAGCCACTGGCTGAAGATAGAAGAGCTGATACTTGATAATTGGTGCAGCCACTGGCTGAAGTTAGATGAGTTGATACTTGATAATTGGTGCAGCCACTGGCTGAAGAATTGATAGTTGGCGCAGACACTGGCTGAAGTAAGAAGAGTTCATACTTGATAATTGGTGCAGCCACTGACTGAAGAATTGATAGTTGATAGTTAATTGTTAATGCAGTCTGTGTGCTGAGTAGTAGTGGAATACAAAGCTATGATTAGGAAGGAGTCAGTCCTGCAACAGCCTTGAGGCCTGGAACTTTTGCCAAGTTGCAGCCGTTACAGCCTTGAGGGCTGGTGAGGAGTGATGACTGGTGGCCTTTGGGCCGTAAAGCAGGATGCAGCCTTTGGGCCATGTAGTAACCTTGAGGGCTGAGAACCCTTGGATGAATGTCACTGTTGTGTAACTTGTGCCACTGGGTTGACACAACAAGCAGCAGTTGGTTCAGAATTTTCTTTAAAAAAAATGAAATGGGCGTGCAGGAGATGCTGTCTGTGACTGTTACAATTTCTGGACATTCATAAACCATAACATTAAAAATGTCAGGCAGTAATGCCCCAAACAGCACATAATGGAAAGGAAAAGGGTGCAAGATGGAATTGTTCTTGGGCCCTCCAACCCACCCTTATGTTGTATATATGAAACAGGACATTCACAGTTTAACAAACCAATCACTTCAGCGACAGGGACTGCCACTTGTGGCTGAAATGATTGGTTTGTTTGGACCCCCCACAAAACAAGCTGCCAATGTGCAGTGGACATTGGTGGCAATGATCCCATATACAAACTGGCTTTACAATACATTAGATTAGATGTCGTCATTGTCATCGTCATCCCCATCAGTGTGTGCATCCTCCTCTTCTTCACACAATATTAATTCGCCCCCGCTGGAATCCACCATTACAGACACTTCTGTATTTTTTGGACTTAAGTGCTGGTAAAGGTCTTCCTCGTGGAATTTGTAATTCATTTTGATGAACATCATCTTTCCCACATTTTGGGGAAGTAACCTCCTACGATGATCACTAACAAGGTTCCCGGCGGCGCTGAAAACTCTTTCAGAGTATACACTGGAGGGTGGGCAACTTAAGTACAGCAAAGCCAGTTTGTGTAAGGGACTCCAAATTGCCTCTTTTTCCTACCAGTAGTGAAAGGCACTGAGTGACATGCCTATTTGGATGCAATCCATACATCCACCATTCTCTGAATGGTGACCGTATCAGACAAAGTCACAGTAGACATGTCACTCATTGTAGCCAGTTCTTTCAGACTCAACCAGATGTCATGAGGTTTTTCTGACTGATCTGCATCACCACCAGCAGTGGGTCTCTTAGGAAAATGTAGTTTTTTCCTGGCAGCTGTAGAAAATGAAGGAGGAGATGCTGCCATGTCATGTGCCGCTTGAACTGACAATTTTTTCACATGTGGCAAGTTCAAAGGGTTTGAGAACCTTGCACAACAGGGAAATTATTCTCCACTGCACTTGACTAAGGTGCATTCCCACTCCTCTCCCTATGTCATAGGCCGTTGTGTAGCCTTGGATTGCCTTTTTCTGCTCCTCCGTCCGCTAAGGCATATAGAGGGTAGAATTCCACCTAGTTACTACCTCTTGCTTTAGCTGATAGCAGGGAAAATTCAACAGTTCTTGCTGGTGCTGCAATCTTTGACACGCAGTTGCTGAATGTCAAAACTGTCCAGAAATCTTTCGGGACACCGAGAGCATCTCCTGCACACCCGTCAATTTATTTTTAAAATGTTGCACCACCAAATTAATTGTGTGAGCAAAACATGGGATGTGTTCTAACTTGGCCACATGTAATGCTCGTACAATATTGCTGGCATTGTCAGAAATCACAAATCCCGAGGAGAGTCCAAGTAGGGTAAGCCATTTTGCAATAATTTCTCTGAGTTTTTCTAAGAGGTTCTCAGCGGTATGCCTTTTAGAGAAACTGGTGATACACAGAGTAGCCTGCCTCTGAATGAGCTGGCATTTGTTAGATGCTGCTGCTGTGCTGCTGTTTGCACCATTGGAGGCAATACACCTGCCCAGTGGGCTGTCACAGTCATGTAATATTTAGTTTGCCATGCCCACAAATCTGTGGTTAAGTGGACAGTGGGCACAACGGCATTTCGGAGGACATTAATACGTTTTTTTTCTAATGTCCTTATACAGATTGGGAATTGCTATGCTAGAGAAGTGGAATCTAAAAGGGACATGGTAGCAGGGACATCCATTAACAGTCTAAAACCCACTGCATTAATGGCGGATACTGGCCGCACATCAAATTCCAGCATAGCTGTTATGGCATTAGTAAACCGCTGTGCAACTGGGTGTCTGCTATCATATTTGCTCCCAATTGCAAAGTATTGTTTGACAGACAATTGTTTGGTTTAACTACTAAAAAATATGAGATATGGTAAGAACTTACCCTTGTTATCTCTATTTCTACGAAGTCCATAGGGTTCCACAGGATACCTTGGGGTATAGGTGTGACGTCAGTCGCAGGGCACCAAAGAGTTAAGCTTTCAGCCTCCCAGGATGCACTAGGTCCCCCTCCTATACCCCGCCCCCGGGCCAAGGCACCTCAGTTAGTTACCAAGCCATAGGCCGGAGGAGGAGAAGGAAGAGAGAGAACAAAGATCTGGACACATACAAGAATCACATTCTCACCAGAGGGAGACGGAAAACCGGTGACCAGAGCAAAGCCCATCTGCAGCATAGGTGCGACAGGGCGGGAGTCCTGTGGAACCCTATGGACTTCGTAGAAATAGAGATAACAAGGGTAAGTTCTTACCATATCTCATATTTTCTACTTCAGGGTCCATAGGGTATCCACAGGATACCTTGGGGATGTCCCAAAGCAGTATCCTTTAAGGGTGGGGACGCTCCTGTGCAGAAAGGAGAATCCGCCGCCCGAAGGAAGCATCCTGAGAGGCGAAGGTGTCAAACCTGTAATACCTCACGAAGGTATGGACAGAAGACCATGTAGCAGCCTTGCAGATCTGAACTGCCGAGGCACCACGTCGAGCTGCCCACGAAGGACCCACAGACCTAGTGGAATGAGCCTTCAGAGAAGGAGGGACCGGTAGGCCTTCATGAAGATAAGCTTCAGAAATAGCCATACGGATCCAGGCTGCCAAAGTTTGCTTTGAAGCAGGCCAACCCTTTTTACGGAAGCCAAAGAGGACAAACAAAGCGTCCGACTTCCTAAACGAAGAAGTGCGGTCAACATAAGTCCTTAAGGCCCGCACAACATCCAAAGAGGCCTCACCCACGGAAAGACCCGGTGAGTTAAAGGCCGGAACAACTATTTCCTCGTTAATATGAAACTGGGAAATAACTTTGGGAAGAAACTCGGGCCGAGTGCGGAGCACTGCCCTGTTCCCATAAAAAACCAAGAAAGGGGGTCTACAAGAAAGAGCCCCTAACTCAGAAACACGTCTGGCCGAAGCAATGGCCAGAAGGAAAACAGTCTTAGCTGTTAGCCATTTAAGATCCACTGAGCCCAGTGGTTCAAACGGCGGTCCTTGGAGAGCCCTCAGGACCACAGCCAAATCCCAAGGCGCCACAGGTGGAACAAAGGGCGGCTGAATGCGGAGAACACCCTGCATAAAGGTGCGCACATCCGGGATTGTAGCAATCCTACGGTGAAACCAGACAGATAGGGCCGAAACCTGTACCTTCAAAGAAGCAAGGCGAAGCCCATGATCTAGTCCCGCTTGCAGGAAGGCGAGAATCCGAGACAGACGAAACTCCCGCGGTGCATAACCTCTCGGTCGACACCACTGGAAGAACGTATGCCACACGCGATGGTATATCCTCGCGGAAGACGGTTTCCGAGCTCGTAACATGGTACGCACCACAGAGCTGGAAAACCCCCGGGACCTCAGCATGGCCGTCTCAACAGCCACGCCGTCAAAGACAGCCGAGTCAGGTCCGGGTGAAGGCAAGGACCCTGAGACAGAAGGTCCGGTCGTAGCGGCAACCGCAGAGGAATGTCCACGGACAGACCCTGAAGGTCTGAGAACCAGTGCCGTCTGGGCCACGCGGGAGCTATCAACAGGAGCGTCCCTCCTTCCTGTTTGAATTTCCGGATTACCCGTGGAAGAAGGGAGACCGGAGGGAACAGGTATGCGAACCGGAACGTCCACCGGACGGACAGAGCATCCACCAGAGACGCCCCTTCGTCTCTTGTGCGAGACCCGTACACCGGCAACTTGTTGTTGTGCCGGGACGCCATGAGGTCGATTTCTGGAAGACCCCACCTGTCCACCAGTAGTTGAAAAACGTCCGGGTGCAGGGACCATTCCCCCGGATGAACGTCCTGGCGACTTAGAAAGTCCGCCTCCCAATTGAGCACTCCCGGGATGAAGACCGCTGATATGGCCGGAAGATTGCGCTCCGCCCAAACCAGGATCCGAGAGACCTCTACGAGAGCCGCCCGACTGCGAGTTCCTCCTTGCCTGTTTATGTAGGCCACGGTGGTAGCGTTGTCCGACTGGACCTGCACCGGGCGACCCTGGAGAAACCGCTGTGCCTGCTGGAGAGCATTTGAAGACCGCACGGAGTTCCAAGATATTTATTGGAAGCTCCGCTTCTGTCGGCGTCCACCTGCCCTGGAACAAGTGTGGACCCGAAACTGCTCCCCAGCCCCGAAGACTGGCGTCCGTTGTCAACAGGACCCAATTTGGAACCCAGAACGGACGTCCCTTGTTGAGGTGGGTCGTCTGTAACCACCACGTAAGGGACAGGCGAACCTCCTGGGTGAGCACAATCGTCTGGGACTTCAGAGACTGAGTCAGCCCGTTCCACTTGGACAGGATCAGGTGCTGCAGAGGTCTGGAGTGAAACTGGGCGTATTCCACCATGTCGAACACCGACACCATGGAGCCCAGTAACCTCATCGCCGAGTGTAAGGACACCCGGCGGCTGTGCAGACAACTGCGCACCCTTGACTGTAAAGCAGAGATCTTGTCCTCCGTCACGAAGATCCTTTGCTGTCCCGAGTCCAATAAGGCTCCAAGATGCAGAATCCTCCGAGACGGGATTAGAGTGGACTTCTGCCAGTTGATTAGCCAGCCGTGCCGTTGCAGCAGTGCAATGGTCAGGTCCAAGTGGCGTAACAGGAGCTCTGGAGATCCTGCCACCAATAACAGGTCGTCCAAATACGGCAACATGCGGACTCCCTGCAGCCGCAGAGAAGCCGCCATGACCGCCATCACCTTGGTGAAAACACGTGGTGCTGTTGCCAGGCCAAAAGGTAACGCCCGAAACTGGAAGTGGTCGCTGCTGATTGCAAACCTGAGGAACTGTTGATGGCGCCAAAGAATAGGGACATGCAGGTAAGCGTCCTGTATGTCCAATGACACCAAGTAGTCCCCAGGTTCCAGCGCCAGAATGATGGACCGTAGGGTCTCCATCCGAAACTTCGGGACCCGCAAAGACTTGTTGAGTGCTTTGAGGTTGAGAATCGGACGATATGACCCATTGGGTTTCTGTACCAAAAATAGATTTGAATAGAAACCCTGGCCCCTCTGGGAGAATGGAACCGCCACTATAACTCCAGCCTGGAGCATAGTGTGCAATACCTTCCGCAGCTCCGTAGCCTTGTTCCGGTCTGATGGGAGACCCGTGGTGAAGAAGCGAGCCGGGGGTCTGTGCCGGAAGGAGAGGGCGTATCCGTGGGAAACCACCTCCAGAACCCAAGTGTCTGTCGTAGTGGTCGACCAACACTGGGCGAACTGTAGCAGGCGGCCTCCCACCCTGGGATCCCCCAAAGGGAGGCCCGGACCGTCAGGCCGCAGGCTTGCCATCTGGCTTGGGGGCCGGACGTCTGGTACTCCATGCCTGCTTCCGGGGCTTGACCGATTTCTTAGGGCCAGCCTGTCGAGGAAACGACTGTGGTTTGGGCCTGCCCTGGGCCCTAGATGACCGAAAGGACGATGGTCCCGAACCAGAAGGAGCAGCAGCCGACGGGAGACAGGCAGATTTGGCTGCCGCCAGCGTGGCCACAATCTTATCCAGATCCGGACCGAAGAGAACTTCTCCGGTAAACGGCAACGCTTC
This sequence comes from Taudactylus pleione, assembly GCA_031769625.1. Classification (NCBI taxonomy): domain Eukaryota; kingdom Metazoa; phylum Chordata; class Amphibia; order Anura; family Myobatrachidae; genus Taudactylus; species Taudactylus pleione. The sequence continues at coordinate 16,720,373 of JAUIMM010000350.1, read as the reverse complement.
CAGACCTTTCTTGGAATCTGCGTCCGCCTTCCAGGATCGCAGCCACAAGGTGCGACGAGCAGCTACCGCTGCTGAAGAAATTCTAGACACCAGAGTACTAATGTCTAGAGCCGCCTCGTTGATGTAGGTGGCCGAATCACGGAGATTGCCAATCAACTCCGCCTGATCGGCCGGACAGTCGGATTCAAAAGAAGCCTCTAATGAATCCGCCCAGCGCTCCATCGCTCTGGCAACCCAGCAAATGGCCATAGCCGGCCGTGCTGCCCCCCCAGCAAGGGAATAAGCGGACTTCAGGCAGATTTCTACCTTGCGGTCCGTAGCATCCTTAAGGGAGGACATGGATGGCATCGGCAATGTGGCACTACGGACAAGACGGGTCACGTGAGAATCCACCTGTGGAGGGGATTCCCACTTCGCAAAATAATTATCCGCGAACGGATAAGCCACCGCCAGGCGTCTCTGCGGCTGGTATCTTTTGCCAGGTTGTTTCCACGCCTCCTCTAAATGGTCCACCAACTGACCCGAAAGAGGAAAGACTGTGGCATCGCCCTTCACATCTTTGAAAAAGGCATACTTAGATTTAGCCGCTGGGGGAACTTCGTCCTCAATCACCAAGGCTGTGCGGACCGCCCGAATAAGTCCAGGAATATATACTTTGGACTTAGCATCAGCGTCCTTAGTATGGAGAGGTTCCTGATCGTAAGGATCTAGAATCTCCCCATCATCAGACGTCCCTTCGTCATCCTCATAAGGAGCGGACAGAGACGCCACCGGCCTTTTATGAGACCGCATCACAGACTCCCCTTGCAACACATCCGACAAGTGCTGTACAGAACTCGTCAGGGAGTTAACCCACGCTGGCTCCTGAGAACCCGGGAGCGGTGAAATAGGGAGACTGTGGGGTACCACCAATTGTCGTGGGAACCCCTGCATGGGTGACGACACCACAGACTGCTGGGACAAACCCATCGGAGTAAACGCGGGCTGCGGAGCTAACTGGCCCACTAAAGCTGTTAACGCCTGAGCGAAACAAGCCCAGGGCGGCTCCTGTACCGGTGCTGTAACCGTAATAGGCCGCGCCATGGACAAACACTGCCGGCAAAGGCCCTCCGCGCTACCCTCCCCCTCCGCTAACAGTACTTTGCACGTGGTACACTGTAGCCGGAGGGGAAAATCACTTTCAGACATGATGGCACCACGTATGTGACCTCTCTCACCAATTAAGTATTAAATAGGCGAGAGACCACCCTGCAGCACCGCACCGCAAGGGCTTTAGCAGAAAGAACAGGGACAGTAATAAAGCTGACAGTTTAGAGAAGAAAAGATTACAGGCAGCAGCGCTAGCACAGTCACATACAATGCAGAAAAATAACAATTCCTGCACTAACAGCGCTGATCACTCAACTACACAGACACAGGGCCTGGTAGGACACAGCGCTGCATACACAGACCTGACCACAGCGGAGGAGAGGTATGCGGGGGGACCCAGACCACGATGCTTCCGTCCAGCGCTTCCAGCAGCGTTCACCATGCGTTCTGGAGAAGATGGCCGCCGAGGAGCAGAGAGGAGGCTGGCCTGGGGGAGGAGCGCTGCCACAGGACCAGTCGGCAGCATGCAGAGAGGGCTGTGTGCAGCGGGGGAGGCGCCGGCTGTGAGACAGGGAAGGCGCGCTCCCCTGGCATGCATTTAACCCCTGGGACGCCGCAGCGCTACCGCTCTGCTGCGGTCCGCTGTCCCAGGGGGTAGTGGAAGCGCAGGTTGGTCGCCTGGCTCCACGCTGCAGCCAGTCCCCAGGGAGCCCCCTGCCTGGGGACTTAGGACCATGTGATCAGCGGGGACCCACCGCGGGACCCCGCTGCTTACCTCTGTCCCCCTTGAATCCGGCCATGGTCCGGAGCATCTGGGGTCACCGCTAGCTGTGACCCCAGACGCCCACCAGCATCCCCGGATCAGTACCGGCGTTCTGGTACCGGCGGGGTGTAGGGAAGACAGCATGGACGTCAGGACTGACTGTCCATGCTGTTCATCCAGATGTGCAGCCACAGCTGCATGAAGAATAAGCTTCAGGGGCTCTTCTAGCCCCCACTCCAACAGGTGCACCCGACTCCGGCCGGGCACCAAACTAAACTGAGGTGCCTTGGCCCGGGGGCGGGGTATAGGAGGGGGACCTAGTGCATCCTGGGAGGCTGAAAGCTTAACTCTTTGGTGCCCTGCGACTGACGTCACACCTATACCCCAAGGTATCCTGTGGATACCCTATGGACCCTGAAGTAGAAATAGTCTTCTTTCTCATCCCCTTCTGGGATGAAGATCCACTCACAGCAGCAGCAGCTGGCATAGCACTCAAGGATCCTTCTGAGGTACAACAGATAGGAGAGGAGTCAGTCCTTATAAAATTGGATGCAGCACTACTTCCGATCACAAATGAGGATGTTGATGATGATGCAGGTGTTGGTGGTGGAGATTGCGGGCGCTTGGATCCAGATAGAAGGGAGCAGCTAGGAGACACCTGGACTGATTGTTGTTCGGTTTTTTGTCCCCAAAGTTTCAGAATTTTAAATACCCTTTCCAATTTGATGAATGTGCTGCAAGTGATGTAACAGGGAGGAGGTTCCTAGTTGGTTAAGGGCCTTACCTCTACTCACTGTTACATGGCAACAGTTACAAATGGCTTGGCAAAGATTGTCTGGATTTGGGTGGAAATAATTCCACACATGAGAAGTGGATTTTTTGGTCCCTTGCCCAGGCATGGCAACAATGGGATTTTTCCCACCATGGGCAACAACTGTTGCCTGATTTACAGTTTTCATACAAACATCCTCCGCATCAACATCCTCATAATCCTTGTTGCTATCGCCAACTACATAAATATCCTCATCATCTCCCTGCTGCAATTTCACAGAAGCATCCTCAATTTCTACATCAGCATGTTGACTTGTGCTGCTCATCCGCACATTTGCAGAGGGCACACAAATGGTGAAAGGAGGATCCTCTTCAAGTGCAGTATTAGAAAGGTCAGGCTCACACATGGCAACTGCAGACACACTTGGACTCTCCTCGGAGATCTGTGACTTTTCGGAGCACACAGCTGGTTTTGGTGTCTTACTCGTCTTAACAATTAAAAATGTTTTGTACCTCTCCTACAAGCAGAAGGGCTTAAATCATAACAACTAGAACCACCAGTCATAAATAAAGGCAAAGGCCTTATCCTTTCATTGCCACTTCATGTAGTGAATGGCATATTGCCAATTTTTTGTTTCTCTAAACCTAACTTTGCTTTAGACTTTTTTTCTTTAACCACTTGCCTGGCATGGTCGTATCAGATAAGACCGCACCAGGCTGGGCTTTCCCTGACATGGTCGTATCTGATACGACCAGTCAGAAATGCCCACTAGGCGGCTGTGGGAAGCTAATCTTCCTGCAGCCGCCTACATCAGAGGGACCTTCTGGTCCCTCTGCAAGCATGACTGCCTCTCCAGCGTGTCCCGATCAATGCTGGCCACAGTGATCAGGCACCATCGGGTCACAGTAACAGCGGCGGCTACATGAGCCATGGCTGCTGCTTCAATGGCAGTGCGCGGGGGGCGCGCACTGCCATTGAAGCAGCAGCCATGGCTCATGTAGCCGCCGCTGTTGCTGTGACCCTATCACTGTGGCCAGCAGTGATCGGGCAGCCGACCCCAGCAGCCGTGTCTCTGGTAGCTGCCGCTGCTGCTCTGTATCTGGGCCAATGCGGGAGACCCTCCCGCTGCGGCTCCGGCACTACAGTGATCACTAGGTACTAGGTGTGGAGGAGCAGCAGCAGCGGCCAGTGGAACACCCTGCCGCTGCGGCTCCGGAACTACAGTGATCACTAGCTGATCATTGTGTAGGAGAAGCAGCAGCGGCGGCTCTGGTAGCTGCCGCTGCTGCTATGTATCCGGGCCACCAGCGGGACACGCTCCCGCTGTGGCTCCGGAACTACAATGTACAGGAAGCAGCAGTCGTGACTCTGGCTGCTGCTTCTATGTACCCAGGCAGCCCCCCGCACACACTCCCACCCCGGCCTCAGCTCCTCCTCCTCCTCCTCCTCCCCCATGATGCCCGTTTTGATAAGGGCATATATGTGTATATAAATATATATATATATGTACACACATACATATATATATACATGTACGCATATAAATACATTTATGCATATATATATATATATATATATGTGTGTATATACACCAAGAATATACCGGCGCCGAATCCACATATCTCTCTCTCTCTCTCTCTCTCTCTCTATATATATATATATACACACACCCATATATACATACACATATATATATATATATATATATATATATGCATACAAGTATATACTGTATATAGATGTATGCGCATATGTATGTGTATACAGTATATATATGTGTATATATATGTGTGTGTATATATATATACATATATATGTATATACAGTATATGCGTATATATATATATAATATATATATATATATATATATATCGCAGAGCCTCTGATTAGGGATGGCAACCGACCATCGATGGATTGTAAGCCATCGATGGTCTGACTGAAAACAAGTGGTTTGCCATTGCTGGTGGCCATCAATGTTGCACCATTGATGGCAACTCTCAATCGATGTTTATGAAACATCGGCAGTTGTTGTCTACACAGATCTCGACCAATCGCTAAACAATTGATGGCTTCTAACGATGGTTGAACCATCGATGGTACAGCTGTCAATGGCAATAATTACAGTATAACATAAAAATTGCTATTTTTATGGTATACTGTGTTTTAAAAATATTTTTTTTTTAAATAAAATAGTGATGGATAAGTTTAAAATTATGTTCTTGACCTAATTCAATCATAAAAGAAACCGACAATTTTGGAGCGGTTTTTGGAAAAAGAATTCGTCAGTTAAGTGGTTAACAGAGTAAAAGTTGATTTTACATTACCTGACTTATGCCCTAGTCCATCGGCCTTCATTAATGACGTTGACAGCCTTGCATCGTCATCATGACTGCTGCCGGCAGCTACAAGACTGGTATGTGGATCCTGCTCTCCTGTCATGTGACTTTCCTCTATACTCACTGTGGTCTTACTACAGTGTCACCAAGCAATTATAGCGCAGCTAAGTTGCACATAACGCACACAACCACACAAAAAATTATAATATTTTTAAAACTGGGGAAGAACTCCCCTGAGCAGCAGCTCCTTGATAAATGACACAGGCTGCACCCCTGTGCAGCTACATTGCTGATAAGTGTGACTAACATGTACACACACACAAAGAAAAAAAACACTTTTATTTATTTATTTATTTTTTGGCACTTGGGGGGAGAGCACCCCGAATGAGGCAGCAGCCCCTTGATAAAAGACACAGGCAGAACCCCTGCGCTGCTACGTTGCTGATAAGTGTGGCTAACATGCACACACACACACACACACAAAGAAAAAAACACTTTGATTTATTGATTTATTTTTTTTGGCACTTGGGGGGAGAGCACCCCTGAACAAGGCAGCAGCCCCTTAATAAATAACACAGGCAGAACCCCTGCACAGCTACATTGCTGATAAGTGTGGCTAACACGCACACACACAGAGAAAAAAAAACACTATTTTTTCACACTGGGGGTGAAGAGCACCCCCTGGACAACACAGCAGCACAGCCAGCCAGCCAACCTCTATGGAGGACAACAGCCAGCTTATATGGACAGGACAACAGCCAGTCAGACCCTATGGTCAACATCAAGCCCCTATGGGCATTAAGCAGCCAGCCCCTGACAAGTAACAACAGTAGCCAGCCCCTATGCACAGCAATAGCACAGCACAGTGATCACAGCCCCCTCCTTCCTCTTTACTCTCCACAACAGGAATGAAAATGGCAGCGATCACGGGGATCTTTTATACAATCCAAAACCCGCGAGACCGACAGCGGGAAGATGACGTTTTGCTTTGTTTCGAGATCAGAGTCAGTCCGTAAAACCCGAGCCGGCTCGAATCACTAAGTTCGGGTGGGTTTGGATCTCTGATATCCGAACCCGCTCATCTCTAGTATTTGTAAGTCTGTTTCACACTGCTTTTCCAGCCTGTTAGAGACACACTCGACACTAACTCAGTATTGGAGAGCCACTATATTGGAGACTGCACATGCATATCTGGTGGGCCCTGGGAGGGATCCAATTGCATCCCTTTGGGAAGTTATGCGAAGAGAAGCCCATGGGCTTCTATAGGCAATGCCGTCTATAGAAGGTGTTGCATATCGTGTACAAGCTCTGGAAAGTTTTGCTTTCCGGAGCCAATTACATACTGTATGGGGAATGTGGTGAAATATCCGAAAACAGCAGTTTTCAGAGTTTTGATCTTAGTACATCTTGTCCATAGTCACACACATATACACTTAAATACATACTGTCACACACATACGAGCAGTCATAGAAATACATAATTACACATGCACACATACATACAGTTACACGCATACATACACACTTATTCACACAGTCACACACTAATACAAGCACATACAGTCACACACTAATACACACATACAGCCACACATTAATACACAGTCACACACTTATACACACACATAGTCACGCATTAATACAAAGACTTATACACACATAGTCACACACTTATACAAACACATACATATATAAATATAGTCACAGACACTCATACACAGTCTCACACACACTTATACACACATAGATAAATACAGTCACAGCCACACACATATACACACACATGCATATATACAGTCACAGTTATGCAAATACATACATACACACAATATAGTGCCCCCCTCCCCTCTCTCTCACCTTGCAGGGCACATTAGTAAAAGTGACCTTTCGATGAGGTCAATGGCTGGGGAGACACACATGAAGATGGGAGCCTGTCTCACCCCCTACTCACTGTAACTTTCCCTCTCACTACACTAAGCTTCAGTGTCCATTGATTCTCCTACCTGCAACACTGTCTCTGTGCTGCTGCTGACTGAGCTTCAATCTCTAAACACAGCAGTGCACTTCTTGGTCACATGATATATCCAAGGTGTCTATCAGAGCTCAACGAACATCCCCCATACTCAGAGGCATGCCACTATTAGCTCTCTTTCTGTGCAGCTTTCTGCCTGTGGTGTGACCCCACCCCCTGCTCTGCAAACAGTGTCCGACTATACAGAAGCAAAGATGAGCTGTTGTTGCCTCATCTCTCATCTCCCTTAAGTCCCAGAGAGCTCCACAAAGTTGATAAGTGTTAACTATAAAAATTATTACAATAAACAAAGAATATGTTTATAAGTTTTAAATATTTTCTTTGTATTATTCTTATAATTTTGATATCAAATCTCAGGCAGTGCTTGAAGTGTGCCGGTATGCAACGGTATGGCATACCGGCACTTCAAGCAATAATCTTTTTTTTTTGTACCTATCTGGAACTGGGAAGAGGGCTGAGCGGGAAAGCTACAAGCTCGGCCCGCTTCTGTAACTGACTGACACCGGAGACAGCCCCTAAAGCCAGCCGCAGTATGTGCAACTGGCTCAAGGTGCCGCTGCCCGGGCAATCCCAAGTGTGTACCCGGAGCCTTCCCCCGCCCCTGCCCTCCGTACTCCTGCCCACATGTGCCGGGTGCCTGAATGTCTCTGCATCTATTACACGCTGCAGAGACATTGTGCCTCCACCGCCGCCTGTCCCCTCGCCAGATTGTGGCAGCGGCTGACTCAGTCAGTATGCCGCTGCCTGCCCGAATACCAAGCATGTAGCGGGAGCCATTCCACGCCCCCGCCGGAAGATCTCTGCAGCATCAAAGCTGCAGAGTCCAGTAACCCTCGGCCGCATGTGCCGGGTGCCCATCCGCCCTCCCTCCTCTGTGCCGGGTGCTGTACTGAAGGTCTCTGCAGCATTCACTACATGCTGCACAGATGTTGTGCCTTCACCGCCGCCCAACCCCCAAATGATTCAGGACCAAGAGTCTCAGCCAGACAGCCCCTCATACTGTCCCCCGTGGTGAGGATGACTGTGGCTGGTTGAGGGAGCCCTGGAGCTGGATTCTAGTGCTGGGGCCCACCCTAGTACAACTGTTAGTGCCACTAGCTCCTGCACTTCTCCCTGCTTCCCTCCTCACTCCTTTGGATGGATCCCTCTCCACTCCACCTAGTTGGGGTCAGACAGCCTACCCTCAGCTGTTAGAGCAGCAATCAGTGAGTAATAATAGCTTTCGGTTCTTTCTCTGCAGTGTACCCCTCCATCCCTTGTTTACCCCCACCTCCCCTGTGTGCCTTGCCACCCCTGTGTACCCCACCTCCCATGTGCCTTGCCACCCCTGTGTACCCCACATCCCCTATGTGCCTCGCCACCCCTGTGTACCCCACCTCCCCTATGTGCCTTGCCAACCCTGTGCCCCCCACCTCCCCTATGTGCCTTGCGACCCCTGTGTACCCCACCTCCCCTGTGTACCCACCCCTGTGTGCCTCGCCACTACTGTGCACCCCACCTTCCCTGTGTGCCTTGCCTCCCCTGTGTGCCTCGCCACCCCTGTGTACCCCACCTCCCCTGTGTGCCTCACCACCCCTGTGTACCCCACCTCCCCTGTGTGCCCCACTACTCCTGTGTACCCCACAACATTTTCTTATTGGTGCCAATGTGTTTGTGCTATTTTTTTCATGCAAAGCCTATATGTGTGTGTATGTGTGTGTGTGTGTGTGTGTTTTTTCCTGTGGCCAATGTATTTCTTTATTTTCCTATCGGTACTATTAGGGGCTTTCAATTTAGCATGATGTCGAATAGCGCTGGGAAAGGGTTTCCCGGAGCTATTCAATTGACCCCGCTGCTAGTCCAATTACAGAATTTATGCTCGCATCCTCCTGATGGTGCGAGCAGAAATTCAACTAAGGTGCCGGCCGCGATGCTGTTTTTTAGTTTAGCACGGTGTTAACAGCATTGCAACCGGCACTTCAGGTGGAAAATGCCAGTTAGAGCACGTAAACACCTGGCTTAAGGCGTGCTAACCTGCATCTCCCAACTTCCAAATGCAAGGGAAACAATTGAATAGCTCCAGGGACTCCTTCAGGTGCTATTCACATCATGTTTAATTGAATTGCCACCAATGTGTGTGTGTGTTTTTCTTGCAAAGCCTATGTGTGGCCACATCCCTCATGACACGTAGCTGCGTCCATACCCCCACTTCAAAATTCCCACTTCGACCTCTGATCTCAGGAGTATGAAAGGGGAGTCTCTGCCTCCCCTGACTGCACGTCCCTGATTATTACTATTATTAGACTGCACAGTAGCTCCTCCTTCATCCCTCCTCTCTTCCATGCTGCTGGGCTCAGTGGGCTGGGCTGGCAGAGACAGTGCTGTGTAGCCCTGCCCCGACTTCACCTCACTTGGCTTCTACAGTTCAAGAAGTGCAGTGACAGTTCTGTTGCTCAAATCAATGGCCCAGGCCCGGGTGCCATCTCAATGGCGTAAGTTCATCCCAGATGCCCGGAGGCAAGTTAGAATTTAGTGCCCCCTCCCTGATACCCCTGATGGCAGGGAAAACCAACTAATGTGGATGGGGAGCCCTCATGATACCCCAGATAGAGGGGAGAACCACCTGATGTGGGGGATTTGAGGACTGAGGCCCTGATTCGCTCTGAATCAGGGTGGGCCATTATTTTTTTCACCGGCCTCCAGGCCGCTCGCTAAGCTGTGGGTGACCACCCACAGCTTTAGCGGGTGGCCTGGTGATGGTCACGATGGTCGCGACCATCGGGCTTACGACTAGACCCTTATGGTAGGGTCTTGTCCACCGCAAGCCCCAGTGAACTTCCTGATCTAATAGAGCAGAAAGTTCACTACTGACATCACGTGTGATGTCAGTAGGGCTGCCCCCAAACGGCAGGCATTCCTTCGGGAATGCCACCGTTTGGCCAGCCACCCCCCTGACCCGCCTACAAAATGGGGCGAGTTGTCGATCTACATCGACAACCACCCCGTTTTGCTGTGAGCCCCGAGCGAGTGAAGTTCTCACTCGCTCTGGGGCTCGCGTGTGCACTGCCCGGTGTTAAAGTCAAATAATTGTATGAAGTCATTCGCAATTATTATCTATCGATACTATCGTCTTTGTATGAAAAGATGCAACTAGCACGCTACGGCATGCTAGTGTGTATTTGCATATCACGTGCGAATGCATTTTTACACATATGTACACATACACATTCACTTATAAAATGGTTCCTACACACTGTCTTTATAACCAGGGTTAATAGAGTTATTTATAGTTATTAATAATAGTTATTAATAATAATGTAAGATATACCTTATAGAGATCTAAGGTTCATATCATGTTTGGTATCATTCTAATTCGATATTTATTTGCAGACATCCGTTCCTATCGGCAAAGAGATCGTACCTTGCGTATGCAAGTTATGGATGATAGGGAATGATAGGGAATTACTAATCAGAATGCTATTGTTTGTGTAATGTAAATAGAACAGTTTGAACTATGTTTTTTGGAGGGAAATCATGTCTGCAGCAGTTGGAGATCTGACCCCCACCCTGTGTGGGCACCCTTCGAATTGACCAATGTCCTGCATTACATCAGACTGACCTGAAGCCTGAACCAATGGAAACATGCCAAATTGCCTCCTTTGTTCTCTATGTAACATGAACTGTATATATTATTGAGCTCTGGGAGTAGCAAGGGGTCTCCTTTGTGTGACCACAGCTTGCATGTGTATGTATCGACTGTACTTACTGTATATATATATATTGTTAACCTGCTATCTTTTATTTTTAAATCACTTTGTGCTTTGGAACCACACTATTGAGATTGGAAAGCAATCATTGAGCAGCGACTAGATGAATGTAACAGATGGGGGCTCTTCAGTGGATTCACGCTACCAGAATATTCACAAAGCCTATGGATGTTGGTTACTCAACAAAGGGTGGAGACGTGTCATATATGGGTAAGAACACAATGTGTTCAAGGCCTGTTTATCACTCTGTGTTGTGAAACCGAATGTCCATTTTAGTGTATACCAAGGAGCGCTGATTAGAACCTAGGGACAAGAAAGAAAAACTGTTTCTTTTATTGTCACAGTGCGATTCAATGTGATTTATTTTGCATAGCGTATGCGTACTTCCTGTATTGTTACCACATGTTTAGTCAAACGTTTTGATAGATAGTCCTGTTGTATTTATAGTTTATGATCACTTGTTAAAGCCTCTAAACAGTTACTACAATCATTTGGGAAAGTATTTTTCTGCGCAGAAAACAAAGGTGTATATGTATGTGGGATTCTGTGTTGTAAAGTGAAAGTTGATTTACTGTTGAAAGATACAAGGGAGGTTGGTTGCTGTCTGACGATACAGGTGGGAACAGCCAAAGGATCAGTATATATGGCAGGTATACTGGGTACGAAAACAAGAGGTTTTCGTCACACACCCAATAGTAATCGCAAAGTTTATTGATAGTTAGTATATCTAAGCAGTGTGATCGGACCACATGGTTGCTTACAACCGTGATTGGGACTTGGGAAGTTGTGGGAGGAAATATGCTGGCAAGGTTAAGTGTTAGTAAATGCTTAGTACTACCAGTTGTAGAATACTCAGCAGGAGTGCTGGGAAGGCAGGATATTGCTAAGTTTATATTCTTGTTCTCCCAGTTCTTGTGTCAGGGGTTCCTTGCTGGGTACACTGACAATCACGGGTGTTGTTCAGTTGTACAGTTGAGAAGAAGTGAGTGGATGCAACTTGTGTTAATACGTCCACGGCCAATAAAATCTCTAGTGGTAGTGGTGTGCTGCACAAAAGCAAATGCAAGAGATGGTCGATTGAGGTGCTGCTTAAAGGAGCCGATTGGTTCGGCAAGATATCTTATGCATGTGAAAAATGGTGTGTACGCTATGGCGTACTGTGACATATGGGTCAAGATGACCAGAGGATGCATGAGACCTTTTCCCAAGATTGGAAGTTTCGATTCTGTTGTTAAGTACTGTAAGAGATAAAAAAATTTATTAAATCACTGAAAAAGAGAGTTAAAAATAATGACTACTTAAAACTGTGGCAACTAGAAGGGAACACGTGGCAAGGTAGCACGTGCGTACCGGAAAGAAGTGTTACAGAGTGAGCGCAAGTACAGCCGATACAAGAAAAAAATTAAATAAGTAATTTATATCTGTGCTAAGTCATTTTAAAGGTAATGATTTGAAGAAAAATGTAAAAATTTATAGGGAACAATAATGTTAGTTTAATGTGTGGCCAATCAAAACAATTTATCATGGCTGCAAAGGGGCAACTGTTATTCATAATTTTAGAATATTAGGATTAAAGGTGATTTTAACTATAGTAAATATTTGATATATATACAGTATACTTCATAGATAGAAATAGAGTAAACAGTTTTGAATGTACTGTATATGTTAAATGTTTGAAAGGCTTAGCCATTGTTCATTTTAGGAGAATCAGTTGTCCTTGTTTACAGTAAATATTGAGATTAGGAACTCAAGTCAGAATAGTTACTATATGTTAATAAGAACTGTTTTTTCTTTGATCTACTTGGAAGTCTAGACAATAGATTGAATGTTAAGTTGGTTACAAGGTGGTGTCTCAATAGAATGGAATAAGATATTCCTTTTAAGAGAGTGATGTGTGCATATAGGATCAAAGAGTATACACACAGGTTATGTCACTTTGACATGCCATGAGAAGATGCCAGTTAATATATTCATTAGGAGCAGTATAATGGGCTGTAACCCTGCTGACAAAAAAAAGGTTGTAATGACTAGACAAGAATTTAAAAAGGGAATAAATAAATATAGCATTGTAAAATAAATGCGATATTGAATATGCAAAAAAAGTTGCTGTAACATTTGGGTAATGCCCATGAACCCACAAATAAAAAAAAAATATATGTTTCTGGTACTAATCAAGCTTTTATTTTAGATAGAGGGGCGACCAGATCCTTAATAACCTCTATATGTATCCATCCTTAGTCATATGGATGAGTTATTGCTATGATCATTATTGTTTTTTTTTTTGCCTGATGCTAAAACAATTGTTTCATCTTTTGCAAGCAGGACACATTAAGGATAAGCTATAGCCATGTTGGTCAAAGGAGAAATATTGTGGGACATGTCTAAACCAGGGGATGAGGCACTTGACACCGGACAGGATTTATGAAAAACACAGTATAAGGGCATAATCTAATGTTATATGCACACTATGCAGTAATATGCTCATTCTACATTTGATACAAATGAGTACAAGATGCAAGTTGTCCATTATGGCATCATCAAATAATAACCATCAAAAGATGTAATATTCTAAATCCTGTAATTTATTTACCATATGTATCTCATAAGATACAAAGGGTGGAGAGTGACGAGGATTTAGCAGTTACACAGATACGCATGATTGCATGGAACATTTATATCAGTTTGATTTCATATATATAAAGTTGAGGTCCTATGACCCTTAAGAATCAAGTTTTATGCTTATGACAGAGACCCAGTGTCACTGGGAAACAGTATGGCAGATGAAGCTGCAAAGTGGGCAGCAGGCCTACCTGTAAAAACAAGTTTTACTAAGATATTGATGTTTGAAGTTCTAAGTGTATAGAAACTAATTGAAATGCAAGATTTGTGTTCCCAGCAGGAAAAGGCTATCTGGAAGGCAAAGGAATGTGGTCAGGAGTCCTTGGGGCTTTGGAAGGATGGACAAGGCACTGTAGGCCAGTAGCCCCAAGACATATTTTCCAAGCCTAGCAGAGGCCGCACATGGTCTGACTCATCTGGGTAAGGAGGGTATGTGTGAACTTGTGGGTGCATATTGATGTGTACCAGGATTCTCTTCACAGGCTGTTAAGTTAGCAATGTTCTGTTTTACTGGCTTGAGAAAGCCACTGGGATAACACTGGGATGACAATACAGAGCCATCCCATATTTCTCCTACAGATGGACCTTTTCAGGTAATACAAATCGACTTCATCCAATTACCACCCTGCAGGTATTTAAAGTGTGTATTAGTTTGTATTGACATTTTCTCTAACTAGATAGAAGCCTATCAAACTGCCTCTAATGCTGCTGTTTTTACTGCTAAGAAAATTGTTCAGGAATTTGTGTGTAGATTTGGTATTCCCGAAGTGATGGTGATGTCTTTCTGAACATGTGTAAACTTATAGGAATCAATAGCAGACCTCATACCCCTTACCAACCAAAATATAATGGCTGACACTGGATTGGCATGGCCAGAAGCTTTGCCACTAGTCCTTCATAGCATCAGAAACACTCCCAGACCTCCACTTAATCTTTCCCCCTTTGAGATACTTTTTGGAAGACAAGCTCATTTGATCATAGGTCCACAGGACGATTTGAAGTGCAATAATGAAGTGACTGTGCAATATCTCATAAAAATGAGTAGACAGCTAAAATAACAGCAACAGAAACTCAAAATGCTGTCACCTGCTATGCCAGAAATAAACTGTTATGATGTTGAACCTAGGGAATATGTTATGATCAACAATTTCTTACACTCAGGTTGTTTAACAGACCGTTGGGAAGGCCCTTACCAAGTGTTGATGACCAGTACTACATCTCTGAAGGTAGCAGAAAGAGACACTTGGGTCCATTGTACCCACTGCAGGAAAGTTAACCACCCGAAGAAGGTACAAGACAAAGTCGAGACTGACAACACAGACCTGTCAATTGCAAACCTGTTCCAGGAGAACTAAAGACTGCAGCTAAAACACCTGAGCCAAAGACGTGTACAGACTATTATCCCAACAATGGAGTGGCGAGTTTTATAATTTTATTGTTCCAGGATTTTTCTCATTTTCATTTTTTTCAGTACATTCTATTTTTTGTAATGGAGGACAGATGATGGAGAGAGGGTCCGGTAGTGATACTGATGAAGTGGAGTTGGAGGAAAGGTTGATAGAGCAATCAGTGCAGCACGTTGTCAAACTCAGTTCAGGGGTCATGAAAAGATCTGCTAGCTATGGAACTCAGAGACAGTGTGAGGGGCTATTGTCTGAGGAATATTGTATCTGTGAGTACTGTGGTTCCCTAGTTAAAGAGAAGTGCATCCAACAATGCCAGTCCAATAGTAATCTGGATTTGGGCAGGCATCGTCTAGAGGATTATCATTACATAGTGGGTAAGGTCCTAAACCAAACTGAGTGTTGGGTGTGCTCTCACGTACCTCAGGGACAACATAATGTAGTAATCCTAATGTTCCCATTAAACGTCTCTGAGGTCCTTGAATTATGGGGGGAAGGTCCATAGACGGGAGGTATAATGTCACTAGGTCCCCTAGAATAAAGCTTCACCAATACTCCTTAGACCGGTCTTGGTTGTGTCTAAATATCTCACATATAGAGAGACTGGAGAATTGGGAAGCTGACCTATTTGGACCAGATAATGGCTCGCCACACCAATTCTGATAGGAGACTCTCAAGATAAAAAAATAACCAGGAATAGTGATAGACATCACAGATGAGGACACTAACAAACATAGGATAGTATCCATTGGGAAAGTTCCTTTGGGGTATTGTCAAAATGTTATCCATGCTGAAACGTGTCTTGAACAGATGGAGACAATAGGCATTGGTAGTTTCATCAAAACTTTATGTAACATTATCCATGAAAAGTACGTTAACAGTACCTTATGTCCTCCCAGATGATGTGTATTATGTTTGTGGAAGAAAGGCTTATTCCTGGTTATCTCTGAGTTCCAAGGGTTTATGTTTTATAGGTAAATTGGTCCCAGAAGTTATGACCCTTACACATGACGAAATGATTGATATCCATAGAACTACAGCACCTCCACACATACACACACAGTATGAACATCGTGGCAAAAGAAATATGATCACTGGTGAAGAACATGTAGCTACAAAAAATGTAGCGCCATGTTTGGTCAGGTGAGTTCGGAGCGAACCTGGTACTGTTCAGTTGCTACATCGATGATATTTTCATCATCTGGGATGGTGGTAGTCAGGAATTAAACACATTTATTAGTCACCTTAATCACAACACTTTTACACTTTTACTAATGTTCTTGATATTCAGGTCACAATAGCGGATGGGAAAGTACAATCCGCCACTTATATAAAAGATGTAGACTGCCAGAATTATTTGCATTACAAGAGCAGTCATTATAGATCTTGGAAGAACAATATTCCAGTTCCTTTGCCTAAAAAGAAATTGTTCAACAGAGTCATCTTTTGAGACTCAGAGCAAAGATCTCTATCAGACACTTGTCCGGAAGGGATATCCTATATCTATTCTAGATCAAGCTCTGGATGAAGTTAATAAGACATCCAGACTTTCCATTCTTTCCAAAATAGACAAAAAAATCAACAAAAACACACCGGCTGATAGAACATTCACTTTTATTACTCAATTCAATACAGCGGCAAATGATATTAAGAAAATTATCAAAAATAATATGACCATCTTAAATCATGATAGATTCCTTGGCTCCTTACTTCCATCTAATAATATTGTTACATTTAGGAAGGCACAGACTTTGAAACAGAAACTAGCTCCCAGTACTTTCCCTACCAATATACCAACAGCACCCACACTCTCTGTCAGTAATTGGTTACCACCTAAACCTATAGGTTTTTATAGACGTGGACGAGATAAATGTATAACTTGCAAACATACGGTTAATGGTACTAACAGTATTGTTTCACATAGCACTAAAGCTGAATTTGACATCAAGAATTTTTTGAACTGCAGATCTTCCTATGTTATTCAATGCAAATGTGGTGTCCATTATGTAGGTAGGACTACACGCAACTTACACCTCAGATTTTTAGAACATAGAAGAAATATTTTAAAAGGTTTTAAACAACATAGCCTTTCACGTCACCTCAACAACTGCCACGCAAGATAAATTAAAGATGTCAATATTACAGCTTTAGAAAAAATTCATTTCACCCATAGAGGTGGAGACAGATTTAATCTTCTGTGTAAATGTGAAGCCTTTTGGATTTTTAATCTAGATACCCTTTCACCAAAAGATCTTAATGATTCCATTGAGCTAAACAACTGTTGACACACATGTGATGATGGAACTCCAGATCCTAGGTCCCTAGGGGTGGTAATTCCATTGATCACATCGATGCTCCACCTGCACCATCTTCCATCTCATTTCTGTGATACATGTGTGGTGCACTTACGGTATCCCCCTGACTTTTGAGTTTAAATATATCTCACTGGTGGGGCAAGTAGCCTTTGCAGCGCACATGTTCACACTTGTTGACGTATATCCATTATATGTAGTCTCCACCCCCTGCTTCATCCTCTTTTTTATTCACTTTAATTTTAAAGTCATTGGGTCTCTTTATGCCAGATCACAACACATATACATTTGATTCTACTTTTTATTATTATCCCACTCATAATCATTTGGACCTCCACCCACTAGTACATGTTCATGACTCATGCATGGTGCTCCACTGGTCAACCCCTTTACTTAGAGTTTAAATATGTCTCAGTCTTGGGGTTGCCCACTGCAGCAACAGACATGAGAGTTTAGGGTTTTCCCTCTTTCATGAATTTATCACTCTAGTCATTTATTCCATCTAGATCCCCTCCTTTCCTTTTTTCTTATTTTTGTCTTAATTTTTTTATATCAATCACTTGTTTATTTAACTATAATATTATTTATCCCATTTAGAATGTCTTAGAGATTTTCTGTATGGTCAGATTGATTCATTTGGTGAGTTACAAATGGTACATGGATGCTGTGTATCTCATCTTAATACACTGGTGATTTATATAGTGTATGATCCAAATTGGACTGATAATTAAGTTCTGTATAACACTACACTATTTTATTCATATTAATTTTAACTTGTCATTTTAATGTTACTATCTGAACAAGTATTGCTAGGATAGCTTTATCTGAATAATATTGTTATAATATATTGTGTATTTTTATTATTCATTTTTATTTCTTACAGTCTTTATTTTATTTCATTTTATTAAATTGTATCTTATTATTTTTTGATCCATTAATTCATTTCTATATATATTTTTCCTATATTGATAAAATCTGTTCACTGCCAATATATTATAATAATAATTTTTATCTAGAACGTATTCACCATAACAATGCCATTATAGGGATATTCAATTTATTGTTCTTTAACAAGTGCGGCAGATGTGGACAATCCATATGTACTGACTATTTAAAACTATTCTAAACTGTCAATTATGATTATATTTGTGAAGCTTTTTCACCTGCAACAGATTGCTGTCACCTGAAACAGATTGCTGTTATCACCTTGAGCTATAAAGCTGACCTATCGGGATGGGAATATTCACCTCTGAGGAAAAGGACAGTTTACCTAGGCTGAGAAACGCATTAAGTACTTCCATTCGTCTGTTATAATCCTGAAATCGAAAGCACAATCAAGTAATAAAAATGTGAATAGGTTTAGTCATGCTTAATTATATATATAGTAAATGTTACACCAGACATCATAGAAAATGTAGTCCTAATTTCCCCAAACATCCTTTATAGGTTAGATGAGCTCCCACATCCTATCAATGATCCCCAGAGGATCCGTTGATTGCGTATACGGTTTGTCTTACCCTTTCCTAAGGCACATTATTGAATGATCAATGTCTGATTTGTGTTATACCTTATATAAAATATATATATATATATATATATATATACATACATATGTTCCAAGGGTGAACCGGCACTCAAGAAATAATAGACGTATGTGCCAGGGTGCCTTCTGTAAGTGTCCAATATTCATGCAAAGAATCAGCGGCACTCCTGGACTGATGTCATGAGCAAAAAGAGATTTAATACATGCCAAATTGCCGACGTTTCAGAGCCAGACACGGCCCTTTTCTCAAGGCTGGCATAACAATATTAAATTACATTATAAATGTAATAATGTAATTTATTGCTGTTTATAATGTAATTTAATATTGTTATGCCAGCCTTGAGAAAAGGGCCGTGTCTGGCTCTGAAACGTTGGCAATTTGGCATGTATTAAATCTCTTTTTGCTCATGACATCAGTCCAGGAGTGCCGCTGATTCTTTGCATGAATATATACATACATATATATATATATATATATATAGCAAATCGTCCAAATAAACAGAGGCACTCAGAGACTTGTATGAAAAAGTCAATAGTGTATAATAAAGTTGACACCAACGTTTCGGGACCGAACGTGTCCCTTTGTCAAGGCATATAACAATAAAATGAAAAATAACTAACCTTACATACAGTGAAGAAGCCCGCCATGTGTAAACCACCAAGCATCGGAAAGCCCAATTACCAGGAAACACTCCCCATGTGACGTCAAGGCGCCGACTGCGTACCATTGCCCTAGCAACGCTGACTCAGTACAGAAGCCCTGAAGGAGCAAATAAATATAGAAGGCAAAACATGAGTCACATAGGAGGAAAAGTAAAAAGATACCCTCTCGTGAAATAGAGCATGACACCCAGTGGGAGCAAGGAGACAAGGCAGTGAATCGCGATAAAAATCATGCAGGTTGACCCAGAATGGCACTATAACCTCTTGTGTATCTATAACGAAACAAATATTACATAATCGGCAATAGGATTGAAACATGCACCAGTCACATTCCATCGGATCTAAGGGCATAATAGCAGAGTATACATGCAAGGCAGAAACAACTGGAGTACAAGATAATAGACTCCAATATTTAAAACTGTGTGACAAGTGCCTATTGTGTATGTGCTGTACAATCCAAATCAATACTATGGTGCTGTGTTGTGATGATGAAAAAATATGTAATGGGTTATTAGAGAATGTTGTGTATCAGGAATATAACACAAAAAAGTGTATATAAAATTCACACTAACGTGACTGTAAAATAACATGACAAAAATCAAATCATTGTGCGTATGTGTGTGAAAATGTAATTTATGTGATGAAATGAAGAATGTGCCAAAAACGAATATCCTGAAAAAATTATAATCTGAACCAAGGTCAGACTTTCTTTAAAGAAAAAGTATTAAAAACAAGAACAATATTATTTAAAAACACTGCATTGGATCTGCTCATTCAGTCCCTTTGGATTAATCGAGTTAAGGTTGAAGATCCAGCGTGCCTCCATCCGTAACAATTTACCAGCTCAATCTCCTCCTCTCAGACTCCTGGGAACATGGTCGATCAGCTGATGTTTAAAGTCACTCAACTTGTGTTTCATTTCAGCGAAATGTCTCACCACCGGTTGCTCAGAGATTTTGCCTGCTATAGCAGATTTAATGGCAGACCTGTGTAAGGCCATTCTTTCTCTGGCTGTATGGATAGATTTACCCACGTAAGCCAGCCCACAAGGACACAAGATCAAGTACACTATATACGTGGAGGTGCAAGTTAGGATATGTCTGATGTTATAGATTCTATCAGTATGAGGGTGTTGGAAAGTCTGCCCCACTATCATGTGGTTACATGTAGTACACCCAAGACATTTGTAGCATTCTGGTTTCCTTCCAAAAAACCAAATGTTTTTGGGAATTGAAGAGCTCTGCTCGAAGCCTGTGATGTCAGTATGTACCACGATCTCCTTTATATTTTCTCGCTCTCGTATAACAAGTGAGTGGCTTCTTGCATTTAAAACACGATAGATTTCTATCAGTAGAAACTATCGGCCAAAGAGCCCTTGTGGCTCTAGGTATGACCGCACTAGAAGAGCTATATTCATTGACAAAAGGGATGCACTCCCTCAGGTCTCTATGGCTAGGTTCAAGTAGCTTCTCCCTTGGGATTTTGAGGACTTCCATTTTGTGTTGTGCCAACAAGCGCGGGGGCTATTGCCTCTTTCCAAAAACCTGTCCACTACTTTATCAAGGGCCGATTCTAGCTCCATGGTATCACTGGTAATTCTGGCCACCATGATCATTTGAGATCTAGGGAGACCTTTTTTCAAAACCACAGGGTGGTGGCAATTAGCCCTCAAAAGGGTGTTTTTGTCAGTGGGCTTCACATACACCTCCGTGTTGAGTTGATTATTGTTAGAGGAGACTAGAAAGTCTAGATAATTGATAGATGATGTACTCATTTGGGATGTAACTCTGATTGGAGAATCTCTGGAATTGATGTAGTCCACTAACGAGACTAACTTATCCATACTTCCTGTCCAGAGTATGAAGACGTCGTCTATATATCTTGAATATGCGAAGATGTGTCTAAAAATGTCCTCTTTAGAAAAAAACATTTCAAGTTCTTCACTAAACATAAAGATGTTGCAAAGGATGGCGAGACATTGCTCCCCATCACACACCCACTAATTTGGTAATAAAAATTGCCATTGAACAGGAAAAAAATTCTTGTCAAGGTAAGTTCAAGTAACTTCATGAACAGATTTAGGTTCAAGGTAGTGAAATTCTCTTTAATTAGAAAATCCCTCATACACGCTAGTCCTTGCCTATGTGGAATACTGGTGTAGAGGCTACAGATGTCCATCGTACATAAAATGGTACCCTCCGGTACTGTCTCAATGGCCTTGATATTAAGGAGAAAATCAGTTGTATCCTTAATAAAACCCCTTGGCTTCACTATCAGTGGTTGTAGCATGTTATCCAAAAACATCGAAATGGGTTGAAAAATGGAGTTTCTGGCGGATATGATCGGCCTCCCTGGGGGTTTGGTCAAACTTTTTTGGGGTACTGTAAAGAAGACCGGTACCACCGGGAACTCCTGTTTAGATGCTTGGGAAATCTTCTAAGTGATTAAGCCCTCTGTCATCGCCGAATCCAAAAGGAGATCAATTTCGTTTTTAAATTCCTAGAGGGTTTAGGGTATGCAATATACCCACAATTGGGAGGAGCAACCCCGATTTTTGTAAAAAATGGATTGGTATCCTCAATAAATGCAGTTTGGGTTTATTCCTGCTTGTCCCCGAGGAAGCTGGTCGAGAGTGTTTTTAAATAATGTTGTTCTTGTTTTTAATACTTTTTCTTTAAGGAAAGTCTGACCTTGGTTCAGATTATAATTTTTTCAGGACATTAGTTTTTGGCACATTCTTCATTTCATCACATAAATTACATTTTCACACACACAATGATCTGATTTTTGTCATGTTACTTTACAGTCACGTTAGTGTGCATTTTATATACACTTTTTTGTGTTATATTCCTAATACACAACATTCTCTAATAACCCATTGCATATTTTTTCATCATCACAACACAGCACCATAGTATTGATTTGGATTGTATAGCACATACACAATAGGCACTTGTCACACAGTTTTAAATATTTGAGTCTATTATCTTGTACTCCAGTTGTTTCTGCCTTGCATGTATACTCTGCTATTATGCCCTTAGATCCGATGGAATGTGACTGGTGCATGTTTCAATCCTATTGCTGATTATGTAATATTTGTTTTGTTTTAGATACACAAGAGGTTATAGTGCAAATCTGGGTCAACCTGCATGATGTTTATCGCGATTCACTGCCTTGTCTCCTTGCTCCCACTGGGTGTCATGCTCTATTTCACGAGAGGGTATCTTTTTACTTTTCCTCCTATGTGACTCATGTTTTGCCTTCTATATTTATTTGCTCCTTCAGGGCTTCCGTACTGAGTCAGCCTTGCTAGGGCAATGGTACGCAGCCGGCGCCTTGACGTCATATGGGGAGTGTTTCCTGGTAATTGGGCTCTCCGATGCTTGGTGGTTTACACATGGCGGGCTTCTTTACTGTATTTAAGGTTAGTTATTTTTCATTTTATTGTTATATGCCTTTACAAAGGGACACGTTTGGTTCTGAAACGTTGGTGTCAACTTTATTATACACTATTGACTTTTTCATACAAGTCTCCGAGTGCCTCTGTTTATTTGGATGATTTGCTGGATGAAGTTAGGTACAGAGTGCACCGGAGCAGTTGAGGGCGGAGGGTGAGTGCCGGTCCAAAGAGGATTTTATATATATATATTTTTTTATGCCTGACTAAATATGATAAGAACATATGATAGTGTTTTCTGAACTATCAAAGTGTGGACTGTTAAAGTCAAATAATTGGATGAAGTAATTTGCAATTATTATCTATTGATACTATCGTCTTTGTATGAAAACATGCGACTAGCACGCTACGACGTGCTAGCATGTAGTTGCACAACACATATGAACGCATTTTTACACATATGCACACATACACATTCACATAAAATGATTCCCAAACACTGTCTTTATAACCAGGGTTAATAGAGATATTTATAGTTATTAATAATAATGTAAGATATACCTTATAGAGATCTAAGGTTCAGGATACAGAGGACATATCATGTTTGGTATCATTCTAAATCCCTATTTATTTGCAGACATCCGTTCCTATCAGCAAAGAGATCGTACCTTGCGTATGCAAGTTATGGATGATAGGGAATTAATGATCAGAATGCTATTGTTTGTGTAATGTAAATAGACCAGTTTGAACTAGGTTTCTCAGAGGGAAATCATGTCTGCAGCAGTTGGAGATCTAACCCCCACCCTGTGTGGGCACCCTTCAAATTGACCAATGTCCTCCATTACACCAGACTGACCTGAAACCTGAACCAATGGAAACATGCCAAATCGCCTCCTTTGTTCTCTATGTAACATAAATTGTATATATTATTGAGCTCTGGGACTAGCAAGGGGTCTCCTTTGTGTGACCACAGCTTTCAGGATTGAATGGCTGTTTGCTGGATCCAGAGCGCATGCGTATGTATCGACTGTACTTATTGTATATATATTGTTAACTTGCTATCTTTTATTATTAAATCACTTTGTGCTTTGGAACCACACTATTGAGATTGGAAAGCAATCATTGAGCAGCGACTAGACGAACATAACACCAGCCATCGACACACTTGCGAGCACTGTGCGCTCGCGAGCGGGTCTGAATCAGGCCCTGAGTTTGAGTCAAGATACTGTAAGACTGCTACTGTGGTGTAACTACAAATCACAAAATGTCCAATCTACTTCCAATTGCTTCACATGCCGGGAAGTTGCTCCACCAAAGATATGCCCCCAGACTCAGTCGCTGGTGCCCCAGGCCCCTGCCTCCCATGCCCTCTTTCCTGCAGCTCCGTCTGGTGCATCCTTGTTGACATCCAGCTTCTGGAAGATCTGCAGAAGCATCTGATGGTCTGACATGGAGCCCTCCACTAGTATATGGTTATGGTAGCTTCTCAGGTGCTGGGAAGAGGTGCCATGTATTGGGCAGCCACAAGGCTGCCATCAGAAATGATGGGGCCCAGGACTGACAAAATAGGCAGGGCCTTTGGGGCCCCCTCCCCCATTACTACTAAGTCTCATTTATTATTACTTACCTTATCGCCTTGTGCTTCTTCCTTCTGGCTTCATCTCCACCAGGGCTGGCTTGCACTGCTCCTCCTGCACCGCGGGTCATCTGACCTCTCCTTTCCAGTGGCGTGAAGTCATGCGTGCCAACGCCAAAGGAAATAAAATGATTGAACAAGAGTAGGGGCAAATACAGGATTTTCTGAGGGGGAGGGGGGGTTTGTAATAAAACTATTTATATATGTGTATGTGTGTTTTGTTAAACACACATACACGCACACATATATATATATATTCAGAAAAAAAGTGAACTCACCAGGCTCTTTAAACATTTTTAAAATATACTCATCATTTTATTGTAACATTCATGTAGATAGCGATAGCCTTTGGTCGACATTTCAGTCCATACACGGACTTTTCTCAAGACCAGCTCCTGCCATATCACCAGACAACATATAAAGATATGTGCTCCCAGGAAACCACCAGCTACTAAATAGCCATTGCAAGCAATCATAATACAGCTCAGCAGTGACACTCCAAACAAGCATCAGCATTGCTATAGCACAAACCATCAAATCCTCCTCATATACAAATCTATAGATCACTATTAAACAATACAGTACCTGCCTCACACGTGCGGGCACTGTCCCGTGTTGCTATATAAAAGCATCGCCTACAGGAGCATTCCGGTACGTTCATAGAGCCTGGAACGCATCACCTAGCCACCGGGTGATCGTTTGCGTTCCACTGCAGATGCTGTTAGTAAACTGCTAGTATTTCAACGAGCAGGCTATCATTACCATCATCGGAGGTGATGTCAAAAGAACACTCACCAACATATGTGGCAATGTTTTCAATAATCAAATGTGCCGAACATTCTCTGTTATCTAAAGGCCTTTCTTTCATCCCTACCCATTATTTTGATGAGTTTCAATGGTCAGTTGACTTATTTAAAATGGGTAGAAAGCTCAGACTCAGGGAATACTTTGATAAGAAAGGGTGTCTTGGATAAAAGAGTTAACAAGACATTTTCTAAACTGAGTACTTTTGATCCAATCTCTACAAACCCTAGTTTGAGAACTTTCTTAAGGATGATAGATCATGATGTAAAAGCTAATGTCACTAAGAATAAAAAAGGTTTTGATAATTTAAGATCTGAAGAAAGACTAGCCTTAATGTCATTATGTAATAACACCTCTATAGTAATTAGGAATGCTGATAAGGGAGGGGCTGTTGTTGTACAAGATTTTCATCGCTATGATGCCGAAATTAAGAGACATTTGGCCGATACATCGACCCATCGTAAAATGGAGT
The DNA here is from genome assembly GCA_031769625.1 of Taudactylus pleione. Lineage (NCBI taxonomy): Eukaryota > Metazoa > Chordata > Amphibia > Anura > Myobatrachidae > Taudactylus > Taudactylus pleione. The sequence goes on along the minus strand of JAUIMM010000350.1, from coordinate 16,694,786 downwards.
TTAACCCTATGGTCCGTATTAAGAAGGAGGTTGATGAGCTGATTGATATGGCACTTTTACAGGGCTGGATTGACGAGGGCACTGCGGAATTTCTGCATGTGGACAATCCAATTTGTCCTGTATTATACACCCTCCCCAAGATACATAAGTCGCTGGTAGATCCCCCTGGCAGACCGATTATTTCTGCCAGGGGATCTATCTTACAACCTATAGCGCAGTATCTTGAATTTTATCTGCAACCTTTTGTGAGAACAACTAAGAGTTTTCTTCGTTACACTAGTCACTTTTTGAATGAATTAAAAAACATTGATTGTTTAACCCCTGATGCCTTATTGGCAACTATGGATGTTGTATCCTTGTATACAACTATCCCGCATGTTGATGGGATTATCGCGGTTAAAGAAGCTTTGTTGCAGGGTCCTTATGAAGGTCCTCCTATTGAATTTATATGTGAATTCTTAACCAAAGTACTGATGTGTAATCATTTTATGTATCTGGGCAAGTATTATATCCAGATCGCTGGGACGGCGATGGGATCTAATATTGCGCCAGCATACGCGAATATTTACATGAATAAATATGAACATGAACATATTCTGGAGAAATATTCTAAAAATATATTATATTATCGTAGATTTATAGACGATGTTTTTCTAATATGGGGCAATGATGTTGAGTCTTTTGATGCCATGGTCTTACATTTGAACACTCAGGATAGTCCAATTCGGGTTACAGCATCAATTGATGCTGAATCGATGAATTTTTTAGATGTGACGATTATGAAGAGTGGGTGCACACTTGAACACACTCTATATAGGAAACCCACAGATAGGAACACCTTGTTAAGAGCTTCGAGCCACCACTCCGATTCCCTCAAATCAAATCTACCGATTTCACAATTTTTGAGGATATTAAGAAATAATTCTGATAGTGCTAGAGCACAACTCCAATTGGATGAATGTAAATGGAGGTTTATTGAAAGGGGTTATAATACAAAGGTAATAATGAAGTGCCTCACCAGGGCAAAAATAATTTTTGATGACCGATTAAAGAATGTGACACCTGCGGATAGAACATGCAACAGAATGATTTTGAACACCCGATGTGATACCAGTTTAAGGACGGTACAGAAGACAGTCAAGAAACATTGGTCTTTGATAACCAGTGATTCGGCCTTTGAAAGGTTAAATGACCAGAAGCCCCTTATAAGTGTAAGAAGGGGCCCTAACTTGAAGGATACTCTTCTGAGACCTAATATGCAACCAACAATTCCAACTGATGGGAACTGGTTATCACAACAAAATGGTTGCTATAGGTGCCTTGGATGCACGACGTGCCGAGGAATGGTCACTGGTAAATTCTTCTGTCACCCACATACTGGGAAGAAGATCTTTTTGCGGTATCGTTTAACTTGCACAATGGACCATGTAATTTATTCATTGACATGTCCTTGCGGTCTCACATATATCGGAAAAACTATACGTACCTTTCGTGAGAGGATGAACCAACATAGGTCCTCCATATGGTTGGCTTTCAAAACTGGAACCTCTGACAAACCGGTGGCTACCCATTTTTTGAAAGCAGGACATCAGCTCTCAACATTACGCTGTATGATTATAGATTGGACACCACCCTTACAAAGAGGGGGGGATCGTGGCTTGAAGCTACTGAAGAAAGAAGCGTGGTGGATATATTATTTGGATACAGTGGCCCCTAGAGGCCTCAATGAGATGAACTCACTTTCTATTTTTGTATGAATATTGAGTGTTCATGTAGGTTCCATATTGGTAGCTTTTCATTTTTCTTTTTTTCTTTTTATTTTTTATTACTATTTTTTTCGATAGCTGGTGATTGGGTCTACTGCTTTATTAATGAGTGATTTATGCAATTGTTCTACAGTATAGATTGTTTATTTCTTAAATGCTGTTAATGTGCTCTCAGGTACCCGCTTGCACTAAGCGTATATATCGTGATATTTCCATTTATAAAAAATGCTGGCACATTTGATTATTGAAAACATTGCCACATATGTTGGTGAGTGTTCTTTTGACATCACCTCCGATGAAGGTAATGATAGCCTGCTCATTGAAATACTAGCAGTCTACTAACAGCATCTGCAGTGTAACGCAAACGATCACCCGGTGGCTAAGTGATGCATTCCAGGCTCTATGAACATACCGGAAATGCTCCTGTAGGCGATGCTTTTATAAAGCAACACGGGACAGTGCCCGCACGTGTGAGGCAGGTACTGTATTGTTTAATACATTTTTGTGATCTTGCAATGTAATTCTGCAGTGGAATACAAACGATCACCCAGTTGTTAGGTGAGGCATGCCGGACTCTATGAGCGTACCGGAAGTGCCCTTTAGGTGATGCCTTTATGAAGTAACATGGGACAGTATGTACACGTGTGAGGCAGGTACTATATTGTTTAATATATTTTTGCGATCTTGCAATGTAATCCCTAGAATAGTGATCTATAGATTTGTATATGAGGAGGATTTGCTGGTTTGTGCTATAGCAATGCTGATGCTTGTTTGGAGTGTCACTGCTGAGCTGTATTATGATTGCTTGCAATGGCTATTTAGTAGCTGGTGGTTTCATGGGAGCACATATCTTTATATGTTGTCTGGTGATATGGCAGGAGCTGGTCTTGAGAAAAGTCCGTGTATGGACTGAAATGTCGACCAAAGGCTATCGCTATCTACATGAATGTTACAATAGAATGATGAGTATATTTTCAAAATTTTTAAAGAGCCTGATGAGTGCACTTTTTTTCTGAATATTATGGCTTTTCCCTTTGACTGGCTTAAGTATTTGCACCCCAGCTGATGCATTTTCTATAAAGTGAGTGCTACTCTATTTTTTCTCTCTCTCTCTCTCTCTCTCTCTCTCTCTCTCTCTCTCTCTCTCTCTCTCTCTCTCTCTCTCTCTATCTATCTATCTATCTATCTATATATATATATTGTATATATACACAGTATATAACAAACATGTATATATTATATATAACACATATATACACACTAACACATACATGTACATATATCCACACTAACATATGTACATACACATACATCTACACTAAAACATACACTGTCGTTCAAAAGTTTGGGTCACTTAGAAATGTCCTTATTTTTGAAAGATAAGCACTGTTTTTTTTCAATGCAGATAACATTAAATTAATCAGAAATACACTCTATACATTGTTAATGTGGTAAATGAAAATACTAGCTGCAAATGTCTGGTTTGTAAAGGAATATCTACATAGGTATATAGAGGTCCATTTCCAGCAACCATCACTACAGTGTTCTAATGGTACATTGTGTTTGCTAAGCGTGTTAGAAGACTAATGGATGATTAGAAAACCCTTGAAAACCCTTGTGCAATTATGTTAGCACAGCTGAAAACGGGTTTGCTTGTTACACAAGCTATAAAACTGGCCTTCCTTTGAGCTAGTTGAGTATCTGGAGCATCACATTTGTGGGTTCGATTACACTGGCCAGAAAAAGAGAACTTTCATGTGAAACTCGACAGTCTATTCTTGTTCTTAGAAATGAAGGCTATTCCATGCGAGAGATTGCCAAGAAACTGAACATTTCCTACAACGGTGTGTACTACTCCCTTCAGAGAAAAGCACAAACAGGCTCTAACCAGAGTCGAAATGGAAATGGGAGGCCCCGGTGCACAACTGTGCAAGAAAACAAGTACATTAGAGTCTCTAGTTTGAGAAATAGACACGTCACAAGTCCTCAACTAGCAACTTCATTAAATGGTACCTGCCAAACGCTAGTGTCAACGTCTACAGTGAAGAGGCGACTACGGGATGCTGGCCTTCTAGGCAGATTGGCAAAGGAAAAACTATATCTGAGATTGGCCAATAAAAGGAAAGATTAATATGGGCAAAAGAGTACAGACATTGTACAGAGGAAGATTGGGAAAAAGTGTTATGGACAGACGAATCGAAGTTTGAGGTGTTTGGATCACACAGAAGAACATTTGTGAGATGCAGAACAAGTGAAAAGATGCTGGAAGAGTGCCTGATGCCATCTGTCAAGCATGGTGGAGGTAATGTGATGGTCTGGGGATGCTTTGCTGCTGGTAAAGTGGGAGATTTGTACAAGGTAAAAGGGATTTTGAATTAGGAAGGCTATCACTCCATTTTGCAATGCCATGCCATACACTGTGGACAGCACTTGATTGGAGCCAATTTCCTATTCCAACAGGATAATGACCCAAAGCACACCTCCAAATTATTTAGGGAAGAAGCAGGCAGCTGGTATTCTGTCTGTAATGGAGTGGGCCAGCGCAGTCACCAGATCTCAACCCCATTGAGCTGTTGTGGGAGCAGCTTGACCGTATGGTAAGCAAGAAGTGCCCATCAAGCCAATCCAACTTGTGGGAGGTGCTTCAGGAAGCGTGGGGTGAAATTTCTTTCAACAAATTAACAGCTAGAATGCCAAAGGTCTGCAATGCTGTAATTGCTGCAAAAGGAGCATTCTTTGACGAAAGCAAAGTTTGAAGGACAAAATTATTATTTCAAATAAAAATCATTATTTATAACCTTGCCAATATCTTGACAATATGTTCAATTCATTTTGCAACTCATTTGATACATAAAAGTCAGTTTTCATGTAAAACACGAAATTGTCTGGGTGACCCCAAACTTTTGAACGGTAGTGTACCTACACATATATACAAGCTAAAATACATACCGTCTAACATATACATACACACTAACACATACAGATATATACATACACATGTATACACACACAGCATACAGACATACATACACATATATTCACACTAACACATAGACATACATACACATATATACACACTAACACATAGACATATACATAAACATATATACACACTAACACATCCATACTCACATACAGATATATAAATACACATGTATACACACTAACACATACAGACATATACATACACATATATACCAGACCCTCCAACATGACCCATTCCATTAGATACTAATGCTCTGCTCCTGGACTTCCTTCTTAATGTATGATTTCAGACACCTGTGGTGAAACACCTGCCTGATCAATTACCTGGTTCAACACAGGTGACAGCAATCATAGATTAGGTGGGAGTCCAATAGCAGAGCATTGTGTACCTAATGGAATGGGTCATGTTGGAGGGTAGGATATACACACTAAAGCTGGCCACACACTAGACCAACTTACATCCAACCATCCAACTAGTTGATTGGTTGGTAGGAAAATCTGGTAAGTTATGAAAGCAAATGACAATCAGCAATTTGCCCCCAAATGCTGGAAAATGGACAAAAATGTTTTTTTTTAACAAATTGTTTAGATCAAACATTTAACAAACTTGTCTGAACGACCATTTTCATCTGTTTTCTGGAATTTAGGAGCAATTGCTGATCATCATTTTCTCCCATACATTGCCAGATTTTCATTCCAACCAATCTGTTGGATGGTTGGATGAAAGTTGGTCTAGTGTGTGGCCAGCTTAACACATACAGACATGTACATACACATATATACACACTAACACATACATACACATATATACACATTAACACATACAGACATATACAAACACACTTATTACTTAAACTTAAAGTCCTGAACACCAGCTGGTTGCTAATGGCTGGCGGGCACCTTACATTATCGTCACATTGGCTCCACCTCCATTACAAGTGGACCAAAAAAGGGAATCTTGGAATCGGTCCATTGGGAAGAAAGGGAGGGGGGTTTCTCAGGTTGGAGCAGGTCTACTCAATCGAGTAGTGCATGCCAGCAGATGGTAGCAGCACCCCACCCCCTTTTTACTCAATGGGGGTAATGCGGGGGGCTATGCAGCAGTTGTAGGCGTGGACCCCCTCCCGTTCTGCCATTGTCCGGGCCCGGGACTCGAGTACCGCCAGTCCCCTCCTGATGGTGGCCCTGGGCGGCCATGACGCACACTCTGGGTACATATTTACAGCCCTAAGTGGAGTGAATATATTGTGGGCAATGAAGGAGGTGCCCCTTCAGTGCTGGTGCCCCTGAGGCAGATGCCTCCATTGTCTCCCATAGTTCTATCCCTGTGTCAATCCCCCTGTGCCTCCCCCCCTTAATCCGGCTCTAGTTGCTCTCTTCTGCATCCACCACTGTAGCTCCTGGACCTCACCTATAGTGGAGAGGAAGGAAGGGGTTGGTTGATTTGGCATGCGGGACTCAGGAGCCGGGTAGTAGGGTCTGGGTAATCAAGGTCCCTTGACTTGTAAGGGGCGGGGCTGAATGCTGCAGTGCTGCACAGGCAGCTGTGTTTTACTGACACACAGTCTGCCGAAGGGAACTTGCACGCCGCCTGGACCATGTAAAAGGATTTTTTTTTTTACAGGCGGCTCAGTGGAACCCTCCAGGGACTGGTGCTCTAGGTAGCTGCCTAATGGTAGCGCCGGCCCTGCACATGGAAAAGGAAGCCAGTATGGTTCACAAAAGTAGTATAACTAGTATTAAAGCAAAAGAGAGGGCATTTAGGAAATATAAGCAGACTGAGAATAATGAAGACAAATAGGTTTATCTTGTCAAATGGAAGGAGGCTAAGGGTAGAATTTACGAAGCAGCAGCTTCTGTAAGCAGCTGCTTCCCGGCTGGTTGCAGGAGTCAATGTAAAGCCCGGCGTGCTTTGCACTGACTGTGGGTGCCATTTAAAATATGCACCTGCAACCCGCCGGGAAGCAGCGGCTTACAGAAGCTGCTGCTTCGTAAATTCTACCCTAAGAATGTGATCAGATGTGCAAAGGCACAGGCTGAAGAGAAAATGCCCCAGTCTGTAGGTAAAGGGGACAAAACTGAAAGCAGAAAATCAAATGGAAGTATAATAAGACTTAGGACAGAGGGCCTAATTCAGTAGCGTGTGCAATTGCAATTGCAACTGCAATCGCCTACAAGTCACATTTGCTAAAATATGCTAATGCTTGTCAAAGCACAGCTGAAATAAATACACCCACTGCTGCATTCTCATATCCGTCCTATGTCGCTATTGTGTGTAGACATTGGCACCATTTACACACATCGCATAGGTATGCAGCAATTACAACAAGACTAACCAGCCACAGAAATTGCAAGTCTCCTCACACACAGATAGCTCTGCTTCTGTGTATGCAAATTAAGTGGTTAATTTATGCAAATGTCCATAGACGAAACTGCGGGGTGGCCTAGGTGTGCACTAGACCACCCACTGATAAGAAAAGGGGAGAGGGATGTGATCCTCTCCATATTGAGCAGTGCTGCGCTGTCCGTTGTGTCCCTGTTTAGCATGGCCAACATGAGAGCAGAGGTGGACACCGAGATTTAGAATTGCGCAACTTCCTATGGGGATGCAGTGGAATAGCCTGGAGGGGGGTGCACTTGACCTCGGATTCCATAAGCACTGTTTAATGATTGGCTGTGCCAGGGCATCATCATCCAAAGGGGATGTTCCAAATTGTGCGTAGTAGAGCACACCAATGGAATGAGAACAGCTCATACAGTCAAAAGGAGTCAAGGATGACAGCAGCTGCTAAGTGCCATCAGAAATATACAGGGGTGTTCCGAGGCTTGTGGGGGCATGCTGGCAGATAAAAAGCCCTGGCACCACTCTTTGTAGAAAGTGTAATCAGGTTCATGCGTGCAGTGCTAGAGGCGTGCAGTGCCAGAGGTGGATGTCAGAGAATTCATAGCAGGGAGAGCTGAAGGCAGCAAAATCAAAAGTTCAGTATGTCAAACTTGCCTACACTCCCAAAAGTCATGGGAGGCTCCAGATTTTTTGGGTAGCCCCCCTGCACCCATAGGAGTGGGCAGAATTAAGAGAAACTTACGTGAAATCCAAGGGGCGAATAGCTTGCGTCACTGCCTTTCCAGCTATTGAGCCCTCTCCCTGCCTTGCCAGAGATTGACATAGTCAGGAGGTGGGGCATAAATATGGTGGCAATGGGAGGTGGGGGTTAAGTCTGGGGAAGAGTTTATGCCCAGAGCCACTGAGTATATACAGTATATATTTAAATATATGTGTGTATATATATATATATATATATAAATATTTATATATAAATGTACACATACATGGGGGCCACATTGGATCCCATGGCAGTGCCAGACACCTGCATATAGAAGCCATCCTTATACTGAAATGGTTATACTCCAGAACACACATGAGGAGCTCAAGCGAGAACTCTACATGTGGCATATGTGTAAAACCATTGATATGAGTTGATGCTTTCCTAGCCGCCTCTACACCATCATCATGTGGGATGACGGTGTAGAGGGAGCTCACATCAATGGTAGCAAATAACATAGATGAGGACACCTCACCCACCTCATTCAATTTGGCGATAAAATCTCCCATGTATTTAATATATGTGGGAAAACATTCTGAAAATAGCTGCAAAAAATTGTTTAAATATTGATATACAAGAAAATTCATCTTTAAACATTTTGCTAAAATCACATCATCGATTATATTATCAACGTTAGTCTTGATCTCACTCAGCAGGTTATATGTTAACCTTTTATATGTGTCACAGTCAGACAATTGTTTACTAATCTCTGCATCATAATCTGCGAAATCCTAAAGGACAATAGTCCCACCCTTATCTGCAGGGCATATTACCAACTCAGGATTACGCTAGAGGGACCGCAATGCCTTGCGCCCATCAATAGTAAGAATATCAGAAAACTTTCTGTGTGCACCTTTAAGTTTGTCATTCAACACACATTGAAAGGTTTAACTTTGGAATTCAAAGACACATAGTCAAAAGAGCTGGGCTGTTTCAATATCAGTAATACAGAATAAGGAACCTCCTTTTTTGAACCAAAAAACTCCCTAAATCTAAATTGCCTCCCCATCTTGATCTTATAGTGGTCAACTGCCCACTGAAAGTTGTTATATTGTTGAAGGGGGACAAATGATAAACCTTATTTCAATAGAGAAATGTCACTAGATGTTAAAGAATGGGAGAAAAATTGAAAATCAAATCAGAAACTACTTTTTGCAATTCCTTTTTATCTTTGTGTCCACCTCAACTGAAGTGTGGCCTGACCCTCTGCCCACTCCTCTGGCTCCTTGCTGTCTGCTGAAAAGGTTGCCTAGGATGTAGACTGTCCTGTAAGTCCGATTCAGAAGCTGACTGCGAAGAATATATATCTGGTCTAATATAACACTTGGCTTGTGCCCCTCTGTTTTGTCTGCATATTCTCGGATTATTAACATTGCCAGTAAGCCATCTATACACACTATGTTGTGTATAATCGTTATTAACAGTCCCCAATGTACACCTTTTGAAGGCTAGAAGTTCATTATTATAATTATGAAGCGTGTGTTATAATTACGTCTCAGCTTTATTGTCAATTAAATGCTTTTGATAATTATCACAAAGATTCTTAAATTTGTACAATTCACACCCTACTACTTCGATAACCAAAAGAAGCAAATTTAATGAGCATTTGTTTAATACCCCACACCATCGTCTACAAAAAACAGGATTGTTTCTGCCAATGGTGGGGGTATTGGCAACACGAAATCCCCTTGGGATCCTTCTGGCCCTGAAATACTCTGAGAGGACCATGCAAAGTGAAATCCATCTTTCTTTAAATATATCTCTATTTTAAGTAGTTTATGATAGATATCAATAGGAGATTCTTCTGGAAATTCAGAGAATTCAAGTTGACCAAACAGAACCCTGTCTGCATCGTCATCAGTGAGACTGATAAATCTATTCTCAGCCTCCCTCCAATCAAATCACAGCAGATACGGTAAAACAAATATACACAGCACTTTAGAACAATGAACAGACCAACTTATCTCCCAAAACTTCACATTGTTACCTCTGCAAAAAACATACTGTAAGTAAAACAAAAAAATAAGCCACATATAAAGAATTATACCAGAACTGTTGGCTAATAATAAAAAATGGCAGTGATATAATCTGTTATATCCTAATGTAACCCTGGTTAAGGGTTAAAATAAGTACTGTACTCATAAATGATTGTAATATTTATAAATGTACAATTTGCGAGGTAAAGTATATGTGTATAGATGTATTTATTGTATTCATGTACATTGCCCTTCTATAATTTATGTATACAGGTACAGTATATCTATTTCTTGTATCTACAACCAAGTTTGTATGGTACTTCTCTCTTTGGTGGGGATGTGTCTCATTGTATGGGATACGCACACACTAGAAGAAGGGCGGCGTGATTTAGCGGGGTGTGGTTTGGTTTCTGTCAGAAAAAGAAGGGCTGAGACAGATAGGAGGAGCTGCCAGCAGACAGAGGGCAGGAGTTCTCACCCCCCTGTGTCCCAGGTGGCAGCTGAGTGGTAGATAGGCTCCTGAGCACAGGGGGGTGGATTTGGAGAGGGAGCCCAGTCGGAGCTGGGGAAGCAGGTTGACAACGTTGTCCTAGTAAGCAGCTCACCGTGCGGCACTTTGGTGGAGTGACCGGTAGTGTTGGTCCCAGGAGCTGGGTAAGAGGCTGAGGTCATGGCGATGGAGCAGCAGCAGTGGTCCCAATGGGGGAGCTGCAAGGTGGGATCGGCGGTGAGCAAAGGCTGTAAGGGGCCAGAGTCACAGCCCATAACTGCAGTTGAGTGGCTACATTCCAGAAGGTGAGCACGTTTGCTCATAAAGTTGAGGTGAGTCAGAAGCAGAATAGCATCAGTAGTGGCCAGCGGAGGTATGGAACCAGACATGAGAGGTGTCAGTTCTAGGAAGGGGGCGGACTGCTGTCGGACAAGGCTGGGGTTAATTTGTTAGTGTACTGAAGCCCCACCACATGCTCTTTAATCGGCAGCTGAGGTAGTGATGGCAGCAGAGCCCCGGCAGAGAAATCCTCAGTTCCATAAAGGCGGTGGAATGAATACTAATGCTGGTCAGTGAGTAGACTCCAAGCTCTACACATACGTAGCTACTGTAAATTAGTAGCACAGGAGTGAAAGTGGGAAAAATAACACTAGTATTGTTGTCTGACATTTGTACTACCAGCCATTGAGCTGGAAATATTTCCCCAAAATACTAGCCTTAGCAAATAGCTGGGGGAGGGGGAGATGCATACATATATATTTCAAAACTCAGGAGGTAGATTATAACTAAATGCTATTCTCTTAGAAACATTTGCATCACATGTATCAACTTTATTTATCCTTCAGTGGATATAGACAGCAGCATAAAGGAAAATTACCATCAAAGGATATTCCAACGACAGAACTTTTATATACTAAAAGTTAGGAACAGCATATTATCAATAAGTGTCAAAGGGACTACAAACTGACAGTGGTGTAAAGTACTCACCCCATATTAAACAAGTTAAGGACTTGCAATGTATCAACTACTTTATGACCACAGGTGTTACAGTAAAATATGACTTGCATTACCACTATATACATCTAAATTATTAATTTATATACAAGGATTGAGTGTTATGCTGTTCAGTTAAATTTTACCACTCATATTGTAATTCTGTTATGTGATTACATAAACTTTCTATCGTCAGATGATAGATGTGACCCATAAACTTAAACTAAACTTAACTAAAATATACACACGAGACCAAGTTATGCCGTTTAAATTAATTGGTCAGCTTTATTTAGTTACATGGTAGATATGGTGGCAGGGGAAAGAACGGCAAATAACCAGCGTCCACTTGTCTTAGGCCAAAAGTATATCACAACTTGTGAGGGCCAACTATCCCAGAAAAGGGTAGTGTGATCTTAAAACTTGCAAGGGCCAACTATCCCTTTCAGAGCAAGTGATGCGGCCCCAAGACCCATGCCAATGCACCATTCATCCTGCTCGGTCGAGAGGTGCCGCTGGCCCCAATAGGGTGAAATCAGTCTAATCAGTGCATTGAAGGGGTGCGCACCGCTATTACAGCCGCAAGATGGACACTTCAATATTGCCGGTCTTTCCCTGCTATGAAATAAAGCCGACACAAAACAGCAGATTCCTTACACCCTCTCACTTAACACGCCCCTTAACCTATCGCCCTATCACATCTGCCTACCTGCTGTCAAACAAACAAACATCTTTAACTTTATTAACCCCCTCTATCCATGACTAGAAGTTTATGTGCCGTCGGTTCTAGCCCAAACCTCCATTATATTAATGTCTATACAAGATATTTGCGAGTGTCAGTTGCGAGCTTAAGTAAAATTATAAACATGCAGTGATATAGTTTAAGCGTGAGTTTATTCTCATTTGGGTTTTCCCAAGTAAGCCCGGTCTACTAACAAATATTTGGGTGGAGGCACTGATAAAAGGATATACACCACTTAGAGTAATGTTAAGGGTGGGTACATTAGATAACGAGGTTGTTAGTAACCTGGTGACCCTAGAGAGGGTAAAAAGGGGGGTTACACTAACATCCCTTGCACTATGAATTATTAACCTTTGGATGACCTGGTTCTGCTTGTTCATGAATTGTGTTATAAAGTAATGTTCAAAAGAACAGAACTCCAATTCAAAGTCCATGTAGAGCCCGCACTCACTAGCACAGGGCTTGACAAATCCCGGTCGCCAGGTCGCCATGGCGACTAAAGGAGCATACACACTGGGCGATCAGGAAAGACTGTACGATTACGACATCGTAATCGTACAGTCGTTCCTGATCACCTGTAGTATCTGCACTGAATGATCAGTCGTTCAGTGCAGGCACAATCCATCATTCCTGAACATGCCAATCTGTCGTTAACGGCAGATTGGCCTGCGCGTTCAGGCGATGGACAATGTCGAAAATGACCAGCGGAAGCGCATATCGCTGGTCGTTTCTGACATAAAAGTGAATGATTTGTGCACAATTACTGAGTGATTGCATGATTACGATGTCGTAATCATGCAATCGCTCAATAATATCAACCAGTGTGTACGCACCTTAAGATTTTAGTCCTGGGGACCGAGTTTTCCAAGCCCCCCCCCCACCACCACCACAGCAGGGAAGCTCCATTTTTCCGGGCGCCCACTGGTAAAATTCAGTAAAGGTGAGGGGGGCACCGCAACATACTCTTGCTCCGGGCACCATGGCTCCTAGCTACACCACTCTGTGTGTGACAGGGTGTGTGTGCTGCAGCTGTGTGTGACATGGTGTGTGCTGCTGCTGTAAGTGACATGATGTCTGCTGCTGCTGTGTGTGACAGGGGAAGGTATGTACAGGTATAAGTTTTCTTGCTACAATTTTTCATTAGCTGTCAAACCTTCCTGGTCAGAGATAGCCACTATCTCAGTTTGGGCGGGGACCATGATTCAAAAATGGTATTGATGCATCCCACCATTTATGTGCTGCTGGAGTTACAATATGATATATGTACCAGCATGCAGCCTGGAATCTCCACTGTGTGAAGTGACTACAGTGGAAGAATTCCTATCCGCATAACATCTCCTTCTCCCTCTCCCTGTCCAAAAAAAGTTTTGACTCTCCTTCCCTGGTTATAAAGCTTCATCCACCTAGAAAGGAATTAGCAGCCTCATGCATCACATGTTTTTCAGGTCTAAAGCTAGGTATACACTAGCAGATAAACTCTGCAGATCCAATAAGCACTCAGACCCAACATAGCGGTTATCATATCAGTGTACACCTGTACACACTGAGTAATTTTTATCTCAGGGTGTGCTATCGACCATTTTCGCCTGTTTTCTGGGGTATGGGAACAAATTGCTGATTGTAATTTACTGTATGCCCGTACATTACAGATATTCATCCCAATCGGCCAACTAGTTTGATGGTTGGATTAAAGTTGGTCTAGTAAATGGCCAGCTTTATTCTTTGTATTTTCTGTAAACTGAAGTGGAGGTTTATTGTTGGGGAGGGGGGGTGCCTTGGCTGTCAACACTCATCTGGGATGATCCCCACCTGAAAGTGGGCAGATCTGGCAAGGAGATGTGTGTTAAAGGCAGACAGCTGTATGTACTTCACAGTGGCCAAATTTCACAGCACAAAAATTGTGAGCACAAAGCACTTCCATAAATTAAGGGTGCACACTGATCACACTGAGGACCCGATTCAGACCCGTTCACAAGGCTGTGATCGCTCGCAGCCGGGCGATTGCTGTAAACTGCTCATGTGTATAAGTCACAGTGCGCGTGCGCAAACCAGTCACTGCGATTGGAAATCATGCACTCGTAGCACAAAGACTGATCGCTACTTTGAGTGACAGATAGTGCAGTTTGTGGGTGGTAACGGCAAGGTCCTGGAAAACGGGGGAGTGGATGAACGAACTCAGGCATGTCTGACCGTCAAAACTGCATTCTTTGGGAGTGCATAATCAGCATGGAAATGTCATTGTACATGTCACCTGGTTGCATTTCACACTGCAGTGATCGCAGTGCTTGTGGTGGGGCAGGGTCTACCTCAAGGGCTGCGAGCAGCTCCAATGGCTCTCGATGTTACTGAAAAATCAAACACTTCTTTGAGATGACGTGTGCTAAGAATGAAAAGTGGGCGTCACTCTGCTGTCTCTCTCTAAAACATAGAGGGCATCCTTAAGCCTGGCCGTGCGATCACGGAATTTGCATACCTGTCCCCTGACGGCTGCGAGTGATCGCAGCCTAGCGAACAGGTATGTATCGCCGCCTGAGATCGAAGGACAAATTCAAAATGTACATAGGCAGATTGTTTTATAGGGCCACTTATATCATCTAAATTTCCCCATCAAGCCTACTCTCACACCATGGCTTTGATGTGTGACAGTTGCATGAGAAGATCCTTTCTGTATTGTATGGAAATCACTGGTATGCTTTGTATATTGTATGTCAGTTAATACAATGTGCTGTGTATTGTATGGTGATTATTGGGATGTGCAGTGTGTTGTATGGCGGTAACTGGAGTGTTCTGTGTATTTCATGGCATCATTGGAATGCACTGTGTATTGTATGGCAGTCACTGGGTTGCGCTGAGTGTTGCATGGTAGTCACTGAGATGTATCGCTGTGTGTTGCAAGGAGTACCCCCTCCATTATGTTCCATTCTTCTATGTGATTGTAAATACTAAACATTACCCTCTATTGTGTAATGGCTTATGTTGGTAGTTCTTTTTGGCATAAACTTCTCTTTCAAAGCATTATTTGTAGAATAACATTGCTTTAAAGGTATAGCTCTACAAAGGAGTGAATAATCTTTAATCTGCAGAAGTAGTCAGATAAATCGTTAAATAACAAAATTGGGAGGAGCAACCCATGTATCCAATTGACAATGCATAATTGAGAATAAAAGGGACAAAAAAAAGTATGCTATTGGGGTTTGCTACGAAACACGATAAAATAATTAAAAAATAAATCTTTATTGATATATATTAATATATACATGCAAATAGACATCTCTTATAATATGAAACATGTAGTGTTTAATGGCATTACAAGAATTGGGGGGACGCATGCCAGCAGAGCCGGCCCTAGCCAATTTGATGCCCTAGCCAAAATTTTGACTGGTGCCCCCTAGCAGATAATCCCACCACCAATATTAAACCAGGTGCATACTAGACAATGTCTAGTGTGCCTGACCTCGTCAGCGACTGGACCCGGCAAGGGAGCAGGCACTGTCAAGTGCAATACACACTTTCAGATGCCGCTAGCGACGGCGGGGGCCATGCTGCATTCGGCAGCATGGCCCTCGTCAATTATATCCCCTGTCAGCTCTGACCGCGCGGGAGCGCACATCGTCAGCAACATAGCAGGTACACACTAGATGATGTACCCGATATGTCACACTAATCCACAGGATCGGACGACATATCGTCTAGTGTGTACCCAGCATTAGTGTGTATATGTGGATGCCAAAAGTAAGACATTGATTTATAACTTAATTTTTATTGTTAAAAATATATAAAGGTACCATACAGCACTATACTGTAAATACCAATCAAACTATACAGCATAAATAAAAGAATTGTGTAAACTTCAATACATACATATATGTATATATACTAGGGATGAGCGGGTTCGGGTTCCGAACCCCCCCCCCGAGCCACCCGGTTCCGAGTCATATCCGATTCAGGCTCAACTTTTCCCGCCTGACTCGGATCTGAAATCGAGGCAAAACGTCATCTTCCCGCCTTCCGGATCTCGCGGGTTTTGGATTCTATAAAAGGTCCCCGCGTCGGCGCCATTTCTCACTCAGGCTGTGGACAGTGAAGAGTTAGGGTGGGAGCTAGGGCTGACTGGGCTGTGTTGTGCTGCTGTTGTCCATAGGGTCTGGCTGGGCTGTGTTGTGCTGCTGTCATAGGGGCTGGATGGGCTGTGTTGTGCAGTCAGTTTTCCATAGGGGCTGTGTCCACTCCAAAGTCTATAGGGGCTGGCTGGCTGGACTGTGTTGTGCAGTGTCCCATAAAGGCTGTAGTCCTAGAGGGGTGCTGTAGTGTTGTCCAGGGGGTGATCTGTGCATCAGGGGTGATCCCCCAAAGTGCACTCCAAAAAAAATACTTTTTTTTGTGTTTGTGAATTGTGTGCACAGTAGCCGCACGTGCATCAACAAAGTAACGCCAAGCGTGCGCCTGTGTCATAAGTAAAGGGCCGGCTGGCTTGACCGTTAAAGGGTGCTGTAACCCCCAAAGTGCAGTCCAAAAAAAATAATTTAAAAAAATCTTTTGTGTTTATGAATTGTGTGCGCAGTAGTCGCACGTGCATCAACAAAGTAGCGCCAAGCGTGCGCCTGTGTCATAAGTAAAGGGCCAGCTGGCTCGTCTGTTAAAGGGTGGTTTAACTCCCAAAGTGCACTCCAAACAAAATAAAAAATATTTTCTGTGTTTGTGAATTGTGTGAGCAGTAGCCGCACGTGCATCAACAAAGTAACGCCAAGCATGCGCCTGTGTCATAAGTAAAGGGCCGGCTGGCTTGACCGTTAAAGGGTGCTGTAACCCCCAAAGTGCAGTCCAAAAAAAATAATTTAAAAAAATCTTTTGTGTTTATGAATTGTGTGCGCAGTAGTCGCACGTGCATCAACAAAGTAGCGCCAAGCGTGCGCCTGTGTCATAAGTAAAGGGCCAGCTGGCTCGTCTGTTAAAGGGTGGTTTAACTCCCAAAGTGCACTCCAAACAAAATAAAAAATATTTTCTGTGTTTGTGAATTGTGTGAGCAGTAGCCGCACGTGCATCAACAAAGTAACGCCAAGCATGCGCCTGTGTCATAAGTAAAGGGCCGGCTGGCTTGTCCGTTAAAGGGTGCTGTAACCCCCACAATGCACTCCAAACAAAATAAAAAATTATTTTCTGTGTTTGTGAATTGTGTGCACTGTGGCTGCACGTGCATCAACAAAGGAGCAGCACCAAGCGTGTGCCTGTGTCCCATAAGTAAAGGGCCGGCTGGCTCTTCTCTTAAAGGGTGGAGTAAGCCCCCAAAGTGCACTCAAACAAAAATAAAAAATTATTTTCTGTGTTTGTGAATTGTGTGCACTGTAGCCGCCCATCCATCAACAAAGGAGCAGCGCCAAGCGTGCGTCTGTCATAATTAAAGGGCTGGTTGGCTTGTCTGTTAAAGGCTGCTGTAACCCCCAAAGTGCACTCTAAAAAATATATATTTTTTTCTGTGTTTGTGAATTGTCTGCACTGTATGTGCATACTCAAAGCAGCAGCGCCAAGCATGTGTCTGTCTGTTAAAGGGTGATGTAATCCTCAAAGTGCGCTCCACAAAAAATAAAAAAATCTTCTTTTTTTTCTGTCTTTGTGAATTGTGGGCCTGATTCAGACCCACTCGCAAGCGGCTGTCCGCTCGCAAGTGGGTCGATGGTGTGCACTGCGCATGCGCCCGACGGCGGGAGCTCCGTCGTGCGCATGCACCAGACGCGATGAGCGAAGGACTTTCCTTCGCTCGTTGTGTCTGATCAAAGGGGGCGTGCTGTCGATGTTGATTGACAGCACGCCCCCTTTGGTGGGCGTGCCGGGGGCGTGCATCCCAGACGGAGGTGTTCCCAAGGGAACGCCTACCGTCAGAAGCCGGCCCACTGACATCACTAGTGGTGTCAGTGGGAGTGATTTTGGCTCTGATAGAGCCAAAATCACTCCGGGCCTTGCGGTTGAGAAACTCAACCGCAGGCTCCGGCTCGCAGTGGCGATGGTCGCGATGGTCAAGACCTTCGCGGCCATCAACCTGCACGCTCGTATAGGCTGTGGGTGGTGACCCACAGCTATATAAGCGTCCAGGAGGACGCTCCATAATTATGGAGGACGGCCCTCATTCAGAGCGTGCGCTCTGCTCAGAGCGTCCGGCTCTGAATGAGGGCCTGTGTGCACTGTAGCTGCAGTGCATCAACAAAGGAGCAGCGCCAAGCGTGCGCCTGTGTCCCATAAGTAAAGAGCCGGCTGGCTCATTTCTTCTTAAAGGGTGGTGTAACCCACAAAGTGCAATAGTCTCCAACAAAAATAAAAAATTATTTTCTGTGTTTGTGTGCACCTTAGCTGCATGTATATATCAATATAACATAAATGGAGGACCAAACTTTCTCTGATAAAAATAAAATAGGGAAAGATCAAGAACCACTTCCTCCTAGTGCTGAAGCTGCTGCCACTAGTCATGACATAGACGATAACATGCCATCAACGTCGTCTGCCAAGGCCGACTCCAGTCCAAACCAAAAAAAAAATGATTTTCTGTGTTTGTGAGTTGTGTGCGCAGTAGCCGCACGTGCATCAACAAAGTAGTGCCAAGCGTGCGCCTGTGTCATAAGTAAAGGGCCGGCTGGCTTGACCATTAAAGGGTGCTGTAACCCCCAAAGTACACTCCAAACCAAATAACAAAATATTTTTTCTGTGTTTGTGAATTGTGTGCGTAGTAGCCGCACGTGCATCAACAAAGTAGTGCCAAGCGTGCGCCTGTGTCATAAGTAAAGGGCCAGCTGGCTTGACCGTTAAAGGGTGCTGTAACCCCCAAAGTACACTCCAAACCAAAAAAAATTATATTTTCTGTGTTTGTGAATTGTGTGCGCAGTAGCCGCACGTGCATCAACAAAGGAGCAGCGCCAAGCGTGCGCCTGTATCCCATAAGTAAAGAGGCGGCTGGCTCATTTCTTAAAGGCTGGTGTAACCCACAAAGTGCACTACTCTCCAGCAAAAATAAAAAAATATTTTCTGTGTTTAGCCACACGTATATATCAAATCGATATAACATAAATGGAGGACCAAACTTTCTCCGATAAAAATAAAATAGAGAAAGATCAAGATCCACTTCCTCCTAGTGCTGAAGCTGCTGCCACTAGTCATGACATAGACGATAACATGCCATCAACGTCGTCTGCCAAGGCCAATGCCCAATGTCATAGTAGAGGACATATACAATCCCAAATGACAAAGTTCAGGAAAATGACCATTAAAAAAACATTTAAATCATCTGAGGAGAAACGTAAACTTGCCAATATGCCATTTATGACACGGAGTGGCAAGGAACGGATAAGGTCTTTCCCTATGTTCATGACTAGTGGTTCAGCTTCACATGACGATGGAAGCCCTCCTCCCGCTACAAAAATTAAACGAGTTAAGCTGGCAAAAGCACAGCGAAGAACTGTGCGTTCTAAGAAGATATCACAAATCCCCAAGGAGAGTCCAAGTGTGGTGGCGGTTGCGATGCCTGACCTTCCCAGCACTGGACCGTAAGAGGTGGCTCTTTCCACCATTTGCACGCCCTCTGCAAGTGCTGAAAGGAGCACCCACTGGTGTAGCTGATGCTGAGGAGGAAGTTGGTGAGGAGGATTCTGATGGTGATGTGGTTTGTTTAAATCAGGCTCCGGGGGAGACAGTTGTTGTCTGTGGGATGAAAAAGCCCATCACGGTCATGCCTGGGCAGAAGACCAAACATTCCACCTCTTTGGTCTGGCAATATATCTATCCAAATCCAGACAACAACTGTCTTGCCATATATACCATATGTAAAGTTGAAATAAGTAGGGGTAGGGACGTTAACCACCTAGGAACATCCTCCCTTATACGTCACCTGCAGCGCGTTCATAAAAAGTTACTGTCAAGTTCAGAAACTTTGGCTAAGACCATAAGCAGTCCAGGGACACCTAAATCCCTTTGTCCTGTTGTATCCAAGCGCCTGCAAACCACACTGTCAACTCCCTCCTCGTCAATTTCCTCCTTAGTCAGGATCGGAAGTAGTCCTGCAGGCCATGTCACTGGCATGGCTGACTCTCCTATCCGGGATTCCTCCGGAGGATCCTGCATTGCTACGACTACTGCTGCTGCTTTTGCTGCTGGGAGTCGTTCATCATCCCAGAGAGGAAATAGGAACACCACTACTTTTACTAAACAATTGACCCTCCAACAGTCCTTAGCGAGGAGGATGAAGTACGACAGCAGTCATCCTGAAGCAAAATGTATAACCGAGGCCTTGACTGCTATGTTGGTGTTAGACGTGCGTCCGGTATCCGCCATTAATGCAGTGGGATTTAGACAATTGATGGAGGTAGTGTGTCCCCGGTTCCAAATCCCGTCTATATTCCACTTCACTAGGCAGGCGATACCGAGACTGTACAGAAACGTCAGAAAAAGTGTCCTCAGTGTCCTGAAAAATGTGATTGTACCCAATGTCCACTTAACCACTGACATGTGGACAAGTGGAACAGGGCAGACTAAGGACTATATGACTGTGACAGCCCACTGGGTAGATGTATCACCTTACGTAGCAACAACAGCAGCGTCACCAGTAGCAGCATCTCAGAAACGCCAGCTCGTTCCAAGGCAGGCTGCGCTGTGTATCACTGGTTTAAGTAAGAGGCACACCGCCGACAACCTCTTAGAGAAACTGAGGGAAATCATCGCCCAGTGGCTTACCCCACTTAGACTCTCCTGGGGATTTGTGATATCTGACAATGCCACCAATATTGTGCGGGCATTACATCTGGGCAAATTCCAGCACGTCCCATGTTTTGCTCACACAATAAATTTGGTGGTGCAGAATTTTCTGAAAAACGACAGGGGCGTGCAGGACACACTTTGGGTGGCCTGAAAAAAACAGGGCCGGGGCTGCAGGCTTCGAGAGGGGAGTTACGGAGCAGTGGCATGCGGGCTGGGAAAGGGGAGACATGGGGCAGGGGCTATGGGCTGGGAAAGGGGAGACATGGGGCAGGAGCTGTGGGCTGAAAGAGGGGAGACAGGGGCTGCCGGCTGGAAGTGAGGAGACATGGGCAGAGGCTGTGGACTGGGAGCAGAGACAGCATAGATAAAGAGGAAAAGTATCACAATTCTGAAAATACTGACTTTGCTGAACACTTTTCTACAGTGATACTTTAGTTAATGAGGCATGATGAATGCCTCCAAATGGTTCTTTGAACTTGCAGCGAGGTCAAAATATAATTATCACAAGTGATAATTATGTAATGATGAATAGACCCCATAGATACTGTATATGCAAATCTTCACTCAGTACTGACTCCCTTGTGTAATGAATATAACACATTGTATATACATAGAAGGATATTTATATATGTATATTATACGTGCCAACTCTTCCTCATTGTCACGGAGACTCCCTGAAATAGTAGCAATCTCCCTGTCTCCCTGAAGAGTCTAGCAATCTCCCTGATTGCATCTTACCCCAATTATGAAGCTGTTATAGTAAAAAAAACAAAAAACAAATATATGTTTTGGTTCTGGATCTGGATCTTTCTTCGTGTTTTGGATCTGGATTGGTTTTGCCAAAACCACCCTTCCGTGTTTTGGGTTCTGGGTTTTGTGTTTTGGATCTGTATTTTTTTGAAAAAAAGCATAAAAACAGCTAAAATCACAGAATTTGTAGGTTTTTCTGCTCCTATGCTATTATTAACCTCAATAACCTTAATTTCCACTCATTTCCAGTCTATTCTGAACATCTCACACCTCACAATAGTGTTTTTATGTCCAAAAGGTTGCACCGAGGTAGCTGGATGACTATGCTAAGCGACACGAGTGGGCGGCACAAACACGTGACCCATCTAGGCGTGATACTGCAGTGGCAGACAGGATGGCAGTTTGAAAAACTAGGCCCCAAACTGTACATAATGCAAAGAAAAAAAAGAGGTGCAAGATGGAATTGTCCTTGGGCCCTCCCACCCACCCTTATGTTGTATAAACAGGACATGCACACTTTAACAAACCAATCATTTCAGCGCCAGGGTCTGCCACACAACTGTGGCTGAAATGATTGGTTTGTTTGGGCCCCGACAAAACAAGCTGGCAATTAATCTGTCCCTGCACAAACTGGCTCTACGGAGGCAAGATGTGATCCTCATCCTCCTCATCCACCGATTCCCCACCCTCTTCAGTGTGTACATCCTCATCCTCATAAAGTATTAACTCGTCCCCACTTGAATCCACCACCAAAGGTCCCTCTGTACGTTCTGGAGGCTGGTCTCCCTGGAAGAGCTGATAATTCATTTTGATGAACATCATCTTCTCCACATTCTGTGGAAGCAACCTCCTACGCCTTTCGCTGACAAGGTTCCCGGCTGCACTAAACACTCTTTCGGAGTACACACTGGAGGGGGGGCAACTCAGGTAAAATAGAGCCAGTTTATACAGGGGCCTCCAAATTGCCTCTTTTTCCTGCCAGTACAGGTATGGACTGTCTGACATGCCTACTTGGATGCTGTCACCGATGTAATCCTCCACCATTCTGTCAATGGTGACAGTATCATATGCAGTGACAGTAGACATGTCAGAAATTGTTGCCAGGTCCTTCAGTCCGGACCAGATGTCCAAACTTGGTCCTGCCTGCCCTGCATCACCGCCAGCGGGTTGCTTAGGATACCTAAGTTTTTTCCTGGCAGCCCCAGTTGCGGGAGAAAATGAAGGAGCTGTTGACGTGTCACGTTCCGCTTCAGCTGACAGTGTGTTCACCAGCAGGTCTTTGCACCTCTGCAGGCTTGTGTCAGCCGGAAAGAGAGATACCACATAGGCTTTAAACCTAGGATCGAGCACGGTGGCCAAAATGTAGTGGTCTGATTTCAACAGATTGACCACCCTGGAATCCTGGCAAAGCGAATGAAGGGCTTCATCCACAAGTCCCACATGCCGAGCGGAATCGCTCCATCTTAGCTCCTCCTTCACTTTCTCCAGCTGCTTCTGCAAAAGCCTGATGAGGGGAATGACCTGACTCAAGCTGGCAGTGTTTGAACTGACTTCACGTGTGGCAAGTTCGAAGGGCTGGAGAACCTTGCACAACACGGAAATCATTCTCCACTGCGCTTGAGTCAGGTGCATACCCCCTCCTTTGCCTATGTCATAGGTGGATGTATACGCTTGTATGGCCTTTTGCTGCTCCTCCATCCTCTGAAGCATATAGAGGGTTGAGTTCCACCGCGTCACAACCTCTTGCTTCAGGTGATGGCGGGGCAGGTTCAAGAGTGTTTGCTGGCGCTCCAGTCTTCAGCACGCAGTCGCTGAATGGCGAAAGTGGCCACAAATTTTTCGGGCCACCCAAAGCGTCTCCTGCACGCCCCTGTCGCTTTTCAGAAAATTCTGCACCACCAAGTTTATTGTGTGAGCAAAACATGGGACGTGCTGGAATTTGCCCAGATGTAATGCCCGCACAATATTGGTGGCGTTGTCAGAT
The DNA here is from genome assembly GCA_031769625.1 of Taudactylus pleione. Taxonomy (NCBI): domain Eukaryota; kingdom Metazoa; phylum Chordata; class Amphibia; order Anura; family Myobatrachidae; genus Taudactylus; species Taudactylus pleione. The sequence goes on along the minus strand of JAUIMM010000350.1, from coordinate 16,671,263 downwards.
ATCACAAATCCCCAGGAGAGTCTAAGTGGGGTAAGCCACTGGGCGATGATTTCCCTCAGTTTCTCTAAGAGGTTGTCGGCGGTGTGCCTCTTACTGAAACCGGTGATACACAGCGTAGCCTGCCTTGGAACGAGCTGGCGTTTCTGAGATGATGCTACTGGTGACGCAGCTGCTGTTGCTGCGTAAGGTGATACATCTACCCAGTGGGCTGTCACAGTCATATAGTCCTTAGTCTGCCCTATTCCACTTGTCCACATGTCCGTGGTTAAGTGGACATTGTGTACAACGGCATTTTTCAGGACACTGAGGACACTTTTTCTGACGTTTCTGTACAGTCTCGGTATTGCCTGCCTAGTGAAGTGGAATCTAGACGGGATTTGGAACCGGGGACACACTACCTCCATCAATTGTCTAAATCCCACTGCACTAATGGCGGATACCGGACGCACGTCTAACACCAACATAGCAGTCAAGGCCTCAGTTATACGTTTTGCTTCAGGATGACTGCTGTCGTACTTCATCCTCCTCGCTAAGGACTGTTGGAGGGTCAATTGTTTAGTAAAAGTAGTGGTGTTCCTACTTCCTCTCTGGGATGATGAACGACTCCCAGCAGCAGCAACAGCAGCAGCGGCAGCAGTAGGCGTAGCAATGCAGGATCCTCCGAAGGAATCCCGGATAGGAGAGTCAATCATGCCAGTGACATGGCCTGCAGGACTACTTCCGATCCTGACTAAGGAGGAAATTGACGAGGAGGGAGTTGACGGTGTGGTTTGCAGGCGCTTGGATACAACAGGACAAAGGGATTTAGGTGTCCCTGGACTGCTTACGGTCTTAGCCAAAGTTTCTGAACTTGACAGTAACTTTTTATGAACGCGCTGCAGGTGCCGTATAAGGGAGGATGTTCCTAGGTGGTTGACGTCCCTACAACTACTTATTTCACCTTTACATATGGTACATATGGCAAGACAGTTGTTGTCCGGATTTGGATAGAAATATTGCCAGACCAAAGAGGTGGAATGTTTGGTCTTCTGCCCAGGCATGACCGTGATGGGCTTTTTCATCCCACGGACAACAACTGTCTCCCCCGGAGCCTGATTTAAACAAACCACATCACCATCAGAATCCTCCTCGCCAACTTCCTCCTCAGCGCCAGCTACACCAGTATCCTCATCCTGTTGTACTTCAACAGTGACATCTTCAATTTGCATATCAGCAAGTGGACTGTGGGTGCTCCTTTCAGCACTTGCAGGGGGCGTGCAAATGGTGGAAAGAGCCACCTCTTCCTGTCCAGTGCTGGGAAGGTCAGGCATCGCAACCACCACCACACTTGGACTCTCCTTGGGGATTTGTGATATCTTCTTAGAAAGCACAGTTCTTCGCTGTGCTTTTGCCAGCTTAACTCTTCTGATTTTTTTAGTGGGAGGAGGGCTTCCATCGTCATGTGAAGCTGAACCACTAGTCATGAACATACTAGGGATCGACCTTAGCCGTTCCTTGCCACTCCGTGTCGTAAATGGCATATTGGCAAGTTTACGTTTCTCTTCAGCTGATTTAAATGTTTTTTTCAAGGTCATTTTCCTGAACTTTGTCATTTGGGATAGTATGTGCCCTCTATTATGACATTGGGCATCGGCCTTGGCAGACGACGTTGATGGCATGTTATCGTCTATGTCATGACTAGTGGCAGCAGCTTCAGCACTAGGAGGAAGTGGATCTTGATCTTTCTCTATTTTATTTTTATCGGAGAAAGTTTGGTCCTCCATTTATGTTATATCGATTTGATATATACGTGTGGCTAAACACAGAAAATATTTTTTTATTTTTGCTGGAGAGTAGTGCACTTTGTGGGTTACACCAGCCTTTAAGAAATGAGCCAGCCGCCTCTTTACTTATGGGATACAGGCGCACGCTTGGCGCTGCTCCTTTGTTGATGCACGTGCGGCTACTGCGCACACAATTCACAAACACAGAAAATATAATTTTTTTTGGTTTGGAGTGTACTTTGGGGGTTACAGCACCCTTTAACGGTCAAGCCAGCTGGCCCTTTACTTATGACACAGGCGCACGCTTGGCACTACTTTGTTGATGCACGTGCGGCTACTACGCACACAATTCACAAACACAGAAAAAATATTTTGTTATTTGGTTTGGAGTGTACTTTGGGGGTTACAGCACCCTTTAATGGTCAAGCCAGCCGGCCCTTTACTTATGACACAGGCGCACGCTTGGCACTACTTTGTTGATGCACGTGCGGCTACTGCGCACACAACTCACAAACACAGAAAATCATTTTTTTTTTGGTTTGGACTGGAGTGTACTTTGGGGGTTACAGCACCCTTTAACGGTCAAGCCAGCCAGCCCTTTACTTATGACACAGGCGCACGCTTGGCACTACTTTGTTGATGCACGTGCGGCTACTGCGCACACAATTCACAAACACATAAAAAATATTTTGTTATTTGGTTTGGAGTGTACTTTGGGGGTTACAGCACCCTTTAACGGTCAAGCCAGCCGGCCCTTTACTTATGACACAGGCGCATGCTTGGCACTACTTTGTTGATGCACGTGCGGCTACTGCGCACACAATTCACAAACACAGAAAATATTTTTTTTTTTGGTTTGGACTGGAGTGTACTTTGGGGGTTACAGCACCCTTTAACGGTCAAGCCAGCCGGCCCTTTACTTATGACACAGGCGCATGCTTGGCACTACTTTGTTGATGCACGTGCGGCTACTGCGCACACAATTCACAAACACAGAAAATCATTTTTTTTTTGGTTTGGACTGGAGTGTACTTTGGGGGTTACAGCACCCTTTAACGGTCAAGCCAGCCGGCCCTTTACTTATGACACAGGCGCACGCTTGGCACTACTTTGTTGATGCACGTGCGGCTACTGCACACACAATTCACAAACACAGAAAATAATTTTTTTTTGGTTTGGACTGGAGTGTACTTTGGGGGTTACAGCACCCTTTAACGGTCAAGCCAGCCGGCCCTTTACTTATGACACAGGCGCACGCTTGGCACTACTTTGTTGATGCACGTGCGGCTACTGCGCACACAATTCACTAACACAGAAAATCTTTTTTTTTTTGGTTTGGACTGGAGTGTACTTTGGGGGTTACAGCACCCTTTAACGGTCAAGCCAGCCGGCCCTTTACTTATGACACAGGCGCACGCTTGGCACTACTTTGTTGATGCACGTGCGGCTACTGCGCACACAATTCACAAACACACAAAAAATATTATTTTTTTAGCACTTGGGGGGAGCACCCCTGATGGACAGAGCACCCCCTGGACAACACTACAGAACCCCTTTAGGACTGGGACACTGCACAGGACTTTGGAGTGGACACAGCCCCTATGGAGAACTGACTGCACAACACAGTCCAGCCAGCCCCTATGGGCTTTGAAGTAGTGGACACAGCCCCTATTAACAACAGCAGCACAGCACAACACAGCCAGCCCCTATGGACTTTGAAGTAGTGGACAACAGCAGCACAGCGCAGCACAGCACAGCACAGCACAACACTACTCTGCACTACACTGCACTACACTACACAGCCCAGCCAGCCCTAACTCCCACCCTCCCTCTTCACTGTCCACAGCCGAGTGAGAAAATGGCGCCGACGCGGGTACCTTATATAGGATCCAAAACCCACGAGACTCGGAAGGCGGGATGATGACGTTTTGCCTCGATTTCAGATCCGAGTCAGGCGGGAAAAGTCGAGCCTGACTCGGATTGGCCTCGGATCGGGGGGGCTCGGGGGGGTTCGGATTTCAGAAATCCGAACCCGCTCACCCCTAATATATATATATATATATGGGATAATTGTTTAATTTCCCTACATTTGTTATAAAGCACAATGACCCCTATGGGTACATGCATGTTCTGAAAAGTATCAGTGTGTTTTCATCAACAAGTAGATCTTACTAACTGCTCTGGGGCTCGTTTACATTTGGATGTAAGGTAAATTTATGGCACACCTCTCAGATGTAGCAGTACACGTACACTTTACACAATCTCCCTGAAATGCTATTTCTAAAATAGGCAAGTATGATGTATATATGTCCTGTATGCATACCTTCATACATACTGTATACATCATGTATTGAGGTTGTAAGTACTGAGTGAAGATATGTGGAAAGATTTGTAGGAACATGTGAAGATGTAGAAACTATTTTCTGATTCACATAAGCATATATTATTTATTTTGTATATATATATATATATATATATATATATATTGGCATCATAGTGGGAGGCAGGTATATTTGCCCTAGATTCCCGACCTGTCTTTTGAAACCTCAGGAAGGTATTTGTGTTAAGGTGCCCATACATCAGCGACTGTTTGTCATGATCCGGCGATGCAATGGGAAATGCCAACCTCGATGTTCTGCGATCCGTCGCCGGATCGTAGACATTTGTCATGTTAAATGTCAGCGATTTGACAATTGCTATAATTTTTTTATCGCAATGGTCAAATCGCCGAAATCCAACATGCGATCCTGCGATGCCGGGCTGCAGCATCGCGGGATCGTGGCATTCTGTCGCTGATGTATGGGCCCCATTTGGAGCTTTTTGGGTTATTAGCTTCAAAGGAGGCTAATTAGGGTTTTCAGCTGTGTGGCTGTTTTTTTGTGCTGTGAGGCTGAGCATTACAGGGAGACACTGCCTGGGGAAAGGACAGTTTTTTGAGTCTCTGTGGTAGAATCAGGTAAAAACTAAACCTGGAAAAAGCCTTCCTATACTTTTGTTTGTTAGCGCGATAGGATCACTTCTGTATAGTTAGAGCCAGACGGCAAGGTGTTTATTTCTGTTTATTTTGTTTGTTTGCCTAATAAAACTGGAGGAGGCCAGTTGCACCAGACCAGTGGACTTTGTGTGATTTCTCAGCTGCTGCGCAGTGCCATCTACCCCAGGAGATGGTACCAGTTCCACAACCTTGCTACATGTGGTGGAGAATGCGGGCAGCAATGGTCTGCTCATAAGTGAAGACAGCAGCAGCTTTGATAGTTTTGCAGAAAGCAGGTCTGTGTCTGTCTTGACTGAAATTAAATGTGGCACAGAGTAAAACTGCAGGTGTGATACTCTGCAGAGGCTTTTGCACAGTGGGAAAAACGGGGATTATTTGTTGCCATATTTGTTGATGTCTATTAGAGAAGTACCACAGTCTTCCACAGGATTCTCTTCTTTTGATCTGTTGTATGGAAGACATCCCAGAGGGTTGCTAGATGTTGCTAAGGAGACATGGGAAGGACAACTCACACCCTATAAAAGTGTAATTGAACATGTGTCTCAGATGCAAGATAGGATTGCGGCCATGGTGCCCATTGTCAAATAACATATGGAGAAGGCCCAACAAGCCCAACAGAGAGTGTATAACTGGAATGCCCGGGTATGTACATTTTCCCCTGGGAACAGAGTGCTTGTTTTGATACCCACAGTGGAAAGCAAGTTTTTGGCTAAATGGCAAGGTCCGTATGAAATCAGAGAGAAAGTGGGTGAGGTTAACTATAAAGTATACCAACCAGGCAAAAGGAACCCTGAACAAATTTACCATGTTAACCTTATCAAACCCTGGAAAGATAGGTTAGCTCAGTTAGCTGAACCAAGCCCACCATTAACATCAGTCCCTTTGGTTGCTTATTAGGAACAGAGATTTGTTTTCAGCACTGCCCAGACACACAGCCATAATAAAACAGGATATCATTACAGATCCAGGAGTTAAGGTCAATCTAAAGTCATATGGAATTTCTGTAGCACAGCGTGAGGCTGTCTCTAAAGAGGTTAAGAATATGGTAGAACTTGGTGTCATCGAGTAGTCTAAAAGTGAGTGGTCCAGTCAAATAGTTCTGATTCCGAAGCCTGATGGTAGCCTACGCTTCTGTAACGATTTTCGTAAGTTAAATGCAATTTCGAAAATTTGATGCGTATCCCATGCCACATGTGGATGAGTTGATAGAGAGGCTAGGGACAGCCAGATATCTCACCACACTGGACCTGATAAAGGATTATTGGCAAATATCATTAACTGATAGGGCGAAAGAAAAAACAGCCTTTTCTGTTCCAGAAGGGCTATTCTAGTATAGGATGTTGCCTTTTGGGTTGCATGGGGCCCCATCAACCTTCCAATGTACAATGGATAGAATTTTGAAACCCCACAGACAGTATGCAGCGGCCTATCTGGACAATGTGGTAATCCACAGTCCAGACTGGGAATCTCACTTAGTCAGACAACAGACGGTACTGGACTCAATTAGGAAGGCTGGCCTAACAGCCAACCCTAAGAAATGTTGCCTTGCAATGGAAGATGTTCAATACTTGGGGTACACCATAGGGCGAGGCTTGATTAAGCCCCAGTCAAACAAAATTGAAGCCATACAAAACTGGCCCCATCCCGTAAACAAAAAACAAGTTAGAGCTTTTTTAGGGATCACTGGGTACTACTGACGGTTCATCCCAAATTTTGCCACCACAGCGGTGCCACTAACAGACCTTACAAATAGGAAACAGTCTAACTTGGTGAAATGGGGCCCTGAGGCTGAAGAAGCATTTCAGGCATTGAAAGTGGCTTTGTGTTCACAACCGGTGTTGATAACACCAGACTTTTCTCAAGAGCTTGTGGTTCAGACGGATGCCTCAGAGGTAGGCGTAGGAGCAGTGTTGTCCCAAAGTAGGGATGGGGAGGAGCACCCCATTGTTTATCTGAGCAGAAAAGTCAATGACCATGAAAAAAGGCACGCTGTTGTTGAAAGAGAGGCATTAAGTGGGCATTGGACACTTTGAGGTATTACCTCTTGGGCAGACGGTTTAAGCTCATAACAGATCATGCCCCATTAAAATGGATGTCAGTAAAGCGAGGTCAAAATGCCAGGGTAACAAGATGGTTTTTAGCTTTGCAGGAATTTACATTTACTGTGGAACATTGGCCTGGGTCCCAACTGGCTAATGCTGATGCGTTGTCCTGCATCTTTTGTTTGGGGACTACAAGTGTTCCGCCCCCTGGGTCGAAACAGGGGAGGGAGATATGTGACAAGGTCACTGGCATCATAGTGGAAGGCAGGTATATTTGCCCTAGATTCCTGACCTATGTCTTTTGAAACCTCAGGAAGGTATTTGTGTTAGGAGCTTTTTGGGTTATTAGCTTCACAGGAGGCCCGATATGCCGTCCTCCCACATAGCGCTGCATGGGATCGTCAGCCGCATTGCCCGATCTTACATGCTGCACATAAGATCAGGCGATGAGGCTGATGACCCCACGGCAGTTCACACTAGACGATGTAGTGCATACACACTACACATTTTTAATGATTTGTTGTTACGATTTGTCGGAATCGGCCAAATCATTAAAGATTTTGTGTAGTGTGTAGGGGCTGTAAGAAACAGAGCAGCTGCACAAATACATGACAGTTATTTCTGTTTAAAAATGTTTTACAAATAAATCAGTAATGTGATCAATCAGCCTTATTGTTGAGCGGTTCCACAAAATCTCCCCAACCATAAAAAGCATTCCGTACCTGCGGATTGGATGCAGTGCAGCTTACAGTGCGGGTTGGATACAGTGCAGGTACCATACAGTGCAGGATACATTGTGGGTCGGATACAGTGCGGGTTGGATACAGTGCAGGTCGCATACAGTGCAGGATACAGTGTGGGTTGGATACATTGTGGGTCGGATACAGTGCAGGATACAGTGTGGGTTGGATACATTGTGGGTCGGATACAGTGTGGGTCGGATACAGTGCAGGATACAGTGTGGGTTGAATACAGTGTGGGTCACATACAGTGCAGGTCGCATACAGTCCTCATCACATACAGGACCTCATTCAGAGTCTCTCGCAAGTGGCCAATCGCTCGCTCTGAGCGATGGTCGCACAACTGCGCATGCGTATTATACGCAAACTAGTGGCTGCAATGTAGAAGTGAGCGCTCGTAGTACACAGAAATGTCGCTACTTTGAGTGACAGATTGCGGCATTTGTGGGTGGTAACAGGGGAAGGTGCTTGTAAACGGGGGAGTGGATGTGCGAACACAGGCATGCCCGACCATCAGAACGGAGTTTAATGGGAGTGCATAATTAGCTAAGTAGTGTCATTGAACATGTGACTTGTGTTGTTTTTTACCCTGACTGCTCGCAGTGCTTGCGGGAGGGTAAGGTCTATCTCAAGCGCTGCGAGCAGCTCCGATGGCTCCTGATGTTCCCGATTAATCCTTCTTTGCCCGGAGATGATGTCTGCTGCTAGTGGCCAGAGGGCGTCTTTAATCACTTGCGAGCACAAAATGCCATAGCTTGTTAAGACATAGAGGCGGACTCACACCACAAAGAGTGACCACATGATTTGCATATCCAGCCCCTTTTTTCCAGCGAGTGACCGCATCTAGCGGAAGACTCTGAATGAGGTCCACAGTGTGGGATACAGTGTGGGCTGGATAGAGTGCAGGTCAGATATAGTGTCGATCAGATACAGTGCAGGTAACAGTGCAGATCAAATATGGGTTTGGTGTGTAATGCTGACAGTTGGGATCCCAACTGGGTTAACATACTGACACTTGTTGATCGGTATGCTAACCCTCAACCTCTCCCTACCCTAACCCTCCCTCTTTCATGCCTAACCCTTAACCTTCCCCCCTTGCTGAAGCCTAACCTACCCCTCCCCAGTACCTAACCCTCCCCTCTTAGTGTCTAAATCTAACCCTCCCCCTAGTGTCTAACCCCTAACACTAAACCTAACCCCTTAATACTTACCTTTGGCATGCCAAGCGGTCAGTATTCTGGAGCTGGGATCCCGACTAATGTCGGGATTCCGGCACCGGGATATAATCCATTGGCATGCCTTGTGGAGGCATGCTTACTACATTCCATTAAAAACAGTGTGGGTTGGATACAATGCAGGTTGGATACACCAATGGTGAACTTACTGTTACAGAGTCCAGGGGTGCTGGTGGTGTCGGCTGTGCAGGGGTTCTGGTGGTGTCGGCCATGCAGGGGTGGTGTCCTCAGTTCAGGAGTGCTTGTGGTGTCAGCAGTTTGGGGGTGCTTGTGGTGTCGGCAGTTTGGCATGGTGGCGGTGTCCTCAGTGTGGGTGTACTGGCAGTAGCGGGCATGCAGGGGTGGTGTCCTTAGTGTGGGAGTGCTGGAGTTGTCAGCAGCTTGGGGGTGCTTCTGGTGTCGGCAGTTTGGCATGGTGGCGGTGTCCTCAGTGTGGGTGTGCTGGCAGTAGCGGACATGCAGGGGTGGTGTCCTTAGTATGGGAGTGCTGGAGTTGTCAGCAGCTTGGGGGTGCTTCTGGTGTTGGCAGTATGGGGGTGGTGGTGGTGACCTCAGTGCGGGAGTGCTGGTGGTGGCAGTGTTCTGAGTATAGAAATGGCGGCGATGTCAGTAGTGCACAGGTGCTGGCAGTGTCCTTAGTGTGGGGTTGTTGGCGGTGCTGGGGTGCATCAGTGTTGGCACTGTGGGGGGTGCTGACGGTGTCAGCATTGCTAGTGGCGGTGTCCACGGTGCGGTGGGGGCCTCCATCTTGTATCCATTTGCCTCATTGAAGTCTATGGGGAAGCGTTGATTGGCTGAGAGTCGTGACAGACCACTCTCTCAGACAATTAGCGGTCAGCCCATTGATTTCAATGGGACTTTTGAAATTGGCGCCCGAGACAAAACCATGAGATCTGACAGTGGAATCTCGAGGATTTGGCTCGGGTAAGGATACGAGGCAGACAGGGAGATCATGGAAGTTCAGGAATCCGATCTGCTCATCTCTCTCTCTCTCTCTCTCTCTCTATATATATATATATATATATATATTATAAGAGCACAGACGTGCCCTTATATTAAGGCTGAATGGAAAAAAAACAGAAATCTCCATGGTGAATTTCGGAGGGGGGGCATGGTGTTTAAGGGGCTACACCTCAAAAGCTATAGAAGGTATCAAGATGAAATTTTACATGGGCAGGTAGAACTGTCACTCGGTGCAGCAAGCCAAATTTCAGGGCAAAAACCTAAAAAAATTAGGATTTTAGAGTAATCTAAAGATCCAACTGACAGTTTTTTCTGACATTCTCAGTTAGGACCACTTTTCTGCTGTTCTCTATGGGGGATTTTTGGGAAGACATAACTCAGGGTAGGGGGCGAATTTAGACTTGGGGTTTGTTTTATTAGGTAGCTATTGTTCCAGAATAGGTTATTTTGGGGTTCAGGTAGTTGAGAAAGTTTTTAAACTATTACCTCAAGAATCCGCCATTATACAGATTGGAAGTTTCAATTCATTCAGTAGGAGCCTCCAGCAAGTGTACTCACTGTGGCTTCACTCGAGTGCACCAAGATGGCTGTCCTCTGTGGGCGGTAGTGTCAATGAGCACTGGGTAATTAAGCAAGCAGTAGCTTTGGCTGGGACCCAGGGGAGGGTGAGTGTAGCGGGCGTTAGCTCTGGCCAGGACCCAGGGATGGTAGTGGGCATTAGTGGCGCGGTGCAGGCGGAAGTGCAGGTGGTGGTGGTGCAGGTGTTAGGACCCGGTAGCAGCACGCAGATGCAGGCTCGGATCTGGAAGAGTGAGACCCATCTGTGCTTTTGTGTTTTATTTAAAAAAAAACCTGTGTAAAAATTTAAACAAACTTTGTTTCCTTCCAAAAAAAACAACAACCAGCACTGGGCTTTGGAGACCCAGTACTGGTTGTGCTAAATACAGGGGACAAATGATGTAAGGGTCCCACATATTAAGCACAAACAGCACCAGGCTTTTCCCAACCAGTCCTGGTTGCCAAAAATACAGGGAACAAATAATGTAGGGGTCCCCAGTATTCACAGCAAACAGCACTGGGCTCTGAGCAGTCCTGGTTCTGGAAATACAGGGGAAAATATGTGTAGGGTACCCCTGTATTTACCAGAACCAGCACCGTACCCTTTCTAGTGGAGGGTGATGTCACAGCCAGAGGAGCCCTTTCACCTGACCCCCCGGCCGAAGCATCACCCCTGACCGCTAGTCAGTCCAGGCCAGGGATCCCTGGGGAGCTGGGGACCCCCCCAATAAAGAGGTACCCCTCCAGGGCACCCCAGGCCCAGCAGAGGGTTGATTATGTAAAGTGTGGTGCAATTAAAATATTGGCTTTTGTTGTGGAACTACAGTTCCCAGCAAGCCTGCCCTGCATGCTGGTACTTGGAGAACCACAGGTATCAGCATGTGGGGCATTACAGGCCTGCTGGTACCTGTAGTTCCACAGCAAAAGCAATATTAAAAAACCACAAAACACACACACCTTAGAAAATTTACATTTTATTGAAACATACATGCACACACACATGCACGCACTATCTCACATACTCAAAAAAATCCATACTCACTTCCTCCTATGCGTGGATCTTTCCTCTTCATTCCAAAGTAGGCAATCCAGGGTATTGGCATAAAAAAAATGCAAAAACACGGATCATCGTACATTAGTAGTGTGGACACTACTACCCGAATGACAGCTCAACTGCGGGATTTCAGTAAAGAAATCCCGGTGTGGAGCACTTATTGGTTGAGAGAAGCGAGCCTTTGACTTCAGTGGTGAAAACCGAGCATGCCCATTTCAAAAATGGCACCTCAGCACCATTTTTGAAACTTAAAGATAGCCAACGCGAGCCAATCACAGCTCGCAATGTCATTGCCCCACCCCCTCAGCTGGCTTATATAAAGCCAACTCCATCGGCTGTCCAGCCAATCTGTTAGCTGGGTAGCAGCAGACAAGAGCTGCTGAAGAACCATAACCAGCCTTGCTCAAATGTAGCCCCTGCGTTAGCAAATTAATGCTTATATGTCTGCCTTTGAAGAATTACTTTCCTTACGCAATCCAACCTTTGGAGATAAAGTCCTCCTATTTATCAGATACATAGACGATATTTAGATTTTTTTGGAAGGGCTGAGTTTTCTCGCAAAATGATGCTATAAACCTGATGGATGAACATATTAAGTTCACCTATGAATGTGATGAAAATTAAGTGCATTATCTGAATGTAAATATGAATAGGCATATATGTTTTGCCACATATATGTCTGGCGGACTGCGCCTCAAATAAATGATCAATGGTAATGTGGTGATATGATCCTGCTATATAAATAGTAAGACAGTATGTATGTTAAAATTGCGTATATATATATATATATATATATATATTAGGGATACACTGATTGAGTAATAAATTACTTCAATATACAGTGAGTGGACGTGACCACAGGGGGTCTGATGTTTAAAAGGGGGGGTTGGAGGGGGTGGAGAATTGAGTGAAGGGGAGAACAGTCTCTTACATGCACTGTGTGCACTTGTATCTAGGTAACCAGCCAGGGGTTGGGCGTCCATCACCCCCTTTGTATGTATGTACCGGAAGTCCGGTACTTGGCAGTGGGTAGGGGATACGTAAAGTCTCGGCAGTGAGTCAGGTAGAAAGTCTTTGGTGAAGCCTCACCTAGTCTGTTGTCTTTTATCTTCTTCAGTCCTGGTCCGTCTTCTGTCTTCGTCCACTCCTCACCATGCCGGTGGTCGGGGCCGTGCTCTGGTGGAGGCTTGTGCCGCTTGCACTGGCAGGTCTCCAGCAGCATCTGAGAGTCACTCCTGTCCTGACTCACGATCTCGCGAGATCTCGCTGGCCGGGACAGGGAGGTGTGGACTCTCGTAGCTGCGTGCTCAACTCACCTACTGAGGAGACTAGTGGCAGGTGGAGGGACAGTGGCTGGGGATGATGTTGTGGATGTAAATCATGGGGTATGCAGCTCCTACGCGTGTCGGCCTGTAGGCCTTCCTCAGGGTGTGATGGACCGCGCCATCTTGTTGGTGATTTATATGCACTCAAGGGGCGGGAGAATCAGTAATTTGATCTGACGTCACTGTAGCAGTCCGGCTTGGTTACCATAGTAATAGTACACAATGGGCACGTTAGGGATTGTCGATCATTACTCAGCTGTCTCAATTTGGGATAATCTTAAGGGTGTGACTAAATTAATTGGATTAATAGGCTATATGGTATGGTAAAATAGTGGTATTGAAGGTATGGTTTATGTTCACTTTATAATGTTCAAAATTAACAGTAAACATTACTAATATATACATGTTTAACCAATCCATGAATGTATTACAGTGGTTCATAAGTATGGCAGGTATATTCAACGGGCTTTCATCTTTAGATTGTGATAGTTGTATGTTTGATAATAGGCAGGTTAATCCTCTAATCAGAATGTCAGCCTGTAATTACTGCTTTTATTTCATTGTCCAGATTGAACCCATAGGGGGCAAGAGTTTTTAATTCTATAATCCATTTGAGTTCTTCCTTATTTATTTTCCTATAAACTATAAACCTGATGGATGAACATATTAAGTTCACCTATGAATGTGATGAAAATTAAGTGCATTAAGTGCGAGTAAATATCATATATATGACATGTATTTTTATCTAAGCGATAAGTTTGCTTTGCGGATATATTATAGTGTGTTTTTTCATGTAATTGACACTGTGAAGATGTTACTCTATTTGGCATAAGATGCCTGTTTTTAGAAATGATTCTTGTATATGGTGTTAGAGGTTTGTATTGAGCAATAAACTGTGTTTTGCACTGTCCACTTTATGCACTGTCTCTTTTTGATATGTAGAAAATATAAAAAATGTGACTGCCCTATACTTAAAAAACAATTATATATAAGTTGCAGCTGAATTATTACACCTGCCCATGCTCAAAGAAAAACTGTACTCTCATTACTTCAGGTTCATTTTATGATTGCACGTTGAACCTACGGCATAGTGCACTTTTCATTATTGGAAATACCCATTTTTTATATAAAGGGGAAGTAAAACGCTTGAGTGTATTCCACCTATTTTTTAACTGGATTTTTAGACTGAATCGGACTCTCCACATACTGTATATTTATGTTTTATGTTGTTTTGTAAATTTATACCGATATTTGGTTGCATGGGCTGATATAGAGCTTATGTATTTTCATACAGTTTTTTACATTTCATATACAGAATAAAATTCTTCAGTTTTATATACATAATTGACTCTCATGTTTTCTATAAGATAAGGTATGGTATGCGCTGGAATTCCTTTCTTTTTTTATGAAGTGTCATTTGATATGTACTGTAGATTTGTTTTGATGTGATTTCACTGCCGATATTATGTTGTGTTCTGTCTCCATGGCAACGGCCCGGCCCCCTATTTCCCAGCTGATGAACATGAGGGTGATGGTGGGGTGTGTATAGGTGAGTTGTGTTACATTGCTATTGTCACGAACCCGGGCTGACTCGCAGATACAACAATCTGGATCAGCTGGTTGTGATGCCGGCGCACCGCGGTCACTTACCAAAATACACGGTTCTTCTGCCACCACGCAGACTGTTCTCCGGAGGTCTGCGATCTCCCAACAGATTAATAATAAATCACATTCAAATGACACACAAATATGTAGCATGGGCCTATCCAGGCACGCAAGTTCAATAAGAATCACGGAGAATATGCTACATTAAATGTGTTTAATACAAAAAATATTTTCAAGGCTTAGTTACAAAAATATTAATAAAATGACAAACAGATTATAATGCAAATATTCTCTTACAAAATAAAAGAGAGAAATAATTCAGAGTCCCTAAGACAACTTACACTAAAGTTCTTAGCACTGCTGATGGGGTGGGGGATCTCACCCACAGGAATATCCTGATGCACTCCCAGACCTGACTGTCTGAACCCCAAGGAGTGGACATTGAATGTTGGATGGTATTCTCTTTTTATACATCCCTAATTCTTTGTTCATACTTAACAGGGTCTCCCAATCAGGTCAGCAGGGTTTGAGATTGATAGATTTCCAATACAGGGTTACCTGGCCAAGCTAGCAGGGTCCCTGCTTTAAAGATAAGTGATGATATAACTCACTCTTCAACTTCCACCTTCTAGACCTATAGTAAATACCAGAATCCTTATCTCAGCCTCTATAGCATAACATGAATCTTTTGAAGTAGGGCACTGAAGTAACAGGAGGTCTGGTTCTGGGATTATGATCTAGGACACTGACTTCAGGGGTCATAAAAAGGGAGAGTTGTTCACACATGGCCTCACACTGAGGGATATACATCATTTTGTTACCTGAAAGCCATTCACTTGCTAATTCCAGCCCTTTGTGACCTGCACACCAAATAGCAATGGACATACCATGTTTATACAGTCTATAGAACTAAAGGACACACAGTTATATAACACTCCTCAAATCACAGGACATAGATCATTATCAACCCCTCTTCCTGGAATGCCATCTTCAAAAAAGGTGGGGTAATACCTCAGCCCTTCTAGGTACACACAGTTCAATTAAAGGACTTCATAGTTCACAAAATATTATTTCTGGCGATTATTCTTGTGATTAATCGTCACACGCCCCCCTGAAGTTGGACACAGGAGAGACAGTGATCCACCTATCACATTCTCTCCTGTGACCCCCACTACCATGTCATCTCATTGCAGTACCCATCTGCCTCTTTAGCAACAGCTGCTAAATTTACCAAGGGGTCAGGTTTTTGATCATTTTCATTTAGGTGACACATGGCTATTACACAAGTTTCCATGTCATGCCAAGCTCTGAGCAAATTACTGTGGTACACAGTCTCGCTCTTCCATCCCTCCCCTTCTGCCAACACATAATTGACATCTTGGAGATGTGGCACTATTAGCTGGGGACTTTCCCAGGCAGCCTGTAGCTTGGTCAGCTGCATAGGGCTCAGCACCAGGCCCTTGTGGCCCAACTCATAGGTGCCCTCCCTCATGCTGCAGTCATACCAGAGCTTTTGTTTCATCTGCGCAGGGTTCAGGTCATTCTGCGCCATTCCCCTTAGGGACTGTAACTCCTCCCTGAACATCACCACTGATGTTTCAGGGGAAATCAATTTACCTTCCCACTCTTTCTTAACCAAATCTAAGGGGCCGCACACTCTGTACCCATATAGGAGTCCAGAGGGTGAGAAGCCAGAGTGTTCCTGTGGCATCTCGCGGTATGCAAAGAGGCGACGCGGCCGGAACCCCTCCTGGTCTCTTCCCTGAGACTCCACGAAAGCCCTAAGTATTTGGTTTAAGGTGATAGAGTGGGAGCATTCGGCAGTACCTAACATAGACACAACCTTCTCATCAACCTTAGGGGTAGACCCTGAAGCTATAGCCTCCCCCATGTCTGGTTGTGGGTGACGGGTACCACCTTCTACCCTGTGCCTTGAGTACGGCACCTCACTCATGCCTTCTGGGCAGTCCTGGGCCTCCAGCTCATCTGACCTGGTCTGAATCACTGCTCCATCTCCTTACACAGTATCTGGGAGTGATCATTGTCAATCTCTAGCTGCCTGAGACCTACAACAGGAAAGGGAACTTTTGCAACCTCAATGTCAGTCATTGGAGACAAAGTACAATCAGACACCACATTTTAAAAAAATTGATCACCAGCCTGCTCTTCTAATTCAAGAGGTAGGATGCTTAACAGTGCTAGCTGTGACTCTGACACACCCTCCTCCCTCACAGGATCATCTAATGCATTGCTATCCAGCATTCCAGTCAGGTCCTTATCAAACAGCCCAGTGGGGGGTGTATGGCTTGTGACTGGGTCAGTTTGCTGTTCAGCTTTGATAGCATCCCTCTGGAATACCTGGTCATTGTGAGGAGTTAGGGCAGCAGCTGCCCCGCCCTTTCCCAATTCAGTGTCTGAGACTGACCTGTGTACAAGGAGGGAGGGGGGATAAGGGGGATTAACCTCTATTGAGCTGGTTTCCACACCTGCAAGAGTTAACTCACAGCCCCTCTGTGCTGCTGTGGGATTAGTCATTACTGTAAATGAAGGGGTTACATTGGACTCACTGTTGCATACAGTATTAACCTCAAATACTGATAAGGGAACAGTTATCAAATCATTTGCTAACCCCCTATCACATATATTTGCAATGTAACACATTTCTGCCTGCCTAGATTCTGCACTGGGAATCTGCAAAGGGTTAGTTTCTGGGACAGACAGATCAGCAATAATTTTGTCATCACATACTGTTATACCCAAATTACACTGGTCATCATATTTTCACCTGGGGAAAAACAGGGTTAGCTTGTATTATGATCGCAGCATTATCAACATCAGCAATGACATCATCCTCACATGTCTCTGTCACCTTCCAAAATGCAAAAGGATCACTGAGCATTTCAGGTTCTTGACATAAAGTCACAACATTGCAAGATTCAGTATGAGCACATACTACCTGAGATGAGTCACACAGTGCAATAGAAGCAATAGAGATAGCAGGAACACATACTACCTGAGAGGAGTCACACGGTGCAATAGAAGCAATAGAGATAGCAGGAACACATACTACCTGAGAGGAGTCACACGGTGCAATAGAAGCAATAGAGATAGCAGGAACACATACTACCTGAGAGGAGTCACACGGTGCAATAGAAGCAATAGAGATAGCAGGAACACATACTACCTGAGAGGAGTCACACGGTGCAATAGAAGCAATAGAGATAGCAGGAACACATACTACCTGAGAGGAGTCACACGGTGCAATAGAAGCAATAGAGAAAGCAGGAACACATACTACCTGAGAGGAGTCACACGGTGCAATAGAAGCAATAGAGATAGCAGGAACACATACTACCTGAGAGGAGTCACACGGTGCAATAGAAGCAATAGAGATAGCAGGAACACATACTACCTGAGAGGAGTCACACGGTGCAATAGAAGCAATAGAGATAGCAGGAACACATACTACCTGAGAGGAGTCACACGGTGCAATAGAAGCAATAGAGATAGCAGGAACACATACTACCTGAGAGGAGTCACACGGTGCAATAGAAGCAATAGAGATAGCAGGAACACATACTACCTGAGAGGAGTCACACGGTGCAATAGAAGCAATAGAGAAAGCAGGAACACATACTACCTGAGAGGAGTCACACGGTGCAATAGAAGCAATAGAGATAGCAGGAACACATACTACCTGAGAGGAGTCACACGGTGCAATAGAAGCAATAGAGATAGCAGGAACACATACTACCTGAGAGGAGTCACACGGTGCAATAGAAGCAATAGAGATAGCAGGAACACATACTACCTGAGAGGAGTCACACGGTGCAATAGAAGCAATAGAGAAAGCAGGAACAACATTTGCAGGAACATATTGGGATGAGAATCGTCCAACTTCAGTGTCCACTAACACATTTGTGGGATTATTCACAGACATTCCCACCTCTCTCATAGAAGTAGGATTCTGAACAATTATGTCCTGTGCAAAATTGGCCTCCCCCTGTAGCAAATTCTGGGTGTCCTGTGGTGGTACACTGCTAGTACCATCAGCTTTCCTCAGCAGCGTGAACTTGGCCTCCGGATGCAATAACTCAGCAGAATACTCCACATTGACTGTAGCTGGTGATGGCATCTTTTCCTTGCGGGCCACCTCTGTAGGCTGGGTGGCTGATTCTCTAGCTTGTGTAATAAGC
Organism: Taudactylus pleione; assembly: GCA_031769625.1. Lineage (NCBI taxonomy): Eukaryota > Metazoa > Chordata > Amphibia > Anura > Myobatrachidae > Taudactylus > Taudactylus pleione. The sequence goes on along the minus strand of JAUIMM010000350.1, from coordinate 16,652,787 downwards.
TGTTGCAGGCGGTGCCTTTCAGCATCCACCCGGCGACACTGGTCTTGCCAAAATGGGGTATGGAGTTTCCCCCAATCACATGCTCCTTGAAAAGCGCATTCAAAACTCTCCTCTAGACACTGCAGCTGGTATGCAAGACTCATCTTTGGGCCCGGAGAAATAGTACTCATGCGATAATCGCTAAACGCATTGGCTGGGTCTTCCTGTGCAGATATTAGCTGCTTGATTATCTCACTGCGATTATTGCTGTGACAGGAGACACCTTGCAGCTGACATTCTTCAATTAGCTCTGCTATACTCATCATGGGCAATGGATCATCTGGATCTGGTACAACAAGCTCACTCTGATCCCGTGGTGCTGACTGGGTTTTCAGCTCAGGTTCCAACTCAAGGAAATTCTCTGGGTGAGTGACATGTAAGTCTCTAGCTGCAGGCTGATACTGTAAGCCAGCCTGGTCCAGCTGGTATAAGCGCTCTGCTTGGCATTCTGCAGCTTCACATTCTGCAACCTCCCGGGCAGCTTCCTTGTCTGCCTCACGTTCCACTGCTTTCCGTTCTGCAACCTCCCGGGCAGCTTCCCTAGCAGCAGCAGCAGCACGTTCCTCTGCTTCCCTGGCTTGGGACTGATGCATTAGCTGCATTTGCTGCAGGAGCAACGCAAAGTCTTTTTTCCCCAAAACTTTGCGGGCGTTTTCCAAGAACTTAAAAAAGGCCATATCGTCACTGGAACTAGCAAAGGTATCCGACCTTTCCCTCGTATCGGTGGTAATGTCCAGTGTCAGAGGATTTCTCCCAACAAAGTTTGCCTCAGCGTTATCCTTTCCAGCATCCTGGCCCTTATCTGCCTCTAGGAGTGCTTGGATCAGCTGATCTTTGCTCTTGTTGGTGCTGACAAGCCCTCTGTCTTTACATAGGTCACAAAGCTCATCCTTCTTTAGATGCTTGTACCCAGCGGCCATCTCGGATCTCACTTCTTGCCAAATAAAAATAGAAAAGAAAAACCAAGAGAAGGGGGGGGACAGAAAGTATTTGCAACTGTATGTCTTTTACAATATTATAAGCCTTGAGCGTACTCTCCGGTCAATTAGAATGCTGTTCCTATCCAGAATCGCACAACTAATTGACTTAAGTTCTTATAAAAATAAAAATTATTATCCCACCGCTTGCCACCAATTTGTCACGAACCCGGGCTGACTCGCAGATACAACAATCTGGATCAGCTGGTTGTGATGCCGGCGCACCGCGGTCACTTACCAAAATACACGGTTCTTCTGCCACCACGCAGACTGTTCTCCGGAGGTCTGCGATCTCCCAACAGATTAATAATAAATCACATTCAAATGACACACAAATATGTAGCATGGGCCTATCCAGGCACGCAAGTTCAATAAGAATCACGGAGAATATGCTACATTAAATGTGTTTAATACAAAAAATATTTTCAAGGCTTAGTTACAAAAATATTAATAAAATGACAAACAGATTATAATGCAAATATTCTCTTACAAAATAAAAGAGAGAAATAATTCAGAGTCCCTAAGACAACTTACACTAAAGTTCTTAGCACTGCTGATGGGGTGGGGGATCTCACCCACAGGAATATCCTGATGCACTCCCAGACCTGACTGTCTGAACCCCAAGGAGTGGACATTGAATGTTGGATGGTATTCTCTTTTTATACATCCCTAATTCTTTGTTCATACTTAACAGGGTCTCCCAATCAGGTCAGCAGGGTTTGAGATTGATAGATTTCCAATACAGGGTTACCTGGCCAAGCTAGCAGGGTCCCTGCTTTAAAGATAAGTGATGATATAACTCACTCTTCAACTTCCACCTTCTAGACCTATAGTAAATACCAGAATCCTTATCTCAGCCTCTATAGCATAACATGAATCTTTTGAAGTAGGGCACTGAAGTAACAGGAGGTCTGGTTCTGGGATTATGATCTAGGACACTGACTTCAGGGGTCATAAAAAGGGAGAGTTGTTCACACATGGCCTCACACTGAGGGATATACATCATTTTGTTACCTGAAAGCCATTCACTTGCTAATTCCAGCCCTTTGTGACCTGCACACCAAATAGCAATGGACAAACCATGTTTGTACAGTCTATAGAACTAAAGGACACACAGTTATATAACACTCCTCAAATCACAGGACATAGATCATTATCAACCCCTCTTCCTGGAATGCCATCTTCAAAAGAGGTGGGGTAATACCTCAGCCCTTCTAGGTACACACAGTTCAATTAAAGGACTTCATAGTTCACAAAATATTATTTCTGGCGATTATTCTTGTGATTAATCGTCACAGTTATTTATCCTTAATAAAAGATATGGTAAACATCTGAAACGTTGGCATCTTCTGGCTGTGTGCTGTGATAATTTTTTTCAAAGTCCCTGGAGTGCTGCCTGCTGTTGCGCATATATATATATATATATATATATATATTCACAAACAATGGATCACACACAGCCAGTATTTAAACAATAGGTGCAACAGCAAGCCGGAGCGCGTGGCCGAGCGCGTCGCACCCATGTCACCACTGCCGTGCCAAAAGATGACACGACGAAGGTATCCATGGGAACACCAAGCGTATGGAAAACGCAACCATGGGAACCATCAACCGGCTGATGACACAGTGTGTACACAGGACAGGCCCTACCATCGGTCCAATCACCGTGATTGCTGGGAGACCAAAATGGCGGACAGCCGCGGGTGCTGCTGGTTCTACAGAGAGATGTACACTGTTCCAGTTGTCAGTTGTTTATTACTCTGTGCACCCTCAGCACATTGGTGGAGGATTTTTTATTAGTCTTTCTGTACCGACGTCACGCCGCCGGTGATAGTTTACACCTTGTGTGTGAATAATGGTTCCTATCAGTCTGTCAGTGTCTCCATCTGCTGGTATCCTGTCAGTCTGTGCCTTGGACTGCCCTGTCTGTGTTCCTGACCATCTTTGTGATTTTGTATCCAGTCTTAGTCTGCTGCCTCGCTGCATACGCAGCATTCACCTCTCTGTGGCAACTACATACTCTGTCTTACAGCCATCTACACTTGCCGCTCACATTATCTTTCTTTGCAGCGCTACCTGTGGCCTTGCTACCTTCTCCACTTAGATGGCAACTTGGCATGAGTGCCATACCTTGGCCTTCAAGGCCGCACCCTGGCCTTCAAGGCTGCACCTCGACAACAGTGCCACACTTCAGCCCTCAAGGTCATACTGCTTCGCATCTCAATCCTCAAGGCCACACCTAGGCACCAGTGCCATACTTCGGCCCTCAAGGCTGCACCTCAGCCCTCAAGGCCGCACCTTGGCCCTCAGGACCGCACCTCAGCACCAGTGCCACACCTCGGCCCTCAAGGCTGCATGGTCTTTCAAAAGATATCCTTTGGCCCTCCAAACCGCACTTCAGCACCAGTGCCATATTTTGGCCCTCAAGGCCGCAACCTCAGCCATCAAGGCTGCACCTCAGCCCATAAGGCCGCATCATGCTTCCAAAGCTGCACTTCAGCCGTTAAGGCCAGGTCTCAACCTTCAAGGTCGCAACTTGCCACCAAAGCCGCATCTCGACTCTATTAGCAATTTTTCCACCTTTAACCATCACAAGCCAAATACATCCTCTGATCAGCAGGAATGCCATGTAATGTTTCGAGTTTTAAGACCAGGCGGCCACCTAAATACTGGTGAGCGTATCCTGCTCTAAGGGAACAACGGGTGGCTGTTATTGGCAGAAGACCTCGTCAGTCGAGTCTAGGAGTCTTACACGGTGGTACCTAGCTAATCATAACACTAGAAGTCAGTGAAACTCTCTAAAAAGATAGAACAATCTGGGAACAAATGTGTACAAATATACAAGGCGCTACTAGAGTCACTCTAGATGACTCCCTGTGATACAAATAACAATTTTGTTACTTTTAAATAGAATAAATAACCATAAAAACACACACGCTTATAGTTGCAGCCATGTAACCAGAGTAGTCTCCCTGGGGCCAAGAATTCCAATACACACAACAAAAAAGGAAATGGTGCCTACGGTGTGTAGTAATACTATTAATATCCCTATTACAGCAATTTATCCAAAAAATCGGGGTAAAAAGAGATAGTTGTTAGTACTTTATATCATACAAAATAATACAAATTTATTAAACAATACAAAATCCACAAGCATTGCTTTTCAGCTTTAGCTACAAATGGTATGGGGTATAACGTTTTTCTCAGAGGCTAAAATCCCACAAACTGGTTTCGTTGTGCACAGGGCCGCCATCAGGGGGGGACAGCCGGGCCTTGAGTCCAGCCACCCCTGATTGGACAAGGACCAGCCACCCCTGATTGGCTGCCGGTCCTCAAGCTTTAATTGGCTCATGGCTGGCGCCATATTTGAAATGCCGGTGGGTGCAGCCTAGTGCTTCCAGTGCCACCCGCTCCCCCCCCCCTTTCCATATTTGATTTTGCCATGCCATCGACGCTGATTCCGGCTGGCTGGCTGTGCAAACCAGGTACTACATTCACTTACAGTGCCTGACCTTGACCTTTGCTCCCCCCTGTTCAAGCCAGCCCTTCCTGCCCTGTACATCTCCTCCCTAGTCCAGCCAGCCAATACTGTCCTGCAAAGACCAGCCAGCACTCCCTGCCCTGTGCATCTCCACCCTAGTCCAGCCAGCCATCCCTGTCCTGCAAAGACCAGCCAGTGCTCCCTACCCTGTGCAACTCCCCACAAGTCCAGCCAACCATCACTGTCCTTCCCCCCCCAGTCCGGCCAGCCCTCCCTGTGCTGTGCATTTTCCCCTCTAGTGTAGCCAGCCATCCCTGTCCTGCAAAGACCAGCCAGCCCTCCCTGCCCTGTGCATCTCCTCCCTAGTCCAGCCAGCCATCCCTGTCCTGCAAAGACCAGCCAGGCCTTCCCTACCCTGTGCAACTCTCTCCGTAGTCCAGCCAGCAACCACAGTCCTCCCCCCCCCCCCCAGTCTAGCCAGCCATCCCTTGCGCTGTGCATCTCCCCCCTGGTGCAGCCACCATCCCTCCTGTCCCTGCCCCACTCAGTCTATCCATCCATGCACCAGGCAAGATAGCACGGTTTGGTAGGAGTGAGGGGTGGACTGTATTATATATATATATATATATTTATACTACATATATTAGGATCGATGTTGCTTTCCCTATATATTTAGTATATATTCTGAATTTACAGTAGTTTTCTCTCACATATGATAGATTGACATGTTATAATAACAGACCAAATGTTTTAATTTTTAAACTGGTTTACACACAAATTGATATCCCACTCTCTTCTGTAGCACCGCCCACCTTTAAACCCATCCCCGACCCCTGGGACCCCTGGGGAGGGCCCTGTCTATTTTGTCAGTACCAGGCCCCACAATTTCTGATGGCAGCCCTGATTGTGCATAATAATATAGTGCAGTTCCATATAGTATATATATTCCATAGACAAAATCCTTACAGTTTCAAATGTCCCATTAAGGCTGCTTAGACATGATCTGAAAATTCACAAAACCTATTGATTTTCTGCCACTCAAACTCCAAAAAGCAATGAAATTATGATAATTAAGAATGACGCCTTAATGGACATGTTCCTTACGCAATACAGATATGGTATACCATCACACCCTGTGGTTAACTGCAGATTCAGCACTCTCACAGAATGAGATTGCTGTCACTCACAAAATGGTGGAACTGCTAATTCACAGAATTGTGTGCTCATTGGAATATACACATGCAGTCTATGCAACTGAGATTTGAGCAGTTATGTGGCTCCCACATCCCACTTAGTGCCCACAATCTTCCCATTTGATCACCAAAACAATCTCACTGGCTTCCAACATCCTTCTCACTGCATACATTTATCTCATTTAGAATACACGTTCAGCTCCCTTATTTTTAAAACTATCATACTCTGTCTATGCATGTACACTTTCTTCCCCTATATGCCTCTCTGGATACAGTAGTTTAGGAAAACAAGTAGGTACCGCCACCAAAAAACTGAAACATTTGTTTTGAATGGAGTTAAAAAATAACACTGAACATGACTTACCTGGGGTCTGGCATTCCTCCCTATATAAGAGGGAGGGTCTGTGTCATCTGTTGGAGCTCAGGAACACTCTCCGCATTGCTGCCGAGGCAGACCTTTCTACAAACAGACTCTGTATTGCCAATGCCCCACCTCCATAAGTTTCTCATTATCTTGAATTACTGTGTAAAGAGCAGGGGCGTTTCTAGAGAGGAGGGGGCCCGTGTGCAGTCTCTAACAAGGGCCCCCTCCTCTCTGCCTGGCAGCTGGCAGCGCACTGAGCTGTGTGCGGCCAGCGCCGGAGTTACAGACCCTGGGCATTAGAGTGCGCCCAGAGTCTATAGAGTATGCACAGGTCACCGGAAAAATGACCGAGGCGGCCATTTTCCTTGTACTGTGCACGCGCAAACGATGGGAAAATGGCCGTGGCGGCCATTTTCTAGTCAATTTTAGATCGCCGAACCCCCGCTCCGACGTGGGACTCCAGAGAGGTAAGTATGCAATGGGTGCAGGATGTGCAGTGCGGGGCCCGTGTGCCTCGCACACCCTGCACCCATTATAGATACGCCCCTGGTAAAGAACCCGTAAACCTAAAATTTAATTTCCCTTATGTAAAAAACTGACTAATAACAAACTCCTTTGACTATGACAAAACACAATCATCAGTTCTGATATGCTCTGTCTTGAGACATTTTAATATGTTTTTATTATTAGTAGCATTTTTGATTTTTATATATGTCAACAATTAAGTTTAGTGCTCATTAAATGTAATGCAGGCCACCAAGACCAGGATTTCAGTTTTGTATAGAGTTGAATTTTAATGGGCCTATTTATGATCCTTTGCACTGTTTGCAGTGCTTACAGATTATGCAACTGAAGAAATTATTAATAAACTCATCATATCATCCCAGAATAAGAGGCATTTCCAGAGAAGGGCCTATAGTAAAGTGATAAATATTACTATCACTTTATCTGTGAGTAATATACCAGGCTAATCACTGTGCAGTGCTCCACATGCAGAAAATAGTCAAGGGGGTAGTTCCATATTTGCCTACCCTCCCGAAAATCAGGTGGCACTCCTGGCCACCTGGAAAGGTCGGCAAGTCTCACATGTTTGAGATGACCTGGCCACGGCCACCCACTTCCCCAGTGAAGTGGATGGCACAGGCAGCCGATGACGCGATTTGCATCAAATGCGTCATTGTGGCTCCGCCCCTGGTGATTTAGGCATTGCATAACAGTGGTGGGGCTACAATGGTGCAATCATGTCATCATGCCCCCTCAGACCCACCTACCTCCGCCCCCAGATCCTCCCACCCCCGTTGAGCCCCCCTCCTCTCAGAACCAACCTGGCTGCCTTCTCCCGGAGGAGGCAGCCAAAAGACCGGTAAGCCTGGTAAAGCTGTAAATGTAGGAACACCTGCTACCAACACCTTTCAATGGCGTTAGCTATCAGAGACAAGCTCCAAAAAGCTAAAGAGACAAGCTCCAAAAAGCTAAAGAGACAAGCTCCAAAAAGCTAAAGAGACAAGCTCCAAAAAGCTAAAGAGACAGAGAGTTTTTTGCAGCGTTACGTTTCCCCATTTTGCTATTCTCATAGAAGACTATGGGGCTGCTTGCTGCAATTGATTCAGTAGTGAAAAACAGGAGATATCTCTGATATAATTTGCATTACAGTATTGTAAAATCATCACAATGATTCTAAATTTTGCTCTAATCCAGAATTAAAGGTATAAGAGACTTTGATGAACAGGCCCCTAAATCTCCAATGAATCATATATTATTGTTAATATAGTCTATCTGAATAATAATAATAGTAAACATAATAATAATAATAATAAATGTGCTGGTTCACTTGTAATACACAATACACAGCTTCAGCATACAGTATGCCTCATTCAAACTTTTAGCAATGGTGCCTGCTTGTTATGTAAATACCTTACTGCCCCAGCAACATGTCTTGCTGTAGCTACCTCCTTGCTACCCCTGGTCATAGCTTTGCAGTAGCCAAGTTCCTAAGTGCCTTTTTTGTCTGTCACATCTCCTTGCAGTAATTCAGCTGAATGCTTTATTGCTCATATAACATCTGCATTCTGGAGAGCAGGTATTCAGTACCTCATTGCTGCTTTAACAACTGGTTGCAGTAATCCAGATGCTAAATTCCTGATGGCTCTTGTCAGAACCTCTTCTGATATGAAATCTCCATAGTGACACTGCCTAATTGTACTGTATACTATGAGGACAGAAGGGGTTAAATAACACATCACATCTCAGATATGCAACCAGCATACAAAATAGTCTGCAAAGACAGAATGCAGATACACTGGTATATGTAATAAACAACATTTATATTTGAACAGAAAAACATTTATTCTTATACATACACACTGTATTTTGTACATTAGTAGAAAACACAAAATCAGACACACACACGTATATATATATATATATATATATATATGTATATATATCTCACATACTTGTACATACAAAGATTAGTGACATTTTATACATACACATTATTACCTGTTTGATGGCTGCTGCCAGACAGGGGTCCGGTTTGTACTCGGTCTTGTGGATAGAATAAGAGTCAGTGCAGATGAGAGGGAGGTGAGAGAGATGAATAGACAGAAAAAGGGGAGGAGAGTATTGGAGAGAGATGGAGGAAAGATTCATTCATTCAGGGCATACAGGGAAAGAGTCAGACAGGGGGGGGGGGGGGGGGGGGGGGGCATTTTTTGCTGGTGTGAGGAGATGGGAAAACAGGGAGGTTGGAAAAGGCTTCAGGAAAAACAAGAGAAGCAAAGGAAGGAAAATAGAGAGACAAACAACGAATATGGGATAGGGTTGAAAGAACAGGCAGTGGGAGGGGGGATTGGTGTAATTGTTATGGGTGTGATCTATACAAGATTTTTAAATACTCATAGTAGATGATATATCAGTTATCCCATCAAAGTCGATGTGTATATAACTGCTTGCCTGCCTATGGTATATAAATTAACTGTGTGTGTCACAGCTAGTAATCAAAATATCATATTATTTTTTACATTGAACACTTAGCAGTTTTGCTATTATCGGGTAAGCTCTCTTTAGGAAAATAAAGACATACAGTACCTTATATTTGAAGAATATTTTTTAATGGAGATTCTGTGATAGAAAGAGAAGTATGTAACAATACAATCTTGTATTAGATTAGATGCATAGGTTTAATGTGTTTTATCTTGATGATGAATTAACAGCTACCCACTGGTTTTAGGAAAATGACAGTGACACTACATGTCAAAAGCAATCACAATTGACCTGTGATGGTAAATAGCGCTTGCATAAGAAATTATCTCCCTATCTCAGGTACAAGTGCAAGTTCAAGTGGGCATGGGGTCATTGGATTCCATTAGCATTAGGGATGGTCATCGTCATTTGATGATTTTGCAACCAATGAAGGAAAGAAGGTCTGTGACCAATGGCAAGTGTTTTTGCCATTGATGGCCCAGCATTGATGTTGCACCATCAATCGCAGCACTCAATGTTAAGAAAAATATTGGCATTTACGGTCTGATAGCCAAGGTCTGCTCATGCGCAGGGGTGCCAAGAGTATTAGGAGTGGGCTTGATTGAGGGGCCCTGCGGGGGCATGAGTCTGCTGCCTGCCCCCCTTACATGTCATCATCACTGTGTCCCCTCAGCCCAGCACATGCTGCTGTGTGCTTGGCTGTGGTGGTATCAGGCAGGCTGCTGTCCCTGATCATCAGCAGCAGCAGTCTCCTCTGGCCGCGCGGAGGGCCATCAGTAATTCACATACCTGTTTACTTTTAATAGCTGCATGATGTCAGTGAGTCTTATGGAGAAATAACAGAATAAAATCAATGAATAGAGAAGCAGCAGAGTAGTACAAAAGCAGCAGAAACTGAATTTTAACAAAAATAGGTACAGTAGAGTCATAATAAGAGATGCAGTTCCTGGGTTTGCATACATCTCAGATGGCGGGAAGACTGCGCATGACCCTTTCTGCACCTGTGAAGATGACGCGATGTTGATCCGATCTTGCGTCTTCAGATTCAGGCAGCTGCTGTGTGCATAGTGTACATTTCTGAATCAGGCCCACAGTTTGGACAAAGTTGTTATTGAGTAGTGGAGAAAGAAGTGATAGGACTAAGATGTCATTTTCACAAAGGGAGGATGATATTATTATTCCTTGTGGAAGATAATACTAAGCGGCACACTTAGTAATGCCATTGAACCACTGAAATGTCTAAATTTACACTGTCATTATTTTAATCTATTTTTCATCTGTTTTTGACATTTGAAAACCAGAATTTTTTTATCTATAAATGTATTTATTTTTTCTTTAAATCACATACAGTAGTTCCAGTGCTGCTATGTATAAACAGCTATACACTGATTAGACATTATATTGTCCATTTTTAAATATACCAAGAACTAGTTTTGTTACCTTTGAGCCAGATTTGGATATGTACGTAAACCCAATGATTTACGTACATATCCAACGATGGGGCATCTATGCATATGCAGGACCAATTCTGCGCATGTTCAGAATGGGTCTTGTGATTGCGGTCGCAGTGCCTCCTAAGCCGCAACCTGATTCTTTGCGGCTATGCAATACCGTACACTTCTGAATCAGGCCCTTTGTTAACTGCTATTTCTGCATGTATAAGGGCAGAATTAAGCCTCTTTTAGATCAGGGATTGAAAATTATTTCTAAAATCTAGGAGCCAGCATAAAAATTTAGGAGCCAGACCAAAAACCCCTCCAAAATGAACATTTGTAAAAGGAAAGCATCATAAGTAAAACAGAACAATCATTACAAGTACAACTGATTATCACTAACCTACAGTATGTGCAGTGTTTGTGTCCACAAACATGCTTTGTTCTTTAGGAATTGAAGTACCACATGTCAGGATTAAAATCTTCAGTAGATGGACCATTCATGTTGATCATCATCAGTTCACCTGAACCTTCTTCTTGCATTGATGATCTAATCTTATTTTTAATAAGATATATTAGAGTGAATCCTCTTTCACAGTACACTGTTGAGACTGGCAATACAGATTATGGTTTCTGATTGGGTTTGAGCATGTGATAAGTGACTGTGACCATTACAACTTATTTCCCACCTCTACAAAATATTTCCCACTTTTCCTTGCCAGTTGATGAATAATTCAAGAGGCACACAATAACACTTTTAAAACAAATACATTCAGAAAAGTAATTTAGGTATTTATAGTAACTTGCCAATGGCTTCAGCAAAGCTGTCCAGGTAGAAACTTTCTTATATGTCCTTCAGTTTACTAGTCAGAATCTCTATCACAACCAATCAGTTTTTTCTAGAGATGTGCACAGATCCCCGTGTTTTGGTTTTTTAAATCATCGTTGTGTTTTGGCTTCAGCCAAACCATGCTAAAGGGTTTTGGTTCAATTTTGATTTTTGTTTTGGATTTCCTTAAAATGTATAAAAACTGCTAAAATCATGAATATTTGGACCTGGTTTTGTCTCTACAGTATTATTAACATCAATAACATTAATTTACACTCACTACTGGCTACCTCACAGCTCACAATATTGTTTTCACCAACATTGCCTAAGGCTACAGTGAGCTGGCTGGCTAATCTAAGTGACAGAACAGTGGCAGTTTAAAAGACTTTAGCACATCTATGAAACATAGTGGCACAGCAATGGCAGACAGGATGGCAGTTTAATAAACTATACGATCCTATGGAATGTTTTAATGAATCAATAACTAGATCAGAGGCCTGAGGTCAGCACATGTAAATAAAGGTGTAGTATTTAGTGGGAGCCAGGTAAAGCATTGCTTGAGAAGCTGCAGGAAACATGGCTTATACACCTGGATGAGAAGCTGGTGATGGATGGCATTGCAAATACAAAAGAACATGAATGGCCCAGTAAGTAAAGTAATATATACTGCCTGTCAAACTCACACAACCTTGGCAAAGCCCATAATGAAGTGGGACTGTAAAATGGTAATTTGTACATTGTCATTAAAATAATCCTCCACCATTCTATTAATGCTTACTATATCAGATTAAGTCAAGTAGAGGAGTCAATAATTGTGAACAATTCTTTTAAGCCTCACCAGATGTCATAATGTTTCACTCTCCTGTGCTCATCATCATCATCACCAGTGAGTTTCTTGGAAAAGGTCACTTTTTTTCCTGGCAGCAGCATGTGCAGGAGAAATTAAAGTAGGAGACATTGTCGTGTCTTGTGACATTTGTGCTGACAACTTGCTCACAAGGAGATCTTTGCATCTCTTAAGATATGTGTCATTTGGAAAGAAAGACATTACGTACAACTTAAACCCAGTATCAAACATGGGTGACAAAATATAGTGATCCAATTGCAGAATGCTGCAAACCCTTTGGAAAAATTAATAAAGAACTTGATCTACAAGTCCAACATTCTTAATGGAATTGCATTGTTTCATCTGCTCCTTCAGCTACTCTAGCTGATTTTCCAGTAGTTTTATTAAGAACTGACTCAGGATGGTATAGTTTAAACTCACTTTATTGGTTACAACTTCAAATGGTTTCAGAAGCTTTAATTAAATGGGGAGCATTCTCCACTGTGCTGGACTTAGGAACAACCTCCCACACTCCTTATGTCATGGCTTCATGTGTACATTTGAATGGCTTGTTGCTGTTTCTCCAATCACTAGTTACTACTACAAAGTTGCTGGCATGGCAAATGGAGCTGTTGTTGCAGCTGCTGCAATCTTCTACATGCGGTTACTAAATTCCAAAAATGTCCAGAGATGTTTTTGGCCACAGCATCTCCTGCACGCAACTGTCAATTTTTAAGAAATTCTGAACCACCAAGTTTATTGCGTGCGCAAAACATGGTACATGTTGAAAATCACCCAGTTGTAATGCACATAAAATGTTACTTGCGTTATTGGAATGACAAATCCTGAAGAGAGTCTTAGCAGGATAAGCAATTTTGTTAACACAATCCTGATTTTTTTCTCCAACAGATTGCTAGTGAAGCCGATGATACAGAGAGTAGCCTGTGAGCTAGCATTGTGTATTACATACTGCTGCTGAAGGTGTCAGTCATGTCGTCTTTAGTTTTACCATTTCAACTTGTTCACATATCTTTATTTAAGTAGATGAACGGTATAATGCATTTTTTAGGCCAAGAATAACTCTTTTTATATGTCCTGGTACAAGTGAGGAATTGATATTCTGGTAAAATGGAATCAAATGGAATTTGGTAGCGTGGACACATGACCTCAACTTACTGTTTAAAACCAGATGCATTGATGGTGGATATTGGACACAGATCTAATGTTAACATCATGGCTTCAGTGATCAGCTTTACAACAAGATGGCAGCTGTCATCAGGGCCGTCATCAGGGGAGGACTGCCGGGACTGGAGTCCCGTGCCCAGACCCTGGAAGAATGCAGGGGGGCCTGGCCGCTCCTACTGCTCACTGCACAGTCTGCAGCCCCACACTACCCCTTTACAAAAGCTCGGCCACTGCCACCGCCTGCCGCTGCCAGCCTGGTTCCGACTGAGTAATTGGAGGCAGGGCTTCTCCACCAACCTACAACTACAGGACATGCGGCTATTAAATAAAGTTTGCTTTGGACGCACGTGACATCAAGACGTCACGTCGCGCTGCACCGCTGGAGGGAGAGGCCGGAGGACACCGACAAGTGAGGAGCAGGTCTGCCAGGGGAGAAGAGGTGAAGAAGGGACTCGGAGCATATAAGGAAATAAGGTAAGTTCAGTAAGTGGGAAAAAGCTGGGGAGGGCGGTCTGGTCCAGTCATATTTAATAAGGGAAGGTGAGAATTTAGAAAAAGCTGGGGAGGACAGGCTGAGCACTGGTCTGGTTTAATAATTTTTGGACACAATTTGTGTACATTTTTTTTATTGTGTATGACTAAGGTAGCGGGGTAAGTGGGGTTGGGGGGGTAGGGGAAGGAGGGGTTGGGGGGTCTCTGCCTCTTTGGTCAGTCCCAGGCCCCACAATTACTGATGGCGGCCCTGGCTATCATGTGCTTGCTCCTCTTGCAAATGCTAGTTTCATAACCAATTGTTGTTTGAAACTGCTGATCTTCTTGGTCCCCTTCTGTGATGAAGTTTCTCCCCCAGCAGCAGCCCTAGTATACAAGGATTCTTTTGGGAATCCTGGATAGGGGAGGAGTCAGTTAGCCTTTGCAAATTGAATGCAGGAGGACTACCTCCGGTCATTAATGAGGAGTTTTATGATGAAGGTATTGGTGGTGGAGATTGCATGTGCTGGGATCTATCCATGCTGCTAGTAGCTGATGCTGAACTGCTTGTTATTATGTTATAGGATATTTCAGATTTTGATAAAAATTAGCATGAACTCACTGCAAATGCCATAACAGAGAGGAAGTTCCTAGATGTCCATATCTCCACATTCTTTAGCCTCACAAATGGTACAGATGCCTTGACAAATGTTATCAGGTTTGGGAAAAAATTATTCCAAATGAAAGAGGTGGCTCTTTTGGTGTTAAGCCTATGCATGACAATTTCCTTCTTCTTATCACTAGCAAGAACTGCTTGCCACTGGTGGCTGACTCACTTTGACACAAACAACATCCTCCTCCTGAATATTAACTTCTTGTCCAACACATTCATAATCAATGTCCTCATTAGCATGATATACACAAATATACCCCTCATCCTGCTGAACTTCCACAGTAATATCCTCAAATTCTATGTCATCGTCAATACTTTTACTACTATTCAACCTCACATTTGCAGGGGTTCAGAAATGGTGGAAGGAGATTTCTCTACGATTAAAAAGTCAGAATTTTTCAGACTCATACACAGCACTCATAGACACACTTAGGTGTATATTTACTAAGATTCGTGTCTGTCTGAAATTGCATTCCAGCTGTGGTTCCCCTTATTTTCCAACATGGATATTTACCAAAGGCAAGCGTGAGTATAAAAATATGATTGGATCAGCAAAACATGGCTGAACGCACAATAGAAGTAAATACACCAAATCACAAGTACTTTCAGGAATACAATATGGGGATTTACCAAGAGGACCGACCACCACCAGGAAGTAGGTAAGTATGTAGTGTGAATGTGAGTGTGGGTGAGTAAATGTGTAATAAAGTGATAATACATTTGGTGTGTGTGTACTGTAATTTGTTAAATATATTTTTCACAGTGGTGGTACAGGTGCCAGCAGCCTGCTAGCTCTTGTGGTTCTACAAGTGCTGTAAGAATTGAGTGCTGGTAAGAATTGAGAACCCACCATCACTAGGGGTGCAGAGAAGAGCCCCGGGCTTCACCCTAGCCCTGGAGTATAATTTGGTCTACAACATCAACACAACATTTTGTGTCATTGTAAATATGCAGCCTCAGGAGTCATTTTCTCCTTTGCGTCATCAATTAGGACCCCCATATGACAAGTGCTGAGGATCAACACATTCTTGGTAACCTTGCCCTGATAACCGTCATCTGTTTTATAGAGCATGGTGGTATGTAGAGGATCTCGAGAATTTGTCACAGAGGGTGGTACCTTTCACCCTGCTCTGCTCATAGGGCCTGATTCATTATGGATAGCAACTGTGATTACACACACAGACGGCCGAGTGTTACTTGATGTCACCGATGGTTTCACAGACTTGCAATGTATTACGGATGTGTGTAATAAGGTATCCTTATGTTGCGCTGTGATTGTATAACGGTCGCCGACATTAGCATATTTTTGCAGCAGGACTGTGTGCATAATCGCTGCTGCAATCTGTAATGAATCAGGCCCATAGTTCCAACAATACTAGTGCTACGCTTTCTCAACTCTTTAGCCATTTAAGGATGTAAACAAGTTGTCAGTAGTGACATTCCTTCCCTTATCTGTATAGGGCTCTAGTAAGCAACATGTTCCCCAAGACTTCTGTCAGCTGGTCTAGTTTCATCCTTGCAGAGATATGGAAAGCCTTTCAAATGGGTCTGTTATTGGTAACAATCATGGTAGCCAGCTTCTGCTTTGCAGCGGGATGCAGGAGAAGCAGTAGTGGCTATTACACCTATGTAAGTGCCCCCATAGGGCCTGATTCAGCATGGATCGTATTTGCAACCACATACACAGAACAGTTGATGGTGCGTACTGCGCATGCATATATATATTGAGATCGCACTGCAATCACGCATGCACATAGAAAGCCATCGCAGAGTGAGTGATGGAATGTCAGCGTTTGGAGGGGGTGAGGAGAAACGCAAATGTGCCAGTCCATTTCAATGCCGTTACATGGGTATGCATAAATTAGCCACTGCGATGGCATACACAGCTTGTGTACTCACTGCGTGCGATGAAACAGGTCAGAGCTCCCTGTAATTGTGTGTGATGGGCCGATGTTACTCAATGTTACCGATGTGTACGCAGGACTGTGACGTATTACAGATGTGAGAAAGCGGTAGTGGGCGTCTCTATGCTGGCTGAGCGGTTGCAAACATTAGCATATTTTCGCAGCTGACCTGCATGTGACTATGCAGCCCAAATCGCAATAGCGATCCATGCTGAATCAGGCCATAGACCCCTGAGTGACTGGTAAAAAATCATAGAGCACCAAAGTCAGCAAGTTGTAACTTGCACACAGCTGCATTGTTGCTGCTCAGCTCAGCCCTATCGGCACAGTCTGTCACTACGCACCTTCAAGGAAATGCGCTCATCGCAACAAAGTTGAAGTTGCACTTTGTCAGCCCCACAGAGATCTTTCAGAAGCCAAAGAGTGAGTTTTTCTCCTTCAGACATAATATATGGAATTTGAAACCAAAAATGTGCAGCACATGCAAGCAAGTCACTTCTTATGATAATGTACAAATGCAGATAAATGCAGAGTTATTGCATACTAAAGGTCTCTCTTACCAAAAATATATGGTTATCAGCATCAGACACAGGGGGCGAGATGTAATAGGGTACAAGTTTTGTCTATGAGACAAACTCAGGCCTTCTCGCACATGTAAAGGTCCGAGTTTCTCTCAAAACTCACCAAATGTAATAGCCTGTGAACTTGTGAGTTCAAGGCTATTACATAATGCGAGTTTAGGACTATAAGTAAATGGTCGTGGGAAGGCTGCTGCACCGTGGGCCTTTGCGGAGCTCAGAGTAGTGACTCACACCTAACAGTTCTGGGCTCCACCTCCAGCAATTATCACACCTAGCTGCGGCCTGCGAGCGTGAGACAGAAAAAGGCGGGTCCGCCACTCGCTACTTCCTGTACCTTGAGTTGGACAGCTCTGCAGGCTGCGCTCCAGCAAAGTAAGTTTGGAAGTGGGAGAGGGCCGGGATACTGTGGTGCTCACTGCTGGGAGAGAGGTGCTTTGCTGGGATAGGTGTGGTGGGTGAGAGTGGGTGCTGACGCTGTGCTGGGATAGGGGAGTGCTGTGCTGGATGAGGGCCCCTTCTGTGAAGCCACACCCCTTTTCAGGATCCCACAGAGAGGGGGCATCACCCAAAATCTTGCCTAGGGCACTAATTTAGCTAGGGCCGGCTCTGGTTCTTCCATTGGCAGTTAAATCTCAATGCCTTGTCTACTGGGGAGGTCATATACATGTTTTGCCTCAAACGTTTCAACCTTATGGTGCTGTATGACCTGATCAAGACACAGCTTGAGCCAGTAACTGCACGGTCATGTGCCGTATGAGGCCTGCACAAGCTGCTGTGTGCTATGCATTTATTCGCCACTGGCTCCTTTCAGTCAGTATCTGGGAGAGTCTTATGTATTTCTCAGCCTACCTTTAGCAGGCATCTCTCACAAGTTATTGATGCAATGACCTCCCTCTGCAACACACTAACATCTGCTTTCCCAGCCAGGAATCATAGTGGCATGAAGTTAGGGTAGCTGCTCATAGTCCCTCAGGCAAACCTTATGTCCTGGAAACTGTAAATTGCACACACATTTGGCTGAGACCACCCAGAAATACTGCACACCTTTACATTAATAATCATCATGCATATTCTATGAATGTACAGGTGGTCTCTAATACAAAACATAAAATCAAGATTGTTGTAACTGGCTATCCTAGTTTGTGTCATGATACCTACATCCTCTGTAGCATACTTGCCTACCCTCCCAATTCGGCCAGGAGCCTCCCAAAAATTGGGTGCAGCTCCCGGGCCCCCGGAAAGGCAGGCAAGCCTCTCGGAGGCTGCCGATCCCACAGACCCCACCACGATTAACTGTGAAACCCCCGCAGCGAAGGGGGTTGGTGACGCGATTTATGCTGAAGCGCATCATTTTGGCCCTGCTCCCTGCTTCACAATGCCTGTATTATCGGCATTGTGTAGCGGGGGTGGGGCGAAAATAATGAGATCACGTGGCCTTGCCCCGTCACGCCCCTACATGGCAGTCACTTGCCAGGCCACGCCCCCTTGTGTTGGCCATGCCCCCTGCCCTGCCGATCTGGCTGCTCCCTCCCGGAAGGAGTAGCCAGAAAGTCGGCAACTATGCTCTGTAGTTCATCTCTCACTACAAAGTTTGAGGTGGGACAAATGACAGAGAGATGGTTGATGGGTACTGGAGACAGGAGGCCAGGAATCTGATTCAGTGGCAAAGCCACAACCTGTCAAAACAAAAAAACACAAATGTAATATATACTGTATTAACACTTGTATATTTTAAGTGACCAGCTAATTGCACTTGTTAATACAGCATATATTACATTTGTGTTTTTTTGTTTTGACAGGTTGTGGCTTTTCCACTGAATCAGATTCCTGGCCTCCTGCCTCCAGTTTCAGCAAATGCTGGTTTCCTCTCCTCTACAAAAGGCCTTCTCACAACGACAAACCCTTCCTCCACCTCCCTCTACTATATTGCCCTACTCCTACCAGCCTCCATAACAAAGTTTCCAAAATAATACTCAAACTACTGTAGACAAACAAACTATTTTCTAATCTAAATTGAATATCGCTTTCTCCAGAGGGGTTTTAAGAGAGGACGGGGCCTGCATGCAGACTCAGGACCTCATTCAGAGTCTCTCGCTAGATGCAATCGCTCGCCCCCATCGTATGCAAATTTGTCAAAATGACGCCACGGGAAGCGATCGCTCGCCAAGGCATAAGCACGCCCACCATGCCTTAGGGAGCGGCCAGCGTATGCCCAATCACACAGGCAGAGCCGCCCACTAGCACACGTTATCTCCAGGAAGTGTATTAAAACACTGGTACATCGAGGACAATCGGAAGCAATCGCAGCACTTGTGCTTGCTTTACCCTACCGCAAGCACTGCGAGGACTTCAGTGTAAAAAACAGGCATGTGACGTGTACTATGATGCTGCATGTTAATTATGCACGCCTCTAAAATGGCGTTGAAACACTCAGGCACGCCTGCGTTCGCACCTCCAGTCCCCCGTTATTAGTGTCCTGCCCCTGCTACCACCCACAAATGGCCTCTCCTGTCATTCATTTCACTGGGCTGTCTTTGCTAGACGAGCGGAATGCGATCACACAGAGTAGTTCGTGCATCCGCAGAACGAAGCGTGCGCATGCGCGTACGCAAAACATTGAGCCACTTGCAAGTGCACAGCGCTCTGAATGAGGTCCTCAGTGAGGGCCCTTTCCTCTCTCCAGTGGCGTGGCGGCTGTCATGGTTGCAGTAGATTCTGGCTAAGTGCCAGAATCTACTGCGCATTCGTGAGTCTCTGAGAAAATGGTGCCGTTTTCCAAGGGACAGCAGGAAATGGCCACCGCCATTTCCCCAGTGATTTTTGCTGCTTTGCAGCTCCAGCCCAGTGCTGCAGAGCAGAAATCTGGAGACAATGGATAGGTTAAGTATAAAGACTATAATGGGTGCAGGGTGTGCGGTGTGGGCCCCGTTGGACTCAGGGGACCATGTGCACCGCATAGCCTGCACCCATTATAAATACACCCCTGTGTCTCTCTGCTGTATAAACTCTGTTTCATCCTCAAAACCCCTTTCACTTTCACTTTTGCAAGGGTGTCTGCCAGTGTTTTTACTTTTTAGTAACCTTTTTTTGCTATTTATATTGCTTGTGGTATATTTGGACATATACAGTATACCCCTAAATCATACTTACCTTTCCGGGAGCAGCCTCGAGAGCTGTCGCTAGAGGCCGGTTCGGGGGAGGGGCCAGACTGATGATGTAATTAGGTCCAACCCCTTTCCCGGAAAAGTCCGTGATTCGGGGCTAAATTACACAAATTGCGCAGTTTAGTCCCGCCGCCTCCCTGCGGACCCGCAAATTCCCCATTAAATCATCCCATCCTGCATCTTCACTAGGAAGTGGGCAGGATGCGGGAGATCTGCTTACACTTCTGGGGGTGCGAGGGACTACCCAAAAAATCAGGAGCCTCACGCGACTTCCAGGAGTGTAGGCAATTATGCCCTAAATGTTCCCACAGCCTGTCATAATAACCAAATGCATTTCTGTATTTTGGCATATAGGGCCTGATTCAGCATTAGGGATGTGCATCGGACCATTTTTCCTGGATTTGGATTAGGATTTGGTTCTAATTCATCATCCGGCTTTGGATTTGGAGTTGCCAAACTGCGGTGACTGGTTTTGGAGTTGGATTTGGATTTTTTACAAAAATTTACAAAAAAGCTTCCTAGAGTATTATTAACCTCGATAACATTAATTTCCAGTAATTTACAGTCAATTTCAACCACCTCACAGCTTATAGTGTTGTTATCACCATTATTGGCCAAAGGTTGCAGTGAGCTGACTGGTTACTAAGTGACATAGCAGCGTCGCAGCAACACAGACACCACAATTTAAAGCACATTTGTGAAACATTGCCACACAGCAGTGGCAGAATGAAAGGTAGTGCAAGATGGAATTGTCCTTGGGCCCTGCTACCGACCCAGTGGGGTACGGCCAGCAGAATCACAGTACTTGTTTACAAAGTGGGCTACTGCCCAAGGAGTCACAGTCAATCTTATTCACATTATACCTGCACATAGGGGGTCATTCAGACCCACTCGCGAGCGGCAGTACGCTTGCAAGTGGGTCGATGTTGCCCACTGCGCATGTGCGCGATGGTGGGAGCTCAGTCGTGCGCATGCGCGAGACCCGGCGAGCGAAGGACTTTCCATCGCTCCGGGTCTCACACCAAAGGGGGCGTGCTGTCGATGTTGATTGACAGCACGCCCCCTTTGGTGGGCGTTTCAGGGGCATGCCTGCCAGATGGAGGCGTTCCTATGGGAACGCCTACCGTCTGAAGCCGGCCCCACTGACATCACTAGTGATGTCAGTGGGAGTGATTTTGGCTTTGATAGAGCCAAAATCACTCCTGGCCTTGCGGTTGAGAAACCCGACCACAGGGTTTCACTCGCAAGTCCGATGGTCGCGATGGTCAAGACCATCGCGACCATCTTGTTGGACGCTCGTATATGCTGTGGGTGGAGACCCACAGCTGTACGAGCGTCCAGGAGGACGCTCCATTTTAATGGAGGTGGGCCCTGATTCAGAGCGAGCGCTCTGGTCAGAGCGTCCGGCTCTGAATCAGGGCCATAGTGCCCCTGATTCACATTACACCATAAAGTAGTGTCTCTTATTTATGTTACGACACACAGTAGTGCCCCTATTACACAATGCCCACAGTAGTTCCCCTTTTACACAATGCCCACAGTAGTGACCCTTATACACAAAGGCCACAATAGTAATGCCCCTTATACAATGCCCACAGCAATAGTGTCCATTACACAATGCCCCCAGCAGTGGTGTCCTCTATGCAATGCCCTAAGTAGTAATGCCCCCAGTAGTAATGCATCTTGAAGTAGTGCCCACAATAGTTATGCCCACTGCAGTAATGCCCCTAGTAGTATGCCCCCAGTAGTAGTTCCCCAGTAGTTTGCCCCATTAGCAGTGCCCCCATTGGTATGCCCCCCCAGTAGTATTCCCCCATTAGTAGTGCCCTTATTAGCAGTTCCCCCAGTAGCATGCCCCCATTAGCAGTGCCCCCCAGTAGTATGCCCCCATTAGCAGTGCCCCCATTAGCAGTGCCCCCAGTAGCAGTGCCCCCATTATCAGTTCCCCAAGTAGCGCCCCCTTACATAAACACACAAAGGAAAAAAAAAAACTTACCTGAATCCCCACTCCTGCCGCCGTCTGCTCTGTCACCTGCTGTGGAGGGAGCCAGAAGACGGAGCTCTGTCTGACTCTCAATGGCTGCTATAACAAACACACAGATGCCGCTGGTGGCTGTGTGTTTGTTTCTGTGTAGGGCAGACCGCTATCACTGTGTTGTGACCTACACTAGTGGGGCCCTGACGTCAGATTCTTTCGCGAGGATCCGACATCAGGAGGCCGCCGTTCGGCCTCGAAGGGGGATCCGAGTCAGGAAGGGATCTCAGATCCCCAATGTTCCGAGCGGTTAGGATTCCACAGAATCACCACCGCTCATCTCTATTCAGCATGGATCACAATTGCAACCATGGCGCAGATTGGCCAATGGTGCATACTGTGCATGTGTATGCACTACAGTGCGTGTGCGCTGTAATAGCATTAAGATCGTACTGTATTTCCACAACCAGGACCGGATCAGAAAAGCTCTTTGCTGGTACTTAAAATACTGGGGCCCCCTACGCATTTTGACTCCTGTATTTTAAAAACCAGCACAGGCTGTACAGAGCCCGGGGCTGGTTATGCATCTGGGGAGGGGATTCATGTACCTTATATTTTGCCCATAATTAGGTATATGTTTCCCTCATACTGCACATTACAATACAGTGTGGTTATATTATTTTGAAACCTTGTATCCTATCAAATAACCACTAGATGTCCCCACAGTCTACTATAATATGAATATAGATAATATACTGTACCATACACTCTCAGTTTTTCACAAATGATTGAATATAT
The DNA here is from genome assembly GCA_031769625.1 of Taudactylus pleione. Taxonomy (NCBI): domain Eukaryota; kingdom Metazoa; phylum Chordata; class Amphibia; order Anura; family Myobatrachidae; genus Taudactylus; species Taudactylus pleione. Next base: position 16,629,909 of record JAUIMM010000350.1, on the reverse strand, counting down.
TGGATTTTTTAAAATAAAAAAATGCTAAATATTTTGTAACTTTAAACATGGAAGTCGCTCAATAATTTAGAATATGCGCGCCTCATACATTATATTGGAATATATAGGGGCCTATTCATTAACACATAAAATTCGATGGAGGTAATTAGGTTTAGAATTCACATGGAGTTCTACCTAATTACAGGAGGAATTCATCATTCCTCCTCTCCATAACTATCTATTCCGAAAAGCTGTAATTTTCCCTTTCTACACTGCATTACCGCAGCTGGAATCAGTGCTGCGCATGCGCTGTTACATTCGTAAACCCAGCGCATGCACAGCACTACTTAGAGCTGCGGTAATTTTGTGTACCCCCCAACCCCCCCATCCCCTCCGCTCACCTCTCCCCCGTCCCGTACTTACCTGTCTGACACGTGTTCTCCCAGCAAAGTTTTTTTTTTTTCTAATCTTTATTGTGTTCTGCTGGGAGAACATAGTGTCCGACCAGCCTCCGGAGCCAGAGAACGCCCCAGAGCGCCGGAGGGAGATGTCGGGGAACCTGTCCAGCTGTAAGCAGGTAAGTTTCACATGCTTTTCGCCACCTCACAGTGGCGGATAGTACCTCCATCAAATTCCAAAATATATCATTTTCGGAATTTGATGAATACCATAATTTCCACATCCCCATACTAATGTACTAATGTATGGGGAGTGTGGAAATTAACGCAGGGGTATCTCCTGCGTTAAGATACTTCATGAATACTAAAATAACGTTATCTAAGGAAAATTTCCTTAAAAACGTTAATTTAGTGTTGATGAATAGGCCCCATAGTATGTTTTTGAAAATTGCTCAACCAAATGACCACTAGGTGTCCTCACAGCCTGTAATATTAACCACGTATCCTGAATTTTTGCACATAATGCCTGATTCAGCACAGATCGCTATTGCGATCACGGCTGCATAATCGCTAGTGATGAGTGGTTCGGATTCTGAGGAATCCGAACCGCTCCGAACAGGTGGAATCCGAGTCCCACCGGATTCCACCTCGAACCCGTCCGGCGCGAGAGCCGGACGGGCTCGAGGTGGCGCCAGGCTGTCTGCGCCATTTCGGAACACGCTTAGTAAAGTTAGGTAGTGAGTGACTAGTGAGAGGGGAAAAGCGAGTTAGATTAGTTAGAGAGAGTAGTTCAAGTTCTTGCCACTGTGTGCTCCGTGACTGGGATTAGATCACTGAGTGCATTATTTATATTATACAAGCTCCGTGACTGGGCTTAGCCCACTGAGTATTCTATTATTTATATTATACAAGCTCCGTGACTGGGATTAGCCGACTGAGTGTATTATACAAACTCCGTGACTGGGCTTAGCCCACTGAGTGCATTATTTATATTATACAAGCTCCGTGACTGGGCTTAGCCCACTGAGTATTCTATTATTTATATTATACAAGCTCCGTGACTGGGCTTAGCCCACTGAGTGTATTATACAAACTCCGTGACAGGGCATAGCCCACTGAGTGTATTATACAAGCTCCGTGACAGGGCATAGACCACTGTGTCTATTATACAAGCTCCGTGAAAGGGCACAAGCCCAGTGAGTGCATACAAGCTCCGTGACAGGGCATAGCCCACTGTGTCTATTATACAAGCTCTGTGAAAGGGCATAAGCCCAGTGAGTGTATTATACAAGCTCCGTGAAAGGGCATAAGCCCAGTGAGTGCATACAAGCTCCGTGACAGGGCATAGCCCACTGTGTCTATTATACAAGCTCCGTGAAAGGGTATAAGCCTAGTGAGTGCATACAAGCTCCGTGACAGGGCATAGCCCACTGTGTCTATTATACAAACTCCATGACAGGGCATAGCCCACTGTGTCTATTATACAAGCTCTGTGAAAGGGCATAAGCCCAGTGAGTGCATACAAGCTCCGTGACAGGGCATAGCCCACTGTATCTATTATACAAGCTCCGTGAAAGGGCATAAGCCCAGTGAGTGTATTATACAAGCTCCGTGAAAGGGCATAGGCCCAGTGAGTGTATTATACAAGCTCCGTGAAAGGGCATAACCCCAGTGAGTGCATACAAGCTCCGTGACAGGGCATAGCCCACTGTGTCAATTATACAAGCTCCGTGACAGGGCATAGCCCACTGTGTCTATTATACAAGCTCCGTGAAAGGGCATAAGCCCAGTGAGTGCATACAAGCTCCGTGAAAGGGCATAAGCCCACTGAGTCTATTATACAAGCTCTGTGAAAGGGCATAGCCCACTGTGTCTATTATACAAGCTCCGTGAAAGTGCATAAGCCCAGTGAGTGCATACAAGCTCTGTGACAGGGCATAGCCCACTGTGTCTATTATACAAGCTCCGTGAAAGGGCATAAGCCCAGTGAGTGTATTATACAAGCTCCGTGAAAGGGCATAAGCCCAGTGAGTGCATACAAGCTCCGTGACAGGGCATTGCCCACTGTGTCTATTATACAAGCTCCGTGAAAGGGTATAAGCCTAGTGAGTGCATACAAGCTCCGTGACAGGGCATAGCCCACTGTGTCTATTATACAAGCTTCCGTGACAGGGCATAGCCCACTGTGTCTATTATACAAGCTCCGTGAAAGGGCATAAGCCCAGTGAGTGAATACAAGCTCCGTGAAAGTGCAAAAGCCCACTGAGTGTATTATACAAGCTCCGTGACAGGGCATAGACCACTGTGTCTATTATACAAGCTCCGTGAAAGGGCACAAGCCCAGTGAGTGCATACAAGCTCCGTGACAGGGCATAGCCCACTGTGTCTATTATACAAGCTCCGTGAAAGGGCATAAGCCCACTGAGTGTATTATACAAACTCCGTGACAGGGCATAGCCCACTGAGTGTATTATACAAGCTCCGTGACAGGGCATAGACCACTGTGTCTATTATACAAGCTCCGTGAAAGGGCACAAGCCCAGTGAGTGCATACAAGCTCCGTGACAGGGCATAGCCCACTGTGTCTATTATACAAGCTCCGTGAATGGGCATAATCCCAGTGAGTGTATTATACAAGCTCCGTGAAAGGGCATAAGCCCAGTGAGTGCATACAAGCTCCGTGACAGGGCATAGCCCACTGTGTCTATTATACAAGCTCCGTGAAAGGGTATAAGCCTAGTGAGTGCATACAAGCTCCGTGACAGGGCATAGCCCACTGTGTCTATTTTACAAGCTCCGTGACAGGGCATAGCCCACTGTGTCTATTATACAAGCTCCGTGAAAGGGCATAAGCCCAGTGAGTGCATACAAGCTCCATGACAGGGCATAGCCCACTGTATCTATTATTCAAGCTCCTTGAAAGGGCATAAGCCCAGTGAGTGTATTATACAAGCTCCGTGACAGGGCATAAGCCCAGTGAGTGTATTATACAAGCTCCGTGAAAGGGCATAACCCCAGTGAGTGCATACAAGCTCCGTGACAGGGCATAGCCCACTGTGTCAATTATACAAGCTCCGTGACAGGGCATAGCCCACTGTGTCTATTATACAAGCTCCGAGAAAGGGCATAAGCCCAGTGAGTGCATACAAGCTCCGTGAAAGGGCATAAGCCCACTGTGTCTATTATACAAGCTCTGTGAAAGGGCATAGCCCACTGTGTCTATTATACAAGCTCCGTGAAAGTGCATAAGCGCAGTGAGTGCATACAAGCTCTGTGACAGGGCATAGCCCACTGTGTCTATTATACAAGCTCCGTGAAAGGGCAAAAGCCCACTGAGTGTATTATACAAGCTCCGTGACAGGGCATAGCCCACTGTGTCTATTATACAAGCTCCGTGAAATGGCATAAGCCCAGTGAGAGCATACAAGCTCCGTGACAGGGCATAGCCCACTGAGCGTATTATACAATCTTCGTGAAAGGGCATAAGCCCAGTGAGTGCATACAAGCTCCGTGACAGGGCATAGCCCACTAAGTCTATTATACAAGCTCCGTGAAAGGGCATAAGCCCAGTGAGTGCATACAAGCTCCGTGACAGGGCATAGCTCACTGTGTCTATTATACAAGCTCCGTGAAAGGGCATAAGCCCAGTGAGTGCATACAAGCTCCGTGACAGGGTCCAGCCCACTGTGTCTATTATACAAGCTCCGCTACAGGGCATAGCCCACTGTGTCTATTATAAAAGCTCCGTGAAAGGGCATATGCCCAGTGAGTGTATTATACAAGCTCCGTGACAGGGCATAAGCCCAGTGAGTGCATACAAGCTCTGAGAAAGGGCATAGCACACTGTGTCTATTATACAAGCTCCGTGAAAGGGCATAAGCTCAGAGAGTGTATTATTTATATTATACAAGCTCCGTGACTGGGCTTAGCCCACTGAGTATTCTATTATTTATATTATACAAGCTCCGAGACTGGGCTTAGCCCACTGAGTGTATTATACAAACTCCGTGACTGGGCTTAGCCCACTGAGTGTATTATAAAAGATCCGTGACAGGGCATAAGCCCAGTGAGTGCATACAAGCTCCGTGACAGGGCATAGCCCACTGAGTATTCTATTATTTATATTATACAAGCTCCGTGACTGGGCTTAGCCCACTGAGTGTATTATACAAACTCTGTGACTGGGCTTAGCCCACTGAGAGTCTTATACAAGCTCCTTGACAGGGCATAAGCACAGTGAGTGCATACAAGCTCCGTGACAGGGCATAGCCCACTGTGTCTATTATATAAGCTTTGTGAAAGGGCAAAAGCCCACTGAGTGTATTATACAAGCTCCGTGACAGGGCGTAGCCCACTGTGTCTATTCTACAAGCTCCGTAAAAGGGCATAAGCCCAGTGAGTGCATACAAGCTCCGTGACAGGGCATAGCCCACTGTGTCTATTATACAAGCTCCGTGAAAGGGCATAAGCCCAGTGAGTATATTATACAAGCTCCGTGAAAGGGCATAAGCCCAGTGAGTGCATACAAGCTCCGTGACAAGGCATAGCCCACTGTGTCTATTATACAAGCTCCGTGACAGGGCATAGCCCACTGTGTCTATTATACAAGCTCCGTGACAGAGCATAGCCCACTGTGTCTATTATACAAGCTCCGTGAAAGGGCATAAGCCCTGTGAGTGCATACAAGCTCCGTGACAGGGCATAGCCCACTGTGTCTATTATACAAGCTCCATGAAAGGGCATAAGCCCAGTGAGTGTATTATACAAGCTCCGTGACAGGGCATAGCCCATTGTGTCTATTATACAAGCTCAATGAAAGGGCATAAGCCCAGTGAGTGCATACAAGCTCCGTGAAAGGGCATAAGCCCACTGTGTCTATTATACAAGCTCCGTGAAAGGGCATAGCCCACTGTGTCTATTACACAAGCTCTGTGAAAGGGCTTAAGCCCAGTGAGTGCGTACAAGCTCTGTGACAGGGCATAGCCCACTGTGTCTATTATACAAGTTCAGTGAAAGGGCTTAAGCCCACTGAGTGTATTATACCAGCTCCGTGACAGGGTATAGCCCACTGTGTCTATTATACAAGCTCCGTAGAAGAACATAAGCCCAGTGAGTGCATACAAGCGACAGGGCATAGCCCACTGTGTCTATTATACAAGCTCCGTGACAGGGCATAGCCCACTGTGTCTATTATACAAGCTCCGTGAAAGGGCATAAGCCCTGTGAGTGCATACAAGCTCCGTGACAGGGCATAGCCCACTGTGTCTATTATACAAGCTCCATGAAAGGGCATAAGCCCAGTGAGTGTATTATACAAGCTCCGTGACAGGGCATAGTCCATTGTGTCTATTATACAAGCTCTGTGAAAGGGCATAAGCCCAGTGAGTGCATACAAGCTCTGTGAAAGGGCATAATCCCACTGTGTCTATTATACAAGCTCCGTGAAAGGGCATAGCCCACTGTGTCTATTATACAAGCTCAGTGAAAGGGCATAAGCCCACTGAGTGTATTATACAAGCTCCGTGACAGGGCATAGCCCACTGTGTCTATTATACAAGCTCCGTAAAAGGGCATAAGCCCAGTGAGTGCATACAAGCGCCGTGACAAGGCATAGCCCACTGTGTCTATTATACAAGCTCCGTGACAGGGCATAGCCCACTGTGTCTATTATACAAGCTCCTTGAAAGGGCATAGCCCACTGTGTCTATTATACAAGCTCCGTGACAGGGCATATGCCCAGTGAGTGTATTATACAAGCTACGTGACACGGCATAAGCCCAGTGAGTGCATACAAGCTCCATGACAGGGCATAAGCCCAGTGAGTGTATTATACAAGCTCTGTGAAAGGGCATAAGCCCAGTGAGTGCATACAAGATCTGTGAAAGGGCATAAGCCCACTGTGTCTATTATACAAGCTCCGTGAAAGGGCATAGCCCACTGTGTCTTTTATACAAGCTCCGTGAAAGGGCATAAGCCCAGTGAATGCATACAAGCTCCGTGACAGGGCATAGCCCACTGTGTCTATTATACAAGCTCCGTAAAAGGGCATAAGCCCAGTGAGTGCATACAAGCTCCGTGACAGGGCATAGCCCACTGTGTCTATTATACAAGCTCCGTGACAGGGCACAGCCCACTGTGTCTATTATACAAGCTCATTGAAAGGGCATAGCCCACTGTGTCTATTATACAAGATCCGTGAAAGGGCATATGCTCAGTGAGTGTATTTTACAAGCTCCGTGACACGGCATAAGCCCAGTGAGTGCATAAAAACTCCATGAAAGGGCATAAGCCCAGTGAGTGTATTATACAAGCTCTGTGAAAGGGCATAATCCCATTGAGTGCATACAAGCTCTGAGAAAGGGCATAAGCCCACTGTGTCTATTATACAAGCTCCGTGAAAGGGCATAGCCCACTGTGTCTATTATACAAGCTCCGTAAAAGGGCATAAGCCCACTGAGAGTATTATACAAGCTCCGTGAAAGGGCTTAAGCCCAGAGAGTGCATACAAGCTCCGTGACAGGGCATAGCCCACTGTGTCTATTATACAAGCTCCGTGAAAGGGCATAAGCCCAGTGAGTGTATTATACAAGCTCCGTGAAAGGGCATAAGCCCAGTGAGTGTATTATACAAGCTCCATAAAAGGGCATAAGCCCAGTGAGTGCATACAAGCTCCGTGACAGGGCATAGCCCACTGTGTCTATTATACAAACTCCGAGAAAGGGCATAAGCCCAGTGAGTGCATACAAGCTCCGTGACAGGGCATTGCCCACTGTGTCTATTATACAAGCTCCGTGAAAGGGCATAAGCCCAGTGAGTATATTGTACAAGCTCCGTGAAAGGGCATAAGCCCAGTGAGTGCATACAAGCTCCGTGACAAGGCATAGCCCACTGTGTCTATTATACAAGCTCCGTGAAAGGGCATAAGCCCAGTGAGTGCATACAAGCTCCGTGACAGGGCATATCCCACTGTGTCTATTATACAAGCTCCGTGACAGGGCATAGCCCACTGTGTCTATTATACAAGCTCCATGAAAGGGAATAAGCCCTGTGAGTGCATACAAGCTCCGTGACAGGGCATAGCCCACTGTGTCTATTATACAAGCTCCGTGAAAGGGCATAAGCCCAGTGAGTGTATTATACAAGCTCCGTGACAGGGCATAGCCCATTGTGTCTATTATACAAGCTCCGTGAAAGGGCATAAGCCGAGTGAGTGCATACAAGCTCCGTGAAAGGGCATAAGCCCACTCTGTCTATTATATAAGCTCCGTGAAAGGGCATAGCCCACTGTGTCTATTACACAAGCTCTGTGAAAGGGCTTAAGCCCAGTGAGTGCGTACAAGCTCTGTGACAGGGCATAATCCCATTGAGTGTATTATACAAGCTCCGTGACAGGGCATAGCCCACTGTGTCTATTATACAAGCTCCGTGACAGGGCATAGCCCACTGTGTCTATTATACAAGCTCCTTGAAAGGGCATAGCCCACTGTGTCTATTATACAAGCTCCGTGAAAGGGCATATGCCCAGTGAGTGTATTATACAAGCTCCGTGACACGGCATAAGCCCAGTGAGTGCATACAAGCTCCATGACAGGGCATAAGCCCAGTGAGTGTATTATACAAGCTCTGTGAAAGGGCATAAGCCCAGTGAGTGCATACAAGCTCTGTGAAAGGGCATAAGCCCACTGTGTCTATTATTCATGCTCCGTGAAAGGGCATAGCCCAATGTGTCTATTATACAAGCTCAGTGAAAGGGCATTAGCCCAGTGAGTGCATACAAGCTCCGTGACAGGGCATAGCCCACTGTGTCTATTATACAAGCTCCGTAAAAGGGCATAAGCCCAGTGAGTGCATACAAGCTCCGTGACAGGGCATAGCCCACTGTGTCTATTATACAAGCTCCGTGACAGGGCATAGCCCACTGTGTCTATTATACAAGCTCCGTGAAAGGGCATATGCTCAGTGAGTGTATTATACAAGCTCCGTGACACGGCATAAGCCCAGTGAATGCATACAAGCTCCATGAAAGGGCATAATCCCTGTGAGTGTATTATACAAGCTCTGTGAAAGGGCATAATCCCATTGAGTGCATACAAGCTCTGTGAAAGGGCATAAGCCCACTGTGTCTATTATACAAGCTCCGTGAAAGGGCATAGCCCACTGTGTCTATTATACAAGCTCCGTGAAAGGGCATAAGCCCACTGAGAGTATTATACAAGCTCCGTGAAAGGGTATAAGCCCAGTGAGTGCATACAAGCTCCGTGACAGGGCATAGCCCACTGTGTCTATTATACAAGCTCCGTGAAAGGGCATAAGCCCAGTGAGTGTATTATACAAGCTCCATGAAAGGGCATAAGCCCACTGAGTGTATTATACAAGCTCAGTGAAAGGGCATAAGCCCAGTGAGTGCATACAAACTCCTTGACAGGGCATAGCCCATTGTGTCTATTGTACAAGCTCCGTAAAAGGGCATAAGCCCAGTGAGTGCATACAAGCTCCGTGACAGGGCATAGCCCACTGTGTCTATTATACAAGCTCCGTGACAGGGCATAGCCCACTGTGTCTATTATACAAGCTCCTTGAAAGGGCATAGCCCACTGTGTGTATTATACAAGCTCCGTGAAAGGGCATGTGCCCAGTGAGTGTATTATACAAGCTCCGTGACACGGCATAAGCCCAGTGAGTGCATACAAGCTCCATGACAGGGCATAAGCCCAGTGAGTGTATTATACAAGCTCTGTGAAAGGGCATAAGCCCAGTGAGTGCATACAAGCTCTGTGAAAGGGCATAAGCCCACTGTGTCTATTATACAAGCTCCGTGAAAGGGCATAGCCCACTGTGTCTATTATACAAGCTCTGTGAAAGGGCATAAGCCCACTGAGAGTATTATACAAGCTCCGTGAAAGGGCATAAGCCCAGTGAGTGCATACAAGCTCCGTGACAGGGCATAGCCCACTGTGTCTATTATACAAGCTCCGTGAAAGGGCATAAGCCCAGTGAGTGTATTATACAAGCTCCGTGACAGGGCATAAGCCCAGTGAGTGTATTATACAAGCTCCGTGAAAGGGCATAAGCCCAGTGAGTGCATACACGCTCCGTGGCAGGGCATAGCCCACTGTGTGTATTATACAAGCTCCGTGACAGGGCATAGCCCACTGTGTCTATTATACAAGCTCTTTGAAAGGGCATAAGCCCAGTGAGTGCATACAAGCTCCGTGAAAGGGCATAAGCCCACTGTGTCTATTATACAAGCTCCGTGACAGGGCATAGCCCACTGTGTGAATACAAGCTCCGTGACTCCAGTTCATAGTGATAAAGTAATATGGATCACGAGAATGAACCGAGAGGAGAGCAGAAACAAGTAAATACTAGCATTGCAGCGGCTGGAAGTCCATCACTTTCATCTAAAGCTGATGCTCAAGGGCGTAGAGGCTTTAAAAACTTAGGGAACCTGAAATCAAAAAATTTAGATTTCACAGGGGTAAAGACAAAAAAAAAATCTCTAAAGACTACTACTATTGCAGAAAAACATAAAATTGGCAACATACTATTCACCACACGTAGCGGCAAGGAATGACTCAGGCTTTGCCCTTTATTTCTGAGTGGTGGTTCTGCAACTGTCAGTGAGGCATCTTGTGCCTCTCATGATGATAAAAGACCTTTTCAATCAGACTATAGAAGTGTGAAAAATTTTAAAACGAATAAGGCAGTAGAACAAACTGTGTTTTTTGAAACACAAATGTCAGAAATCCCTGAGGAGAGTCTAAGTGGGTCCACGAGTGTCATTGCTATGTGTAAGCCTGACCTTTCAGAGAAGCCGCCCTCCACAGTTTCTTTTCCATCTGTATTTGTGGGGATGAGCAGTATTGCCGAGGACATAGAAATTGAGGATGCCACTGTGGAATTGCAAGAGGATGAGAGGAATATATGTGCAGCTGAAGCTGGCACTAATGAGGATGTTGAGGATGAGGATATTATTTGTATAAGTCAGGCACAAGTGGAAGCAGTTCTTGGCCAAGATAAGAAGGCCATTGCCATGCCAGGGCATAGAACCAACACATCCACATCTTTTGTGTGGAATTACTTTTGCCCAAACCCTGACGTTTGTCAAGCCATTTGTAGCCTCTGTGAGACCACAGTTAGTAGAGGTAGGGACGTTAAGCAACTAGGAACCTCTACGCTATTACGTCATCTGCAGCGAGCTCATGACAGGTGTTTGATAACAGAAACTACTGCAAAAAAAATAACAAGCAGTCCAGCATTAGCTAGATGCCTTCTCTCTACTAAATCCCAGCACCGGCAATCTCCGTTGACAACACCTTCCTCCTCAATATCCTCAAGAATGATCAGTGGTAGTACAACATCCAATTTGTTAATGCTAAGTTACGGTGACTCCTCCAATTTCCAGGACACCTCAGAAGAAACTGAATCTTTGAGCACTAGGCCTGCTGCTGCTGCTGCTGGTGGATCTTCATCCCAGAAGTGGACCAAGAAGACTACTAGTAGTATACCAAAAAAACAATTGACTGTTAAAGGAACTCTTGCAAGGGGAAGCAAGTATGACAGCTCTCACCCTGTCGCACAGCGGATCACTGACGCCATGACAGCTATGCTAATATTAGATCTGCATCCAATATCCGCAACTAATGCAGTGGGATTTACACAGTTAATTGAGGTCATGTGTCCCCGGTACCAAATTCCATCTCGGTTTAATTTTACCCGAAAAGCCATTCCTCGGCTGTACCAGGACGTTAAACAGAACCTAATTATCGGCCTGCAAAATGTACCCACTATCCACTTAACCACAGATATGTGGACAAGCGGTAGTGGACAAACTAAAGATTACAGGCTCTATTTATTAACATTATTTTTACTAAAATAAAGTGAAAAAGGGTGTTTTCACACCCTTTTCACATTATTTTAGTATCACCTGTAGTTATTACAGGGCAATTGGAGTAGAATTAGTAAAATTCTACTCCAACCCCTAAGTATCACTTATTTTTAGTAAAGCAGATCGCATTTCCCATAATTGTAATGGGAAATCCGACCATAGTTACTAAAAATAAATTGTAAAAAAATACCGGGGAAAGCCCTGTGATAATAACGCCACCTGAAGGTGGCGTTCTCCAGGGTCTCCCCCAGTTACCGGGCTCCCACTCTGCTCTAACGGGGAGAGCAGAGGCGGGAGCCGGTACCAGTAATCAGCTGTGTGGTCTAAATAGACCGCAAGCTGATTACTGTAAAAAAAAGAAAAAAAAATTGAAACATTTTTGTTTTACTTACCTAACTCCTGGGACTGGTGATCAGGCCTCCGGTGATGGCTCCTCTCCGGTCAGCTGGTCTCCCACAGTGCACTGCTGCCCGGTGATCAGGTGATCGGGTCCCAGTGCAGTATGGGAGATCACCTGATCGGGAAGCCCGGAGAAGTTCACCGGAGGCCAGGAGGATGCAGGTAAGTGTAATGAAGGGAGGGGGGGGGGTCGCTGGGGGGGGGTCGCTGGGGTCCGCAATTGCGGGGGGCGGGGCTTAGCATCGGTCGGGGGTAGCAGCGACGGTGGGTAGGCGCATGCGCGGGCTCTTAGTCACAGTATTTTTTCCAAAAATACCGCGACTATAGTGCGGATGGGATCCGCACGGATAGAGATTTATCACAAACTCTGTCCCTACAAGGGATTTATAGTAAATCCCTGTGATATTGCCTGAATTCGCAATGCGAATCCACTCGGTAATATCACACTACAATCCGCATTCAATATGCGGATTGTAGTAAATAGAGCCCTACATGACTGTGACGACCCACTGGGTGGGTGAATCACCTTCAGCAGCAGCAGTATCTAGCAAACAACACCAGCTCATTCAGAGGCAGGCAACTCTGTGCATCACCGTATTCAATAAGAGGCATACTGCTGACAACCTCTTAGAAAAACTAAGAGATGTCATAGAAACATGGCTTACCCCACTTGGACTCTCCTCAGGATTTGTGATTTCTAACAATACTACAAATATAGTGAAAGCATTACAGCTTGGTGAATTCCAACACATCCCCTGTTTTGCTCACACGATAAACTTTGTGGTGCAGGGTTTTTTAAAAAAACGACAGGGGCGTTTAGGAGATGCTGTCTGTGGCCCGAAAAATTTCGGGACATTTTCGGCATTCAGCAACAGCGTGCAGGAGATTGCAGCACCTGCAAGAGCAGTTTAATTTGCCCTGCCATCAACTGAAGCAAGAAGTGGTAACGAGGTGGAACTCAACCCTGTATATGCTTCAGCGGATGGAGGAGCAGCAAAAAGCCATCCATAGCTATACGACAAGCCATGACATTGGGAGAGGAGGGGGAATGTACCTTACCCCAGCACAGTGGAGAGTACTTTCTGTCTTGTGCAAGGTGCTCAAACCATTTGAAGTTGCCACTTGTGAAGTGAGTGCTGACACTGCTAGCTTGAGTAAGGTGATTCCCCTGATTTCGCTTTTGGAAAAGCAGCTGGAGAAATTGAAGGATGGGATTAAACAAAGTGATTCCGCAAAGTATGCTGGACTGATAGATCAAGTCCTTTGTTCGCTTCGCTAGGGGGTGGCCAAGATCTTGAAATCTGATCATTATATTTTAGCAACCATTCTTGATCCTAGGTTCAAGTCATATGCTGTGTCTTTCTTTACAACTGACCCAGATCTTAAAAGAACCAAAGCGCTCCTGGTGAGCAAGTTGGCAGCTGAAGTGACACATGGCACTACGATGAAGTCTCCTCCTTCGGTTTCTCCAGCAGCAGCCAGAAAAAAATGCACCTTTTCCAAAAGACCCAGTGGTGATGCAGATAAGTCAAGTCAACAATTTTACATCTGGTCGGGTCTAAAAGATTTGCCCAACACCAGTGACACTCCTACCGTAACTCCATCTAATACGATTACCATCCAAAGAATGGTGGAGGATTACTTTCAGGACACCGTACACGTAGACATGTCACAGAGTCCCTTCGAATACTGGAAGAAAAAAAAGGCAATTTGGAGACCCTTGTATAAACTGGCTTTGCATTACTTAAGCTGCCCACCCTCCAGTGTGTACTCGGAGAGAGTTTTCAGTACAGCCGGGAACCTTGTGGGCGAACGATGAAGGAGGCTACTTCCACAAAATGTAGAAAAAATGATGTTCATTAAAATGAACTGGAAATTTCACGAGGAAAACCTTTCCCGCCAATCATGTCACAGTACAGATACTTCTGTAATGGTGGATTCCAGCGTGGATGAACTGATATTGTGTGAGGAATCGGATGATGTACACACTGATGAGGGTGAAGATGGCAATGATGGTGACATCATGCCACTGTAAACCTGTTGCCTTTAGTAGATTGGAAGATTTTTTTGTGGGGGCCCAAACAAACCAAGCACTTCAGCCACAAAGTGGCAGTACCTGTCGCTGAAATGCTTGGTTTGTTAGAGTGTGCATGTCCTTTTTAAGATCCAACATAAAGGGTGGGTGGAAGGGCCCAAGGACAATACCATCTAGCACTACCTTTCATTTTTGCCACTGCTGTGTGGCATAGTTTCATAGATGTGCTTTAAACTGTGGTGTCTGTGCCACTGCACCACTGCTCTGACGCTTGGAAATAACTCACTATTAACTCACTGCAACCCTTAGCCAATAATGGTGAAAACAATAATTTAAGCTGTGAGGTGGTCTAACTTGACTGTAAATGACTGGAAAGTAATGTTATTGAGGTAAATAACACTCAATTTATGTCATTTTAGATTTTTTTGCCAGTTTTGGCAAAAAGTCCAAATCCAGTCACCGCAGTTTGGCAAATCCAAATCCAAAGCCGGATGACGAATTAGAACCAAATCCAGCAAAAATGGTCCGGCGCACATCCCTAGTAATCGCAGGCAGGTCTGCTGCGAAGATATGCTAATGATGCCCACTACCCATATTTGCCTACTCTCCTGGGAGTCGCAGGCAGCTCCCAATTTTTCAGGGAACCCCCGCACCCCCGAAAGAGTAGGCACATCTCCCGCATCCCGCCCACTTCCTAGTGAAGTGGGCAGGATGGGGAGATTTTCCAATTTGTGGGTCCGTAGGGAGGGGGTAGGGCTAAATTACGAGAATTGCACAATTTAGCCCCATCCCCACCTCACAGATCCGTGAATCGCGGGGCTTTCCTGAAAAAGGGGATGGGCCTAATGACGGCTATAGCCAGGCTCCGCCCACCAAAGATGACAGCAGCCAGGTCCCCTCCCAGGAAGGTGCAGCAAAAAGTCAGTAAGTATGCCACTACCGCTTTCTCACATCTGTAAGACATTGCAGTCCAGCGTACACATTGGTAACATTGAATAATATCATACCCTCACTCACCATTACAGCAGCCCTGACCTGTCTCAGAAATTGAGAGTCTCATCACATGCATTGAGTACCCAAGCTGCGTATGCCATCGCAGTGGCTAATTTATGCATTCCCATGTAATGATGTTCAAACAGACTGGCACTCCTGCATTTCTCTGACTGCTCCCCTGTCACCACCCCGAAACGCTGACATCCTGTCACCAGTGTCATAACTAGGGTATATGGAGCCCAGGGCAAATGTAAAAATGGTGCCCCCCATGGTGAAAAATGGGTGTGGCCACTTAAAAATGGGGCGTGTCAACATGACACACCCCTTTATCATCACTCTGAACATTCCTTTCCATATGCACCTTAACCCCAGTAGTGTCCCTTATACAGTACCCCCAGTATGCAATGTCCCCAGTTGTGGTCCCTCTTATGCAGGCCCATAGTAGTGCCCCTTATACAGTACCCCCAGTAGTGGTCCCCCTTATGCAGCCCCCAATTAGTTCCCCTTATACAGTACCCCCAGTATGCAATGCCCCCAGTAGTGGTCCCCCTTATGCAGCCCCTCATTAGTTCCCCTTATTCAGTACCCCAGTAGTGGTCTCCCTTATACAGTGCCCCCCCTCTGAAGTGCCCCCAGTAGTGGTCCCCCTTATGCAGTGCTCCTTTATATAGTACCCCCAGCAGTAGTCCCCCCCTTATGCAGTGCCCCCAGTAGTGGTCCCCCTTATGCAGGCCCCCAGCAGTGATCCCCCCTATCCAGTGCCCCTTGTAGTTTTTCTCCCTTAGTGCCCCCAGTAGTAGTCCTCTAATAGTAAGCCCCTTATATAGTGCCCCCAGTAGTAGTTCCCCCCCTCCCGATGCAGTGCCCCCAATAGTAGGTCTCCCCTGTTGCAGTCCATAGTAGTGCCCCACCCCCAGTAGTGGTCCCCCCAGTAATGGTGCCCCCAGTAATGGTGCCCCCAGTAGTGGTCCCCCCCTGTAATGGTGCCCCCAGTAGTGCTCCCCCCCTGTAATGGTGCCCCCAGTAGTGCTCCCCCCCCTGTAATGGTGCCCCCCCGATGTGCAGACACACAAAACAAGTTAAAAAAAATAAAATAAAATACACTTACCTGAATCCACGCTCCGGCTCCAGCCACTGCTCCCGGGGCCGCACGTCAGTCCTCCCGGGCTGGCGCGCTCTGCATTATGGGAGAGACGTCATGACATCATGACGTCTCCCCCATTACCCACTGCAGGAGCCGAAAGGGAGCCGGCTCTTGCAGTGGGAGCTCAGCAGTCAATGAGAGTCTGTCTGACTCTCATTGGCTGCTAGTTAACACACACATCACTGCCGCACGGCGGTAATGTGTGTGCAGCAGCAGCAGCCAATGATAGTCTGTCTGACTCTCATTGGCTGCTGGTTAACACACACATCGCAGCCGCACGGCGGTAATGTGTGTGCAGCAGCAGCCAATGATAGTCTGTCTGACTCTCATTGGCTGCTGGTTAACACACACATCGTTGCCGCACTGGTGGTGATGTGTGTGTTACTGCACAGCCTGAGACCGCCCGCCTCCCACCCTCCTCCTGGTGCTATTAGGTAAGCGCTCAGGGGGAGGGAAGGTCTCGGCTGTGCAACAAAGGACCGGCACTGGGCGCAGGGAAGCCTAGCGCCGGTCCTTTGTAAATGTGTAACGCTGACTGCACACACTGCCTATCTAGGACGGGTCGGTACCGTGGCCGGTGGCACCCCCTGCACCGCCGGTCCTACGGCGCCGAGGGCACACGCCCTGCTCGACCCCCCTTATTACGCCACTGCCTGTCACTCACTTTGCAATGGCTTTCATAGGCAAACACAGGGGGGTTTCCATCTGCCTGGAAACCCCCTCCCCAGCACATACCATGACCACAGTTGAAATAGTAATATAATAGAATTTTACTAGTGCTACATGTTCTTCTCAGTATCACAAATGAAATAATTAGCATCATCTGTGGATCTTTTAACATGTATCAGCCAGTAATAAATAACCTGTGCACCAACTAGGAGATCTGGAAAACATGCACTGTCAGGGATGCACTACTATAGAGCCCAATATGTACATATATGTCCAGGGAAGTGCTAGGTTCTTCTGCTTCTCCTCCAGACTCCCGGACTTGCTCCAAATGAATATTAATTATATACCATAAATTTTGCACCATAAACAGGAATGTTTACCTCATATAGAATGCAGTAGTGCTATATGGCTTTGAAATCATGTATCTTAACAAATTTAATCTGCCACAACCTGTGTAATTCATGAGTGTCCCACTTTAAAGGGTTAGCATGATAAGCACAGGCAGGGTCAGATTATAGGCAGGGCGACAGGGGCGATCGTCCCGGGCCCCCCCACATAAGGGGCTCCCACACACTGTGCACTAAAATTTTTTATTCTTTTTGCAAGTTTCAATGAGAACAGGGCTGCTGTTGGTGGAGGTGCAGCTTCAGTGCAGAGCATGGAAGCTACGTGCTGAGTAACAATCACAATCTCACTCAGCCATGCTCTGGACTCCTGCTAACAGCCTGCCTTAACACTGTATTCCACCGCCTGCCTGTTAGTATGTGCCTGTCAGAGTCCAGTGGTCATAGGGAGCCCGGCACCCACTACCACTTGTCCGCAAGTGGCGAGATGTTTCAAGGGGTGGATTGCCCCACCAGGAACATGGGACTGCTCAGAAGTACCCTGACCGGCAGAGGGCCATGACCACGGGTGGGCTGGGCCAGTGGTGCAGGGTGTAAGGGCCCCTTGGCTGCACTCTGTTCTGACTCCTGATCTGAGGGCTGATGATAGCGGGAGGAGCAAGATTTCAGACCGGAGACAGGCTACTAAGCCTGCCTGCCTATGATCTGCAGTTTGAGTCAGCAGGATTGCTGAATGGAGCTGAGTTGCGGTTGTGTTAACCAGGGGCGTATCTATCCATTGGCCAGGATGGCACTCTCCAGGGGCGCCGGCTGAAGGGGGGGCGCTGCTTGGCGGAGACACCCGCAGCCACAGAGTAGATACGTCCTTGTGCTTTACATAACCCCCCACCTGCTCCAGCAGCTCCTGTCCCTGGGCCCGGGCCGATGTGTTCAGACCAGGGGGCAGAGGGGGTGTTAAGCTGGGAGCCTCCCGTCTGCCCCCGCCCCTCACTCTGAAATTGTGTCAGCTCACCACAGCTTTGCCAGGAAGTAGAGGGTGGGAGCTTAATTTTGAGTGACAACATGTACTAATCAATGGCAGCTCTCGCTGCAGGACTCCCGTTCAATCAGCAGATTGCTTCTGGCAGTCACTAGTTTAGGCTGCATGTAAGCAGGAGCTGAAGCCATGTTGACTGGGGTGTGTATGTGTGTAGCAGGGTGCTTGTGAGTGATATATACAGTATACGGCTCTGAGCCCAGTACAGAACTGATATAGGCCTACCTTTTTCTCTGTATTCTTTATGGTATCCTAGGTATGCTGGCTTAGTCCTCATGTTGTGTGCAATCTCTGCATGTGTCTCCATTCTGGGTCAGCACTGCCAAACTTATTCAGGTGCTTAAACTCCCCATCACCTGATGAGTGTTCTCTCCTAACAGTGCAGGGTAAATCACCAACCATAGTCATAATGAAATAATGACACAGAGACTTATATAAGGGGAAAGGAAGGTCAGCTTTATTTATTTTTAAACTAATTAAACTATTTAATGTATAACTGAACTAACTAATAGAATAAGAAAGAAAGACAGACAAAGTATGGTGGCGCAGAAAGAACGGCCCCACAATGCAAGATCACCAACTGCATACTCACATCGATCTTCTAAATGGGAGGCGAGCAGCCAGCCCATTACCACACCCAAGGTATCCACCTCCCACCCCAATGACACGACGTGAGGCTCACCTGGTTAGGTGGTTGCCCGCTGACCCCAGTAGGGTAAAATCAGCCTAAGCCATGTATTGGAAGGGAGAGCACCTCAAGCTCCAAAGAGCTTGAGGTGCTGCTACCGTTCTTTCCCGCCACAAGAAAAGCCGACACCAAACAACTCAATGAATAAGGGAGGGAGGGAGGGCGGGAAACAGCCAACCAGAGAAATTTCTATATAATGGCTGCCAAGCAGCAACTCTGTAATAGCACTGACCCACCCTCTGCCAATCCTATAGGCTAACCAAACCTAACCACACCCCACAACACTACCTCACTAAACAACTAGCCCCTTTTTGTCTAGAGGCCGACACCCACAGGCTCGGGTGTTTAATTTAACTCCTTGCATATGAAATGCACTCTGTCCTAATAAACTCCCCATCGCCTGATGAGTGTTCTCTCCTAACAGTGCAGGGTAAATCACCAACCATAGTCATAATGAAATAATGACACAGAGACTTATATAAGGGGAAAGGAAGGTCAGCTTTATTTATTTTTAAACTAATTAAACTATTTAATGTATAACTGAACTAACTAATAGAATAAGAAAGAAAGACAGACAAAGTATGGTGGCGCAGAAAGAATGGCCCCACAATGCAAGATCACCAACTGCATACTCACATCAATCTTCTAAATGGGAGGCGAGCAGCCAGCCCATTACCACACCCAAGGTATCCACCTCCCACCCCAATGACACGACGTGAGGCTCACCTGGTTAGGTGGTTGCCGCTGACCCCAGTAGGGTAAAATCAGCCTAAGCCATGTATTGGATGGGAGAGCACCTCAAGCTCCAAAGACAGATGGCGACTGCTACCGTTCTTTCCCGCCAACAGCGGTTCCCAGCTAAGAACCGCACCACCACCATACCCTAATCTACAACACCTTGACTTCTTCTAACTAACTCCTCAATAACTCCATTCCAATGCACCATCCATCCTTTAAAGAGGACATCAGTGGACCTAATCAAAGCATGTAAAAGGACCACTACTCCAAAACCCTGGACACTGCAACCCACAGCCAGGTTTATCCATCTTCTGACCACCTACAGGGTCCCAGGAGACAAAACCAGTTCTCCAACTCACAGCCAGGTTTATCCATCTTATGACCACCTACAGGGTCCCAGGAGACAAAACCAGCTCTCCAGACCTGCTGTGGAATGATATCAAACCACAAAACTCTGCAATAGGGGGGCACATGGCAATGATCATCCCCAAATGAGCTGAAATGGAACACTGCAAAAGCCCTAAAACATCTAACCCTCTCCAAAACTGGAATAAATTCTGAATATTAAATAAATACACAACAAAAACACAAATAGGAAAGAAAAGAGTAGCAAAGACAGAAGCCTAATAGAGGAAGAGAGAGGGAGGGCGGGGAGGGGTGATCCTAACTTGACCTGAGGCAAAACACAAAATGTCCACCAGCCGGCATGCAGCCAAAGTTATAAACTAGTGGTAAAACAAAATTCCTCAGGACCCCCAAATATGACGAGTAGCTAGTCCTCAATTTAGGATGTAAAGCAAAATTTTTACCGAAGTCTAAGGTACGTTTTTAAGCACTAGACTTTCCTCAGCTCATGGCCTAACTGTGATCAACGGAAAAAACCCAACGCAATAGTCAATGCAGCTGCACTGATCTGGACTCTAAAACCGAAAAACTTCCGAAAAAACTTGTAATAACCATGCAGGAAGACACAAATAGAGTGGGCGCTGACCAACAGGAGGAGCAGGGATCAACTTGTCCCACCCCCTTCAAAGCTCTCTTGACCAAGAAACACTTTGAAAGGTCCTCCAGGCCCAAGATACAGAAAAAATTGGGACAGGCCTACATCATTACCACTATAGCACTGGACTTGTCCCAATGCAAACAAGCTCTACGCAAAAGCAAGAATAAGCTTTCAACTGTTCTTACCTCGGCTCCCTCTATGTGCCAAAATGCAACGCCATGCCCACCAAGCAACCTGATAAATTGCATCGTCCTGGGAGCTAAGGACTGATATGTTAGCCCCTCCATGCTGGATCGATAATATGCTGTACAGCAGAAGGCAAAAATCGCTGATCTAACTAGGCTAGCAGGGCCAAACCGCAAAAATGCAACTAAATCAAAATGCGACAAGGCATACGCAAGCATGTTCTAACACCAGGGGTATGCCTGGCCCGAAATGGACTATTAGAACAATGTACGGCTTCATCCAGGTCCTCCCATACGAAAAAACTATGGCTGCTGTTCGCTATGTCCAGAAACTGCAGTTATATTTCCATCCCGAGTGGGAGCACCATTCTCTGGAACCACAGCCTCTGAAAGAGAAACAAAAACCAAAAGAAGAACAGGACCAGCTATTGTAGACCTAACACTATCCTACAAAGGAGTGTAAGAATATTGCCCGCATTTGTAGCAGTATTAGGGCTCCCTTCATGGAATATCATAAGGGGGGGGGGGGCTGCGGTTACCACTACTGCCAACGGGGTCAAAGTGTATTATATGGTGTGGTGTGACCAGTGCAAATTTCCGAGAAAAGTAGGTTCAGGAACTGAGTGGCGCTACTGGGGGAGGAGCTGCTGTGTAGAGAGTGTTGTGTTCATCATCAGTGTTATCACTATACACTGTGCATACTCAGTAATATCATACAGAGCAGTGTGCTCATCATCAGTGTGATAACTATACCCTGTCTATACTCAGCACTATTATACAGAGCAGTGTATCTTACCTTAGTGGTGTAACTATACAATGTGCACACTCAGCATTTTTATACTCAGTACCATCATACAGAGCAGTGTGCACACCTAAGTGTTACCACTATACACCGTGTTAACTCAGTACTACTATACAGAGCAGTGTTACAACTACACACTGTGTATACTCAGTGCTCTTATACAGAGCGCTCACCTCAGTGTTATCACTATGCCGATAGCAATATAAATAAGTATATGTAAAAAACTATATGTAATATGTTCTATGAGATCCCATTTATGAGACATTTTACCACAGTATTCGATATTCCACTGTGGGTCCTGTAATGTATGTATTTCTCCTAACAATCAAGCCAGAAAAATTTAAGAAATCACATCTTATGCCACTACACAAATGTTTAAAAATGTAAGATTTTATTACGTGCAACAGTACCAATTGTATTATTTAATCAAATGTTTGTGGCCTCCAATATATTTGAAAAACCACAAGGAGATTCCGAGACAGATAGGTAGAACACCTGCGGAATATTAAAACAGGTGTTGCCAACCATTCCCTCAAAAATATCAAAAGCATTATAGGGATTAAAAAGATTGAAGGCAATTGGCGTACAAAAGGTACTGATACATTTTTAGTGAAGGCAGACATGAAATTCATATACGAAATTAAAACACTACAGCCGTGGGGTTTAAATACAGATATCGAACTAAAGTGGTTTTTATAGTTTTTAACATTTTTAAATGGTTTTGATTCATATAATAACATGATTTAAAATAATTTTTATATTGTGTTTTTATCTGGTTATTTTATAGATCTTATTACTGTTTACATACATATATGCACTTTTATTATAATTGATATGCAGTTTTATATTTATTGTTTATAATACCAAAGCCGTTTGCTATATACTAATTGTATTAGAGAATTACCTATTTTGCATTTTTATCAAAATAGTGAACTCATGTTATACAATGATGTCCCCAGGGTAGTTATTTCCAGTGGACGGACAAGTGCTGGCACACAGAGGTACACCCTGACTTGTCCAGTACTTTGCCGTAATGTTAGACCTAGTGCTCTGTGGTTTGCGTCATGTGCTCCATGGCATTGCACACACACCGAGTCCCCCGCCACCACTTCATGTCCGTGGGTCATGTGGCCGACAGTATGCATTCCATTACTAGGCACACAGGAAGCGTCCTCGAGTTACAGGAAGTGATGATTATCACTAACAAAAGGGCACTATGGCTTGCTATATAACGTAGTAGATGAGGATACAGCGTACCTAATTAGCGGTGAGCTTATATATTAGTACTTTGGATGTGTAGAGGTTTATTTTTATTTATACCTGTCCGCACACGAGACAGGAAATGGGCGGAGACTTGAATCCCTATAAAGACCTGATCCTGGTCTGATATACAAACACGCCTAGAAAAAGACCTATAGGTTGAAACGCATTGGTGGAGTATTTTGGTACAGCTCAGTAGGGGGAGCTAATGAAAATTTCCCCTATATGTATTGATTTGTACCTTTTATAAAAAGGACTTATATGGTATGCAACCATTTATCATGTGTATTTTATGTTGCAATAAATGATTTACTGCTTAACACTATGGATGTGTTCGCCTTATATTTTTTATGACATCTTTACAAGAGACAATAGAATATTAAGGGACACATAGTATTGAAAACTGCTTTTTTGGAGGATTCAAGTTTGGATTACTTTATGACTTTCTGAATCATATTATAGTATTGGTGACAGCACAAATTATCTTCCTATGAAAAACGTGACTATATATCATAGATCTTATATTCGTATCTTTGAAACTATATGTATTTATCCTCACCCGTTAATTCTGGGTTGTGGTGTACCTTTTTATGGTAAAGCACTTGGACCTTTTTATTTTTTAAGAATTTGTATCTTGTAATCTGGTGTTAATCACTTAGGTATTAAGCAGCCTTCCTTCAGTGTGAGTGCACAAGTGTGTATTTATAATGTGTATACTCTGTACTATAATACACAGCAGTATGCATACCTCAATGTAATCACTACGCACTGTGTATACTCTGTACCATTATACATAGTAGTGTGTACAGCTCAATGTAATCACTACGCACTGTGTATACTCTGTACCATTATACATAGTAGTTTGTACAGCTCAATGTAATCACTACGCACTGTGTATACTCTGTACCATTATACATAGTAGTGTGTACAGCTCAATGTAATCACTACGCACTGTGTAT
Organism: Taudactylus pleione; assembly: GCA_031769625.1. Lineage (NCBI taxonomy): Eukaryota > Metazoa > Chordata > Amphibia > Anura > Myobatrachidae > Taudactylus > Taudactylus pleione. Next base: position 16,606,389 of record JAUIMM010000350.1, on the reverse strand, counting down.
ACTCTGTACCATTATACATAGTAGTGTGTACAGCTCAATGTAATCACTACGCACTGTGTATACTCTGTACCATTATACATAGTAGTGTGTACAGCTCAATGTAATCACTACGCACTGTGTATACTCTGTACCATTATACATAGTAGTGTGTACAGCTCAATGTAATCACTACGCACTGTGTATACTCTGTACCATTATACATAGTAGTGTGTACAGCTCAATGTAATCACTACGCACTGTGTATACTCTGTACCATTATACATAGTAGTGTGTACAGCTCAATGTAATCACTACGCACTGTGTATACTCTGTACCATTATACATAGTAGTGTGTACAGCTCAATGTAATCACTACGCACTGTGTATACTCTGTACCATTATACATAGTAGTGTGTACAGCTCAATGTAATCACTACGCACTGTGTATACTCTGTACCATTATACATAGTAGTGTGTACAGCTCAATGTAATCACTACACACTGTGTATACTCTGTACCATTATACATAGTAGTGTGTACAGCTCAATGTAATCACTACGCACTGTGTATACTCTGTACCATTATACATAGTAGTGTGTACAGCTCAATATTATCACTACACACTGTGTATACTTTGTACTATTATACACAGCAGTATGCACACCTCAATGTTATCACTACACACTGTGTATATTCTGTACTATCATACATAGCAGTGTGTACTGCTCAATGTTATCACTACATACCGTGTATACTCTGTACTATTATACACATCAGTATGCACACCTCAATGTTATCACTACACACTGTGTATATTCTGTACTATCATACATAGCAGTGTGTACAGCTCAATGTTATCACTACATACCGTGTATACTCTGTACTATCATACACAGCAGTATGCACACCTCAATGTTATCACTACATACCGTGTATACTCTGTACTATTATACACAGCAGTATGCACACCTCAATGTAATCCCTACACACTGTGTATACTCTGTACCATAATACATAGTAGTGTGTACAGCTCAATGTTATCACTAAACACTGTGTATATATTGTACTATCATACACAGCAGTGTGTACACCTCAATGTTATTATCACTACACACTGTGTATATTCTGTACTATTATACACAGCAGAGTGTTTACCACCAGTGATCCCTCAGTGAGGATAATTAAATATATTTATACAATGGAAAGAAGGAAGACAGGACAGAAATGCAGGCAGAGATATAAATAAATGGGAAAAGAAAAAGGCAGAATACAGGGTATAAGAACAGTGAAAACATGCAGAAGGGCAGAGAGAAGGAGATGGAAAGACAGAGAGAAGAAATAGAAGTAGGCAGAGATAATAAATAGAAGTATAAATCACATAAAGTGAAGTTTTCCTGTCACTAGCACAGCACCTGTCACAAGCACAGCACCTGTCACTAGCACAGCACCTGTCACTAGCACAGCACCTGTCACTAGCACAGCACCTGTCACTAGCACAGCACCTGCTCAAACAGCCGACCAGAGAAATTTCTATAAAATGGCTGCCAAGCAGCAACTCTGTAATAGCACTGACCCACCCTCTGCCAATCCTATAGGCTAACCAAACCTAACCCAACCCAACAACACTACCTCACTAAACAACTAGCCCCTTTTTGTCTAGAGGCCAACACCCACAGGCTCGGGTGTTTAATTTAACTCCTTGCATATGAAATGCACTCCGTCCTAATTCTGTACCTATATTTCGCTATGTTGTTGGTGTGTTTGTACCACACATTTGACCTTTTTATTTATTTTAGATCTATATGTCATTTATTTATGTCATTGATAACTTAATATGTGTTAAAATGTGAAATGTTCGGCATGTTGTCATCAAATAGGAAAGAGAGAGAGAGAATGAATATGAATGAATCTATCTAGTTTCATATGTAGTGGGAAAGGAAGCATCTTTATAATTTTTTTTATTTATTGGAAAATATGTGTGTGGGGGGGTGCCAGCTCGTTACTTTGCCAGGGGTGCTCGGATCCCTAGATACACCCCTGGTGTTAACTGCCAGGTATGACTCAAAAACATAGAGTGCAGCTCCATCTCTTAGCTGTTGCTGAAGTGTCCCTTGGCTGGCTCTGCCTCCTCCGGCTCCTTCACATTTGGCACAACTAGTGCAGCTGCAGCAGCGCTGACAGAGTGCACTGTACAGTCTAAGAAATCCCCTCTGTTACCTACCGGTTGGAGGGTGGGCTGCCACTGGAGACACCAGTAGAGATGGCTAGTGAGTGAGTGTCTCGATACACTGACTCGAATCATTCAGATGAGTGAATGATTCGAGTCACTCACTGTTTGATGTGTCGAGACACCCACCTCCCTAGCCTCTCTCTCAGTGGGAGCCTAAGTCAGTGGCAGCTTCACCCCCTACACTGCTGATCCGGCCCACCTGATCATACTTCTGCACTGTCAGTGTGCAGAAGCGTGATCAGGTCGGATGGATCAGCACAGCAGTGTAGGGGACATGACTCACTCTGAGTCGCGCAGCTACAGCCAGGGCTCGGGCAGTGCACTGACTCAGGAGAGTCAGTGCAGAACCCTGAGCTGCAGTGCTGGGCTGCGGAGGGAGGAGCTGTCAGAGACTCACTCAGAGTCGCTGGCACGTCTGCTTCCTACAGCTCTAAAGAGCCGTGTCTCGAGACACTTCACTGAGTTGAGCCATGTGGCTCAACTCAGTGCTGTGATTCGCGCCGCCCATCTCTAGACACCAGGGCTAGTATTGGGCTTATATTGTCAGTAGACATTCCTGTTTACATCTTACCCCGTTTTATGATTGGCTGAGCCACTGCCTGGTAAAAAAAAAAATTACTTACCTGACTCCAGGGACCGGTGATCGGGCCACCGGTGATGTCTCCCCTCCGGTCAGCTGGTCTCCCACAGTGCACTGCAGCCCGGTCATCAGGTGATCGGGCCCCAGTGCAGTTTGGGAGATCACCTGACCGGAGGAATGGAGACCATCACCGGAGGCCTGGAGCATGCAGGTAAGTGTAAGTAAGGGAGAGGGTTGTCGCGGGGGGCAGGGCTTAGCACCGGGGGCGGGGCTTAGCTCCAGTGGGGGATAGCAGCGGCGGGTGGGCGGTGCATGCGCGGGCACTTAATCATGGTATTTTTTACGAAAATACCATGATAAGGCTCCGAAGGGGATTCGCAGGGACAGAGCTTTATCGCAAGCTCTGTCCCTGCAAGGGATTTGTAGTAAATCCCTGTGATATTGCCTGAATTGGTAATATCACACTACAATCTGCATTACCAATGCGGATTGTAGTAAATAGAGCCCATGATGGTATTTTAATTCCTAAAGTTTTGTTATCCTGTTATCAGTCTAGAATAAAAATAAGTGGTCCAGAAGAACTGTTAGTGATAGAGTATTCTGAATCTTCAGTGTTCCAGGTGATTGCAGTCTAGTGATCTTCTATTTCCACTCAAAAAACAGAAAACCAAAGAATAACAATAGGTGCACAAGCATCAGAGACGATTTCCCTTTGTGCTCACACTCACCTACCACGGTGAGATACAGTATGTACATCAAAAGGTTTCTTTGATAATCCTTAATCTGTTTAAGGTGCATAAATGGACTCCACTACTTTGCACTTTCCATTCTTAGGTGTCTTAAAGAAAAACACTAACCTAATATTAGCTGGACACGTTCATCAAATGGTATCTTTTCACTGGTCCACTGCAGGGCCAGACTGGCTATCTGGCACTTCTGACAAATGCCAGAAGGGCCAATGACCAGATGGGACAGTCTGGATTCCGCAGCACTGTCCAAGCAGCACAGCCTCCCTCCTGGCAAACTGTCTGCAGCTCCTCCTCCTTGTGAAGCTATCCTCAGCACCTCCTCCCCCCCGACAGTTTCCTCAGCTCCGCCTCCTTCCAACACACCCACTCTGTCCTCCGCCCTGCCTCCCTGCTGACAGTGGGCCTGATTCAGACCCGATCACAAGCGTTGAGCGCTCGCAACCGGGTCAATGGTGGCCCAGAGTGCATGCGCACGACGTTGCCGGCTCCGCCATGCGCATACGCGAGACCCGGATAGCGACGGGCAATCAGTCGCTCCGGGTCTCGCACCAAAGGGGGCGTGCTGTCGATGTTGAGTGACAGCACGCCCCCTTTGGTGGGCAGGCCGGGGGGGTGGCTGCCCAGACGGAGGCGTTCCCATGAGAACGCCTACCGTTTGGGGCCGGCCCCACTGACATCACAAGTGATGTCAGTGGAGAGATTTCGGCTCTGTTAGAGCCGAAATCTCTCTGGGGCTTGTGGCAATGAGACCCTACCACAAGGGTCTCGTCGCATGCCCGATGGTCGCGATGGTCTTGACCATCATCATGACCGCTCGCTATAGCTGTGGGTGGTCACCCACAGCTATGCGAGCAGCCAGGAGGCCGTTCTTAAAAAAAAAAAGATCGGCCCTGATTCAGAGCGAGCGCTTTATCAGAGCGACCGGCTCTGAATCAGGCCCAGTGTGTGCACGCATGGGGAGAAAAATGCTGAGGCAGCTCAGGTTTGTGCTGATGAGGATACCATCTGGGACCATACTGAGCATGGGCGCCAATCAAAGATGTGTGTGTGTGTGTCCCTGCTGGGTTCTGAGTCACCACGGAGAGCCCACTGCCTGCCAGGAGATAGGGAGGAGGAGAAGCAACCAGTCTCAGGCAACACTGATCAAAGGAGTGCCCTGTTTCATGCAGAGTGTGGGGGGATGGGGAGGAGGAGATGCAACTAGCCTCTGTCAGCACAGGTGGACTGAGAGGTACTGTAACTGGGGCAAAGTAGTGTCTGTGATGTGCAGGTAGTTTGATGTGCAGGGTATGGGAGAGGGAAGCAGGTAGTGTGAGGTGCAGTGGATGGGGGAGGGAATCAAGTAGTGTAAGGCGCAGGGGGTGGGGGGAAGCAGGTAGTGTGAGGCACAGGAGGAGGGGGAGGGAAGCAGGTAGTATGAGGTGCAGGGGATGGGGGAGGGAAGCATGTAGTATTGGGCACAGGGGGTGGGGGAAAGCAGGTAGTTTGAGGCACAGGAGGAGGGGGAGAGAAGCATGTAGTGTGAGGCACAGGGGATGGGGGAGGGAAGCATGTAGTGTGAGTTGCAGGGGGTGGTGGAAAGCAGGTAGTGTGAGGCGCAGAGGGTGGGGAAGCAAATCAGGTAGTGTGAGGTGCAGGTAGTGTGAGCTTCAGGGGGTTGGGGAGGGAGTCAGGTATTGTGAGGCACAGGGGGTGGGGGAGGGAAGCAGGTAGTGTGAGGCACAGAGGGTGGGTTAGGAAAGCAGGTAGGGGGCTGCAGGGGGTGGGGGAGGGAAGCAGGTACTGTGATGTGCAGGGGGTGGGGGAGGGAAGCAGGTTCTGTGATGTGCAGGGGGTGAGTGAGGGAAGCAGGTAGTGTGAGGTTCAGGGGGTGAGAGAGGAAAGTAGGTAGTGAGAAGTGCAGGGGGTGGGGGAGGGAAGCAGGTAGTGTGAGGCAGAGACGTCACTAGGGTTGGTGTCACCTGGTGCTGTAACTCATGGTTTCACCCCCCCCCCCCAAAAAAAAATCAGGAACAAGGTGCGCTGATCTGCGCTCTCTCTCCCCCCACCAGTCCAGTACTCAGCACTGCAGTTCTTCTCTCAGAATGCCAGGTGGCACCATTCAGGCGTGATGACTTCATACACTACTTTCTGGGTAGAGAGAACTAACTGGGCCAAAATGCTGCTGGTGCCAGTCCGTCCTCACCGCCCCCACAGCGGGGGTGGTAACGGGGAGGGGACTGGTGGACGGGGATAGATTGGGATGAAAAACCAGCCCGGGAAGTTTATGGAAGCAGCCCCAATGAGGACAGGGTCTGTGAAGAGGGGTGGGAGCACTCCTCCTTTAGGCTAATGCCGCTACAATGCCCTTCCCAGGTGTAATGTACAAGGTCTGAGACGCCCACTTTCAGGGCCTGATTCAGAGCCGGATGCTCTGACAGAGTCGGCCTTCTGTTTTTTTAGAGCGGCCTCCTGGCCACTCGCATAGCTGTGGGTGACCACCCACAGCTATAGCGAGCGGCCAGAAAGATGGTCGCGATGGTCAAGACCATCGCGACCATCGAGCTTGCGACGAGACCCTTGTGGTAGGGTCTCGTTGCCGCAAGCCCTAGAGTGCTTTCGGCTCTAACAGAGCTGAAAGCCTTCCCACTGACATCACAAGTGATGTCAGTGGGGCCGGCCCCAGACGGTAGGTGTTCCCATGGGAATGCCTCCGTTTGGGCAGCCACTCCCCCGGGCCGCCCACCAAAGGGGGCGTGCTGTCACTCAACATCGACAGCCCGCCCCCTTTGGTACGAGACCTGGAGCGACGGTTTGCCATTTGCTATCCGGGTCTCGCACATGCGCACGACGGAGCCGGCACCGTCATGCGCATGCGCACTGGGCCACCATCGACCCACTTGCGAGCGCACAGCACTCGCGAGCGGGTCTGAATCAGGCCCTCAGTGTCTACTGATGCTGCAATCTTGCTTTGTGCATCTTTAGATGTCGCTATCGGTCCACCATTTAAACTTTTACCAGCCCTATGCTACCAGTAGATCATCCATCTGAGTATGGCCTCCAGTGTGAGCAATTTCACTCTCTCTACACAACCACTTTCACTAACACCGCCATACTAAGTTAATCTCCATCTAATTAACCAACCTCCTGTAAACACCTATGAAGGCCCAACACATTTCTAATACACTACACTACTTGGTGCGTGCATCTGCAATGCAACTCTGTACAAACACCATCAGGACGTATGCACGGTGCAACTCAGTCTCATGCTCAGAAGAAAAATGACACAAGAATGAAAAAATGTGGCCCCCACAGAAATAGAAACAAACATATTGGCCCCACATGAAAAAATAATACACATTGGCCCTTGACAGGAAAAAAACATTGGTCCCTATGAGAAAAAAAAAACACAACAGCTGCCACAGGGAAGAACACACATTAGCCTATACAGGAAAAAATTGAATCAGTGGTTGCCCCCGCAGGAAAAAATAAAACAAACATTGATTCCCACTCAGTCTCCTAGAGAAGTCTGAGTGACCTCATGCTGGGCTGTCACCAATAGCTGCGGAGCTAATTTCAGGAGACGAGCCTCCAGTCGCTCCAGAAAGTCCAGGCCAGTGAGTTTCTCACTATCTCCCTCCAAAGAGTCCAGACCAGACCAGTGGGTTGGAACTTAGGGGGCGATTCAGACCCACTCGCTAGGCTGCGTTCGATCGCAGTCGGACGATTATTGCAAACTGCGCATGTGTAAAAGACGCAGTGCGCGTGTGCGAACCAGTCACTGCGATTGGGAGACGACTGCTCTCAAGCACATAGCCAGCCCGCTAGGTTGAGTGACAGAACAGGCTGTTTGTGGGTGGTGACGGGACGGACAAGGGAAACGGTGGTGTCGATGTGCAAACACAGGCGTGTCAGTGCATTTTAACACCATTTAAAGGGTGTGTATAATTAAGACGCAGCGTCAGCATACACGTCATATGAGAGAAATAAAGACAGCGGTACTCGCAGAGCTTGCGGTAGGCTAAGGTCTACCTCAAGCACTGAGTGTAGGTTCGATGTCGCCCGATGGTACCAATGTTCTCATACACTTCCTGGAGATGATGTGCACAAGTGGGCGTCTTTACTCCAGGCTGGTGGGCATCTAACTTCACCCAGTGATCGCACGTTAAGACATAGGAGGCGTCCTAATGTCCGTGCGATTGCGGAATTTGGATAATTTCTTTCCTTAAGGCTGCGTGCGAACGCAGCCTAGTGAGCGGGTCTGAAACAGACCCTTAGTCCCGCTCCCTCTCTCACTCAGCCGAGCACCCAGCACCTTATCACTGTCCTCTGCCCTCTTCACCTCAGCACCTTTCTCTGTCCCATCTTCTGCCCCTTACCACCATTCTCAGCCACTCATCACCTTCCTCAGCCCCTCATCACCATCCGCAGCGCCTCATCACCTTCCTCAGCCTCATCACCTTCCCCAGCCCCTGTCTTTCAGCCTCACCATTTCTCAGCCCTGTGTCTTCAGCTTTAAACCTACCTCCATGACACTAATAGCTGCAGTGTCAAGAAATGTAATTTTATCAGGGCCGTATCTATAATGGGTGCATGATGTGCGGTGCACACCGGCCCCTGCACCCATATAATTTTAACTTATCTCTTGGGAGTCCCAAGTCAGCGGTATCAGCACTACAATCGCCTGGGAAATGGCCACCGCTGGCATATTCCCAGCATATTGTGCATGCACAGTAGACTCTGCGTACAGACTAGTGCCCAGAGTCTACTGCTGTGGCGCTGTGCCCTCAATAGGCTGAGCGCTGCCGGCCGCCAGAGAGAGGAGGGGGCCTAGGACAGATTCTGCACACGGGCCCCCTCCTTTCTTAATACGCCCCTGAATAGTGTGTGTATATGTATACATATATATATATACACACACATACATATACACACACACATTATATATATTATACACACATATATTTTATATATATATATAAATATATATATATATATATATATATATATATAAATCAGCGAGCATCACAGGGACTTCCATATAATATTGAGTCTAATACACTGCCATATAATACAGAGGGCATGCCATATGATACAGAGAGCATCGCAGTGAGTGCCGTATAATACAGAGAGCATCGCAGTGAGTGCCGTATAATACAGAGAGCATCGCAGTGAGTGCCGTTTAATTCAGAGAGCATCGCAGTGAGTGCCATATAATACAGAGAACATCGCAGTGAGTGCCATATAATACAGAGAGCATCGTAGTGAGGGCCTGATTTAGAGCCGGACGCTATTTGCGGACGCTCGTTCAGAAAAAGGGGCTGGCTATTTAAATTGAGCGCTCGCTCTTTGTGGTCTGTTGACGCCTCCATGTCTGAGCGAGCGAACGAAACATGCGCTCGCTATTTTGTAAAGACGCCCCTTGGCCGCTCGCATCATACGTCATCTCCGCTATTTATTTGATTAATCGAGTACATCGAAAGGCGTATGAACTGCTTGCTATTCTTGTGGTAGCATTTTCCTACCACAATCATGCGAGCAGTTCAGGCTAAGAGACAACCAAGTGATGTGGTCGATGACGCTGCTTTGTTAATTATGCACACCCATAAAACGCCCGTTTTGACCTTTAAGCACGCCTGCGTTCGGATCTCCACTCCCCGTTTTCAAGCACCTTCCCCTGTTACCACCCACAAACACCTCATCCTGTCACTCAAATTAGCAGGCATTCGCTATTTTGCGAGCACACGATTTCCGACCACACTGACTGGTTGGCGCATGCGCATTACGACCCATACGCATGCGCAGATGTGCAAACATCGCTTGGAGCGAAGGAGCGGCCGCTTACAAGCGGCTCTGAATCAGGCCCTGAGTGCCGTTTAATACAGAGAGCATCGTAGTGAGTGCCGTATAATACAGACAGCATTGCAGTGAGTGCCGTATAATACAGAGAGCAATGCAGTGAGTGCCATATAATACAGAGAGCATTAAGTGACTGCCATGTAAAGAGTAGTGAGTGCCATATAATACATACCGTCATATAGACCATCAGTGCCCACCAGACAGTATAATGCACTAAGCATCCAAGTGGCCACCGTACACTACAAAGTACACTGCAATAGTGCCATATAATACAGAGAAGGCCAAAGACCACAACAAAATACAGAGGACATCACACCCACACACTATGGGGGTCATTCAGACCCGCTCGCGAGCAAAGGACGCTCGCAAGCAGGTCGATGTTCCCCCACTGCGCATGCGCACGATGGAGGGAGCTCCGTCGTGCGCATGCGCGAGACCCGGTGAGCGACGGGCTCTCCATCGCTCCGGGTCTCGCACCAAAGGGGGCGTGCTGTCGATGTTGATTGACAGCACGCCCCCTTTGGTGGGTGTGCTGGGGACGTGCCTGCCAGACGGAGGCGTTCCCATGGGAACGCCTACCGTCTGAAGCTGGCCCCACTGACATCACTAGTGATGTCAGTGGGAGTGATTTTGGCTCTGATAGAGCCAAAATCGCTCCTGGGCTTCCGGCAGCGAGACCCTCCGGCAGAGTCTCCGTCGCAAGCCCGATGGTCGCGATGGTCAAGACCATCGCGACCATCATCATGGACGCTCGCATATGCTGTGGGTGGTCACCCACAGCTATGCGAGCGGCCAGGAGGCCGCTCCATTTTCATGGAGGAGGGCACTGATTCAGAGCGAGCGCTCTGGTCAGAGCATCCGGCTCTGAATCAGGCCCTATGGCCCCTGAAATGGGATAAGTTAGATAGCAAGCTGCTGGCAGATGTAAGGGCCTGATCATGGTTAGATGGTATTTCGCAGCTGCAAGGAAGTGGCTTTGCAATACTGTATAGCAAATATGTATATACTGCAGTAGGCTTCTTTAAGAAGCAGACGACTCCTGACAGCATGAGCGATCTGAGTGCAGGGTCTGTAGACGCTGCCTCGGATCCCCATCGCAACTATCGGTCTCGATGGCAGCAACACCTGCCAGACTAAGTAAGCTCCAGCTACATATATACATACAAACGCACACATACAGGGCTGCCATCAGGGGGGGACAGTAGGGACTACTGTCCCGGGCCCGGAGACACCGGACAGAAAGGGGGGGCCCGGCCCACTTCTACCATCCACCCGCCCGGCGCCGCTACTGTTGCTGAATGAGGCTCCGCTCCCTAACCCACCCTTCCTTGTCCCCAATGTGAAAGGAGCCTGCCGCCCGCCGCGAACGAGGTGCCAGCTGTCCACCCCTTCTGGCGATGTAACCTTATTGTACATCGGCAGATGGGGCGGACAGGCCACCCATTCATGGCGAGCGGCGGGCTCCGTGTCCTTATCCGGTGTGCGTGACATCATTACGTCACAGCACGGGGCGCACTAATGAAGAAGAGGAGCCACTTCCACATGATCATCAGCCTGGACCTGGAGGAAAAGGGTAAGGCAAGATTTATATACTGTCTGGCTAGGGGATAAGGGGGCTGCAAGAACATAGGGCCTGATTCAGACCCGCTAGCGAGCGCTAAGCGCTCGCAAGTGGGTCGATGGTGGCCCAGTGCGCATGCGCACGACGGAGCCGGCTCCGTCGTGTGCATGCGTGAGACCCGGATAGCGACGGGCAAGCCGTCGCTTCGGGTCTCGTACCAAAGGGGGCGTGCTGTCGATGTTGAGTGACAGCACACCCCCTTTGGAGGGGGGCCGGGGGTGTGGCTGCCCAGACGGAGGAGTTCCCATGGGAACGCCTACTGTCTGGGGCCGGCCCCACTGACATCACAAGTGATGTCAGTGGGAGAGATTTCGGCTCTGTTAGAGCCGAAAGCACTCTAGGGCTTGCGGCAACAAGACCCTACCACAAGGGTCTCGTCTCAATACCCGATGGTCACGATGGTCTTGACCATCGCGACCATCTTCCTGGCCACTTGCTATAGCTGTGGGTGGTCATATATATATATATATATATACACTCACATATATACATATATAGATATATACACACAGTACATATATATATAGATATATATATAATATATATATATCAAGAAATGGATGGGTACAGCGCCACAACCTGTATATCTTACTGAGTGAACCAAGTATAGTGTATATACAATATAGTTTATAGCAACTGGGCCTATTAGTGTTCCGGCGTCAGCTCTGAGTCAATAGTGTAATACCAGTGTGAGTATTTTAAAGACAGTGAAAAAAGTGAATTGACAATCAGGCGACTAGTTTGCTATATGTGTTTAACCATAAATGGTAAATGATACAATATAACCCAAATGAGTTATTAATTTCAAGTGCAGTGTTAATCTGATTATAACTCAAAACATATAGGAGAGTGTACTCCAGGCTAAATAATAAATAAAGTATACCAATTTATAGGTAACAAAAGTGCTAGTGCAAAATTAAATATGATTAAAATTATGACAATTTATTAATAAAAAACGCATAAAAAATGAATGAATGTGACCATATAAAAATAATGACTGGCAGTAAAAAATAAATAAGTAAAAACAAAGTAGAGGTAAGTTGATGTTTAAGCAGCTTATCTGGTTAGAAGAGAGAGGTAATTCTCCACAGTGCATGAGGCAACCAACAGGCCCAACGTGTTTCATCTCTATGACTTGATGAAGGCTTGTGGTGGAACTGTCAATAAACAATTCTTTTTTTTCTGTGTTTGTGTGTGAAATGTATGCGCAGTAGCCGCACGTGCATCAACACAGTAGCAGCGCCAAGCGTGCGCCTGTGTCATAGGTCAAGGGCCGGTTTGGACATCTGGTCCGGACTGAAGGACGAGCCAACAATGTCAATTTCTGACATATCTACTGTCACTGCATATGATACTGTCACCACTGACAGAATGGTGGAGGAATTATTTTCTGTGTTTGTGAATTGTGTGCACTGTGGCTGCACGTACATCAACAAAGGAGCAGCGCCAAGTGTGCGCCTGTGTCATAAGTAAAGGGCCGGATGGCTTGTCCATTAAAGGGTGCTGTAGCCCCCAAAGTGCACTCCAAAAAATTGTGTGGGCTGTAGCCGCACCTGCATTCTCAAAGCAGCAGCGACAAGCGTGCGTCTGTCTGTTAAAGGGTGGTGTAACCCCCAAAGTGCGCTCCAACCAAAATAAAATAATCTTCTCTTTTTCTGTGTTTGTGTGTGAAATGTATGCGCAGTAGCTACACCTGCATCCTCAAAGCAGCAGCGACAAGCGTGCGTCTGTCTGTTAAAGGATTACATCGGTGACAGCATCCAAGTAGGCATGTCAGACAGTCCGTACCTGTACTGGCAGGAAAAAGAGGCAATTTGGAGGCCCCTGTACAAACTGGCTCTATTTTACCTGAGTTGCCCCCCCTCCAGTGTGTACTCCGAAAGAGTGTTTAGTGCAGCCGGGAACCTTGTCAGCAAAAGGCGTAGGAGGTTGCTTCCACAAAATGTGGAGAAGTTGATGTTCATAAAAATGAATTATCAACTGTTCCAGGGAGACCAGCCTCCAGAACGTACAGGGGACCTGTGGTGGTGGATTCCAGCGGGGACAAATTAATTAATACTCTGTGAGGATGAGGATGTACACAACACTGAAGAGGGTGAGGAATCGGTGGATGAGGATGACATCTTGCCTCCGTAGAGCCAGCTTGTACAGGGACAGATTAATTGCCAGCTTATTTTGTGGGGGCCCAAACGAGCCAATCATTTCAGCCACAGTCGTGTGGCAGACCCTGGCGCTGAAATTATTGGTTTGTTAAAGTGTGCATGTCCTGTTTATACAACATAAGGGTGGGTGGGAGGGCCCAAGGACAATAGGGTGGGTGAGAAGGCCCAAGGACAATTCCATCTTGCACCTCTTTTTTTTCTTTGCATTATGTACTGTTTGGGGCCTAGTTTTTCAAACTGCCATCGTGTCTGCCATTGCAGTGTCACTCCTAGATGGGCCACGTGTTTTTGCTGCCCACTCGTGTCGCTTAGCATAGTCATCCAGCAACCTTGGTGCAACCTTTTGGACATAAAAATACTATTGTGAGGTGTGAGTTGTTCAGAATAGACTGGAAATGAGTGGAAATTAAGGTTATTGAGGTTAATAATAGCATAGCATAGGATTTTAGCTGTATTTATGCTCTTTTTCCAAAAATACAGATCCAAAACCCAGAACCCAAAACACGGAAGGGTGGTTTTGGCAAAACCAATCCAGATCCAAAACACGAAGAAAGATCCAGATTCAAAACCCAAACACAAAAAGTGGCCGGTGCACACCCCTAATATATATACACTCACATATATACATGTATATATATATATATATATATATAAAGACTTCCAATCGGCAGCACTCAGAAAATAATCAGACACACATCAAGTTGTGTAACCAAAGTTTCAATGCACTATATTTGCATTTTCTACAGGTGGCACATATGCTGCAGATGCAGATATACAGGGCCATTAAGCCGGGGAATGCGGCCATAGGTTTCTCTATTGGGGGGGGCCCTGTCTATTTTGTCAGTCCCCGGGCCCCACAATTTCTGATGGCAGACCTGCGCTGCACACATATACACATAGATAAACACATACACATACATAGGTGGCAGGCATTACACTGACCTGGTTATGCATACTGTCCTGTGTAAGGCAGCACAGCCTCTGCGCTCCACCCCAGCCTCATAATTTCTGTGTCCAGGACCAGCTGTGTCAGCCCAGTTGCAGAGGAAGGCGCGGGGGAGCTTTAGATGACCCGGGGTCCAGAGCTTTTGGTCACCTGGGGAACACACAACTATTGCGACCCAGGCCAGGTTCCTTAAGCAAGACCTGGGGGCGGGGCTTCAGGATCATGGGGGAGGAGCTTCTGCACATGAGCCGGAGCTTCGGGAGCATGGGGGCGGAGGCTTGACCTGCACAGAGAGGATCAGCGACACTGCTAGTCCTGCCTGGCTGCATACAGGCTTGAGGTGGAGCTGTCAATGATGACTGACAGACCACAAAGGCTTAAGGTAGGAGCTGCTGTTGCTGGGCATAAGCAGCAGCTCCCCCGTCCGCCATTTTAATTTAAAATGCAGTGCCTGGTAGTAGCGGCAGGGGTGGGTGCGGGAGTGTGGCAGCGGTGCGCGCGGGGATGGGTGCGGGAGTGTGGCGGCGGGGGGGGGTGCGGGCATCAGTGTGCAAGTTTTGGTGTCACCCCCTTCGAGGGTGACACCCGGTGCGGCCCGCACCCCCTAGTGACGCCACTGGTGTGAGGTTCAGGGGGTGAGGGAGGAAAGTAGGTAGTGAGAGGTGCAGGGGGTGGGGGAGGGAAGCAGGTAGTGAGAAGTGCAGGGGGTGAGAGAGAAGCAGGTAGAGTGAGGTTCAGGGGGTGAGAGGAAAGTAGGTAGTGAGAAGTGCAGGGAGTGGGAGAGAGAAGCAAGAAGTGTGAGGTACAGGGGGTGAGAAAAGAAAGCAGGTAGCGTGAGGCGCAGGAGTGGGGGAGGGAAGCAGGTAGCGTGAGGCGCAGGAGGTGGCAGAGGGAAGCAGGTAGTGTGAGGCGCAGGGGTTGGGGGAGGGAAGGAGGTAGTGTGAGGCGCAGGGGCTGGGGAGGGAAGCAGGTAGTGTAATGTGCAGGGGTTGAGTGAGGGAAGTAGGTAGTGTAAGGTGCAGGGGTAGGTGAGGGAAGCAGGTAGTGTGAGGCGCAGGGTTTGGGGGAGGGAAGTAGGTAGCGTGAGGCACAGGGGGTGGTGGAGGGAAGCAGGTAGTATGAGGTGCAGGGGTGGGGGAGGGAAGCAGGTAGTGTGAGGCACAGGGGTTGGGGGAGGGAAGCAGGTAGCGTGAGGTACAGGGGGTGGCGGAGGGAAGCAGGTAGTGTAATGTGCAGGGGTTGAGTGAGGGAAGTAGGTAGTGTAAGGTGCAGGGGTAGGTGAGGGAAGCAGGTAGTGTGAGGCGCAGGGTTTGGGGGAGGGAAGTAGGTAGCGTGAGGCACAGGGGGTGGTGGAGGGAAGCAGGTAGTATGAGGTGCAGGGGTGGGGGAGGGAAGCAGGTAGTGTGAGGCACAGGGGTTGGGGGAGTGAAGCAGGTAGCGTGAGGCACAGGGGGTGGCGGAGGGAAGCAGGTAGTGTGAGGTACAGGGGTTAGGGGAGTGAAGCAGGTAGCATGAGGCAGGGGGTGGTGGAGGGAAGCATGTAGTGTGAGGAACAGGGGGTGAGATGGAAGCAGGTAGTATGAGGTGCAGGGGTGGGGGAGGGAAGCAGGTAGTGTGAGGCACAGGGGTTGGGGGAGGGAAGCAGGTAGCGTGAGGCACAGGGGGTGGCGGAGGGAAGCAGGTAGTGTGAGGTACACAGGTTAGGGGAGTGAAGCAGGTAGCGTGAGGCAGGGGGTGGGGGAGGGAAGCAGGTAGTGTGAGGAACAGGGGGTGGGGGAGGGAAGTAGGTAGCATGAGGCTCAGGCGGTGGGGGAGGGAAGCAGGTAGTGTGAGGTGCAGGGGGTGAGGTGGAAGCAGGTAGTATGAGTTGCAAGGGTAGGTGAGGGAAGCAGGTAGTGTGAGGGGCAGGGGTTGGGGGAGGGAAGCAGGTAGTGTGAGGTGGAAGCAGGTAGTATGAGTTTCAGGGGTGGGTGAGGGAAGCAGCTAGTGTGAGGTGCAGGAGGTGGGGGAGGGAGGCAGGTAGTGTGAGGTGGAAGCAGGTAGTATGAGTTGCAGGGGTGGGTGAGGGAAGCAGCTAGTGTGATGTGCAGGAGGTGGGGGAGCGAGGCAGGTAGTGTGAGGTTCAGGTGGTGAGAAAGGAAAGTAGGTAGTGAGAAGCGCAGGGGGTGGCAGAGGGAAGCAGGCAGTATGAGGCGCAGGGTGTGAGATGGAAGCAGGTAGTATGGGGTGCAGGGGTGGGGGAGGGAAGCAGGTAGAGTGAGGCACAGGGGGATGGGGAGGGAAGCAGGAAGTGTGATGCGCAGGCGGTGGGTGAGGGAAGCAGGTAGTGTGAGGTGCAGGGGGGGAGGGAAGCAGGTAGCGTGAGGTGCAGGGGGTGGGGGAGGGAAGCAGGTAGCATGAGGTGCAGGGAGTGGGGCACAGGGTAGTAGTATGAGGTGCAGGGGTTGGGGAAGGGAAGTAGGTAGTGTGAGGTGCAGGGGGTGGGGAAGGGAATCAAGAAGGGGAGGAAGAGAGAAGCAGGTAGTGTGAAGTGCAGGGGGTGAGAGATGAAAGTAGCTAGTGAGAAGTGCAGGGGAGTGGGGGAGGGAAGGAGGTAGTGTGAGGTGCAGGAGGTGAGGTGGAAGCAGGAAGTATGATTTGCAGGGGTAGGTGAGGGAAGCAGGTAGTGTGAGGGGTAGGGGGAGGGTAGCAGGTAGCATGAGGCAGAGTTGGTGGGGGAGGGAAGCAGGTAGTGCGAGGTGGAAGCAGGTAGTATGAGTTGCAGGGGTGGGTGAGGGAAGCAGGTAGTGTGAGGTGCAGGGGGTGGGTGAGGGAAGCAGCTAGAGTGAGGTGCAGGGGGTGGGGGAGGGAGGCAGGTAGTGTGACGTGCAGGGGGTGAGAAAAGAAAGCAGGTAGTATGAGGTGCAGGGGTGGGGGAGGGAAGCAGGTAGCGTGAGGCGCAGGAGATGGCAGAGGGAAGCAGGTAGTGTGAGGCGCAGGGGTTGGGGGAGGGAAGCAGGTAGTGTGAGGCGCAGGGGTTGGGGAGGGAAGCAGGTAGTGTGAGGTGCAGGGGGTGGGGGAGGGAAGCAGGTAGTGTAATGTGCAGGGGTTGAGTGAGGGAAGTAGGTAGTGTGAGGTGCAGGGGTAGGTGAGGGAAGTAGGTAGTGTGAGGCGCAGGGTTTGGGGGAGGGAAGTAGGTAGCGTGAGGCACAGGGGGTGGTGGAGGGAAGCAGGTAGTATGTGGTGCAGGGGTGGGGGAGGGAAGCAGGTAGTGTGAGGCACAGGTGTTGGGGGAGGGAAGCAGGTAGCGTGAGGCGCAGGGGGTGGCGGAGGGAAGCAGGTAGTGTGAGGAACAGGGGGTGGGGGAGGGAAGTAGGTAGCATAAGGCGCAGGCGGTGGGGGAGGGAAGCAGGTAGTGTGAGATGCAGGGGGTGAGGTGGAAGCAGGTAGTATGAGTTGCAAGGGTAGGTGAGGGAAGCAGGTAATGTGAGGTGCAGGGGTTGGGGGAGGGAAGCAGGTAGTGTGAGGTGGAAGCAGGTAGTATGAGTTGCAGGGGTGGGTGAGGGAAGCAGCTAGTGTGAGGTGCAGGAGGTGGGGGAGGGAGGCAGGTAGTGTGAGGTGGAAGCAGGTAGTATGAGTTGCAGGGGTGGGTGAGGGAAGCAGCTAGTGTGAGGTTCAGGTGGTGAGAAAGGAACGTAGATAGTGAGAAGCGCAGGGGGTGGCGGAGGGAAGCAGGCAGTATGAGGCGCAGGGTGTGAGATGGAAGCAGATAGTATGGGGTGCAGGGGTGGGGGAGGGAAGCAGGTAGTGTGAGGCACAGGGGGATGGGAGGGAAGCAGAAAGTGTGAGGCACAGGCGGTGTTTGAGGGAAGCAGGTAGTGGGAGGTGCAGGCGGGGGAGGGAAGCAGGAGCGTGAGGTGCAGGGGGTGGGGGAGGGAAGCAGGTAGCATGAGGTGCAGGGAGTGGGGGAGGGAAGCAGGTAGCATGAGGTGCAGGGAGTGGGGGAGGGAAGCAGGTATTGTGACGTGCAGGGGGTTGGGGGAGGGAAGCAGGTAGTATGAGGTGCAGGGGGTGGGGGAGGGAAGCAGGTAGTGTGAGGTGCGGGGGGTGGGGAAGGGAATCAAGAAGGGGAGGGAGAGAGAAGCAGGTAGTGTGAAGTGCAGGGGGTGAGAGATGAAAGTAGCTAGTGAGAAGTGCAGGGGAGTGGGGGAGGGAAGGAGGTAGTGTGAGGTGCAGGAGGTGAGGTGGAAGCAGGTAGTATGAGTTGCAGGGGTAGGTGAGGGAAGCAGGTAGTGTGAGGGGTAGGGGGAGGGTAGCAGGTAGCATGAGGCAGAGTTGGTGGGGGAGGGAAGCAGGTAGTGTGAGGTGGAAGCAGGTTGTATGAGTTGCAGGGGTGGGTGAGGGAAGCAGGTAGTGTGAGGTGCAGGGGGTGTGTGAGGGAAGCAGCTAGAGTGAGGTGCAGGGTTTGGGGGAGGGAGGCAGGTAGTGTGAGGTTTAGGTGATGAGAAAGGAAAGTAGGTAGTGAGAAGCGCAGGGTGTGGCGGAGGGAAGCAGGCAGTATGAGGCGCAGGGGGTGAGATGGAAGCAGGTAGTATGAGGTGCAGGGGTTGGGGAGGTAAGCAGGTAGTGTGAGGTGCAGGGGGGAGGGAAGCAGGTAGCGTTAGGTGCAGGGGGTGGGGGAAGGGAAGCAGGTATCATGAGGTGAAGGGAGTGGTGGAGGGAAGCAGGTATTGTGAGGTGCAGGGGGTTGGGGGAGGGAAGCAGGTAGTATGAGGTGCAGGGGGTGGGGGAGGGAAGCAGGTAGTATGAGGTGCAGGGGGTGGGGGATGGAAGCAGGTAGTGTGAGGTGTAGGGGGTGGGGAAGGGAATCAAGAATGGGGTGGGAGAGAGAAGCAGGTAGTGTGAAGTGCAGGGGGTGAGAGATGAAAGCAGGTAGTATGAGGTGAAGGGGTGGGGGAGGGAAGCAGGTAATATGAGGTGCAGGGGGTGGGGGAGGAAAGTAGATAGTGAGAGGCACAGGGGGTGGGGGAGGGAAGCAGGTAGCGTGAGGCGCAGGGGGTGAGATGGAAGCAGGTAGTGTGAGGTGCAGGGTGTGAGAGATGAAAGCAAGTAGTATGAGTTGCAGGGGTGGAGGAGGGAAGCAGGTAGTATGAGGCACAGTGGGTGGTGGAGGGAAGCAGGTAGCGTGAGGCACAGGTGGTGGGGGAGTGAAGCAGGTATTGTGAGGTGCAGGAAGTGGGGGAGGGAAGCAGGATGCATGAGGCACAGGGAGTGGGGGAAGGAAGCAGGTAGTGTAAGGCTCAGGGGGTGAGATGGAAGCAGGTAGTAAGAGGTGCTGGGGGTGGGAGAGAGAAGCAGGTAGTGTGAGGTACAGGGGGTGGGAGAGGGAAGCAGGTAACTTGAGGCACAGGGGGTGGGGGAGGGAAGCAAGTAATGTTAGGCATAGAGGATGGGGAAGGGAATCAGGTAGTGTGATGTGCAGGGGGTGGGAGAGGGAAGCAGACAGTGTGAGGTGCAGGGGGTGGGAGAGAGAAGCAAGAAGTGTGAGGTGTAGGGTGTGAGAGAAGAAAGCTGGTAGTATGAGGTGCAGGGGCTGGGGGAGGTAAGCAGGTAGTGTGAGGCGCAGGGGGTGGCGGAGGGAAGCAGATAGTGTGAGGTGCAGGGGGTGAGAGAAGAAAGCAGGTAGTGTGAGGAGCAGAGGTTGAGAGATGAAAGTAGGTAGTGAGAAGCGCAGGGGGTGGGAGAGAGAAGCAGATAGTGTGAGGTGCAGGGGGTGAGAGAAGAAAGCTGGTAGTGAGAGGTGCAGGGGTGGGTGAGGGAAGCAGGTAGTGTGAGGTTCAGGGGGTGAGAGAGGAAAGTTGGTAGTGAGAAGTGCAGGAGGTGGTGGAGGGAAGCAGATAGCGTGAGGCGCAGGGGGTGAGGTGGAAGCAGGTAGTGTGAGGCACAGGGGTTGCGGGAGGGAAGCAGGTAGCGTGAGGCGCAGGGGGTGGCGGAGGGAAGCAGGTAGTGTGAGGTACAGGGGTTGGGGGAGGGAAGCAGGTAGTGTGAGGCGCAGGGGGTGGCAGAGGGAAGCAGGTAGTGAGAGGTACATGGGTTGGGTGAGGGAAGGAGGTAGCGTAAGGCGCAGATGGTGGCGGAGGGAAGCATGTAGTGTGAGGCGCAGGGGGTGGGATGGAAGCAGGTAGTTTGAGGTGCAGGGGTGGGGGAGGGAAGCAGGTAGTGTGAGGTGCAGGGGGTGGGGGAGGGAAGCAGGTAGCATGAGGTGCAGGGGGTGGGGGAGGGAAGCAAGTAGTGTGAGGTGCAGGGGGTGGGGTAGGGAAGCAGGTAGTGTGAGGTGCAGGGGTTGAGTGAGGGAAGCAGGCTGTATGAGGTGCAGGGGTGGGGGAAGGAAGCAGGTAGAGTGAGGCGCAGGGTTTGGGGGAGCTAAGCAGGTAGCGTGAGGCGTAGGGGGTTGTGGAGGGAAGCAGGTAGCATGAGGCGCAGGGATTGGGGGAGGCAAGCAGGTAGCGTGAGGTCCAGGGGGTGGCAGAGGGAAGCACGTAGTGTGAGGCGCAGGGGGTGAGATGGAAGCAGGTAGTATGAGCTGCATGGGTGGGGGAGGGAAGCAGGTAGTGTGAGGCGCAGGGGTTGGGGGAGCTAAGCAGGTAGCGTGAGGCGTAGGGGGTTGTGGAGGGAAGCAGGTAGTGTGAGGTGCAGAGG
This sequence comes from Taudactylus pleione, assembly GCA_031769625.1. Lineage (NCBI taxonomy): Eukaryota > Metazoa > Chordata > Amphibia > Anura > Myobatrachidae > Taudactylus > Taudactylus pleione. The sequence goes on along the minus strand of JAUIMM010000350.1, from coordinate 16,585,606 downwards.
GTGAGAGATGAAAGTATGTAGTGAGAAGTGCAGGGGATGGGGGAGGGAGGCAGGTAGTGTGACGTTCAGGGGGTGAGAGAAGAAAGCAGGTAGTATGAGGTGCAGGGGTGGGTGAGGGAAGCAGTTAGTGTGAGGCGCAGGGGTTGGGGGAGGAAACAGGTTGCGTGAGGCGCAGGTGGTGTTGGAGGGAAGCAGGTAGTGTGAGGTGCAGGGGATGAGAGAGGAAAGTTGGTAGTGAGAAGTGCAGGGGATTGGGGAGGGAGGCAGGTAGTGTGAGGTTCAGGGGGTGAGAGAGGAAAGTTGGTAGTGAGAAGTGCCGGAGGTGGTGGAGAGAAGCAGGTAGCGTGAGGAGCAGCGGGTGGCGGAGAGAAGCAGGTAGTGTGATGTGCAGGGGTTGAGTGAGGGAAGTTGGTAGTGTGAATTGCAGGGGTGGGGGAGGGAAGCAGGTAGCGTGAGGTCCAGGGGTTGGCAGAGGGAAGCACATAGTGTGAGGCGCAGGGGGTGAGATGGAAGCAGGTAGTATGAGCTGCAGGGGTGGGGGAGGGAAGCAGGTAGTGTGAGGCACAGGGGTGGGGGAGGGAAGCAGGTAGTGTGAGGTGCAGGAGGTGAGGTGAAAGCAGGTAGTGTGAGGCGCAGGGGTTGGGGGGGAGAAGCAGGTAGCGTGAGGCGCAGGGGGTGGCTGAGGATAGCAGGTAGTGTGAGGCGCAGGGGGTGAAATTGAAGCTGGTAGAATGAGGTGCAGGGTTGTGGGAGGGAAGCAGGTAGTGTGAGGCACAGGGGGATGGGGGAGGGAAGTAGGTAGTGTGAGGCGCGGGCGGTGGTGGAGGGAAGCAGGTAGTGTGAGGAGCAGGGGTTGAGGTGGAAGCAGGTAGTAGGAGTTGCAGGGGTAGGTGAGGGAAGTAGGTAGTGTGAGGTGCAGGGGGTTGGGGAGGGAAGCAGGTAGCATGAGGTGCAGGGGGTTTGGGGAGGGAAGGAAGTAGTGTGAGGTGCAGGGGGTGGGGTAGGGATGCAGGTAGTGTGACCTGCAGGGGGTGGGGGAGGGAAGCAGGTAGTGTGAGGTGCAGGGGCTGGGGGAGGGAAGTAGGTAGTGTGAGGTGCAGGGGTGGGGGGGGGAGTAGGTAATGTGAGGCGCAGGGGTTGGGGAGGGAAGCAAGTAACGTGAGGTGCAGGGGGTGGCGGAGGGAAGCACATAGTGTGATACACAGGGGGTGAGATGGAAGCAGGTAGTATGAGATGCAAGGGGTGGGGGAGGGAAGCAGGTAGTGTGAGGCACGGGGGAGGGAAGCAGGTAGCATGAGGCGCAGGCGGTGGGGGAGGCAAACAGGTAGTGTGAGGTGCAGGTGGTGAGGTGGAAGCAGGTAGTATGAGTTTCAGGGGTGGGTGAGGGAATCAGGTGGTGTGAGGTGCAGGGGGTGGGGGAGGGAAGCAGGTAGTGTGATGTGCAGGGGTTGATTGAGGGAAGTAGGTAGAGTGAGGTGCACGGGTGGGGGATGGAAGTAGGTAATGTGAGGCGCAGGGGTTGGGAGACGGAAGAAGGTAACGTGAGGCGCAAGGGGTGGCGGAGGGAAGCACGTAGAGTGAGGCACGGGGTGAGATGGAAGCAAGTTGTATGAGGTGCAGGGGTGGGGGAGGGAAGCAGGTAGTGTGAGGCACAGGGGTGGGGGAGGGAAGCAGGTAGCGTGAGGCGCAGACGGTGGAGGAGTAAAACAGGTAGCGTGAGGTGCAGGTGGTGAGGTGGAAGCAGGTAGTATGAGTTTCAGGGGTGGGTGAGGGAATCAGGTAGTGTGAAGTGTAAGGGGTGGGGGAGGGAATCAGGTAGTGTGGGGTGCAGTGGGTGAGAGATGAAAGTAGGTAGTGTGAGGTGCAGGGTGTGAGGTGGAAGCAGGTAGTATGAGTTGTAGGGGTAGGTGAGGGAAGCAGGTAGTTTGAGGTGCAGGGTTTGGGGGAGGGAAGCAAGTAGTGTGAGCAGCAGTGGGTGGGGAAGGGAAGCAGGTAGAGTGAGGAGCCGGGGGTGGGGGAGGGAAGCAGGTAGTGTGAGGTGCAGGGGGTGGCGGAGGGAAGCAGGTAGTGTGATGTGCAGGGGGTGAGATGGAAGCAGGTAGAATGAGGTGCAGGGGTGTGGGAGGGAAGCAGGTAGTGTGAGGCACAGGGGGTTGGGGGAGGGAAGTAGGTAGCGTGAGTCGCGGCGGTTGTGGAGGGAAGCAGGTAGTGTGAGGAGCAGGGGTTGAGGTGGAAGCAGGTAGTATGAGTTGCAGGGGTAGGTGAGGGAAGTAGGTAGTGCGAGGTGCAGGGGTTTGGGGAGGGAAGCAGGCAGCATGAGGTGCAGGGGGTTGGGAAGGGAAGGAAATAGTGTGAGGTGCAGGGGGTGGGGTAGAGATGCAGGTAGTGTGAGGTGCAGGGGGTGGGGAGGGAAGCAGGTAGTGTGAGGTGCAGGGGGTGGGGAGGGAAGCAGGTAGTGTGAGGTGTAGGGGGTGGGGGAGGGAAGTAGGTAGTGCGAGGTGCAGCGGTTGGGGGGGAGTAGGTAATGTGAGGCGCAGGGGTTCGGGAGGGAAGCAAGTAACGTAAGGCACAGGGGGTGGCAGAGGGAAGCACGTAGTGTGAAGCACAGGGGGTGAGATGGAAGCAGTTAGTATGAGGTGCAAGGGGTGGGGGAGGGAAGCAGGTAGTGTGAGGCACGGGGGTGGGGGAGTGAAGCAGGTAGCGTGAGGCGCAGGTGGTGGGGGAGGTTAACAGGTAGTGTGAGGTGCAGGTGGTGAGGTGGAAGCAGGTAGTATGAGTTTCAGGGGTGGGTGAGGGAATCAGGTAGTGTGAAGTGTAAGGGGTGGGGGAGGGAAGCAGGTAGTGTGGGGTGCAGTGGGTGAGAGATGAAAGTAGGTATTGTGAGGTGCAGGGGGTGAGGTGAAAGCAGGTAGTATGAGTTGTAGGGGTAGGTGAGGGAAGCAGGTAGTTTGAGGTGCAGGGGGTGGGGGAGGGAAGCAAGTAGTGTGAGCTGAAGGGGGTGGGGGAGGGAAGCAGGTAGTGTGAGGTGCCGGGGGTGGGGGAGGGAAGCAGGTAGTGTGAGGTGCAGGGGGTGGCGTTGGGAAGCAGGTAGTGTGATGTGCAAGGGGTGAGATGGAAGCAGGTAACATGAGTTGCAGGGGTGGGAGAGGTAAGCAGGTAGTGTGAGTCACAGGGGTGGGGGAGGGAAGCAGGTAGCGTGAGGCGCAGACGGTGGCGGAGGGAAGCAAGTAGTGTGAGGTGCAGGTGGTGAGGTGGAAGCAGGTAGTATGAGTTTCAGGGGTGGGTGAGGGAATCAGTTAGTGTGAGGCGCAGGGGTTGGGGGAGGGAAGCAGGTAGCAGTAGGCGCAGGGGGTGGAGGGAAGCAGATAGTGTGAGGTGCAGGGGGTGGGATGGAAGCAGGTAGTATGAGGTGCAGGGGTGGGGGAGGGAAGCAGGTAGTGTGAGGTGCAGGGGTTGGGGGAGGGAAGCAGGTAGCGTGTGGTGGAGGTGGTGGGGGAGTGAAGCAGGAAGTGTGAGGTGCCGGGGGTGGGGGAGGGAAGCAGGTAGTGTGAGGTGCAGGGGGTGGCGTTGGGAAGCAGGTAGTGTGATGTGCAAGGGGTGAGATGGAAGCAGGTAGTATGAGTTGCAGGGGTGGGAGAGGTAAGCAGGTAGTGTGAGTCACAGGGGTGGGGGAGTGAAGCAGGAAGTGTGAGGTGCCGGGGGTGGGGGAGGGAAGCAGGTAGTGTGAGGTGCAGGGGGTGGCGTTGGGAAGCAGGTAGTGTGATGTGCAAGGGGTGAGATGGAAGCAGGTAGTATGAGTTGCAGGGGTGGGAGAGGTAAGCAGGTAGTGTGAGTCACAGGGGTGGGGGAGGGAAGCAGGTAGCGTGAGGCGCAGACGGTGGGGGAGGGAAGCAAGTAGTGTGAGGTGCAGGTGGTGAGGTGGAAGCAGGCAGTATGAGTTTCAGGGGTGGGTGAGGGAATCAGTTAGTGTGAGGCGCAGGGGTTGGGGGAGGGAAGCAGGTAGCAGTAGGCGCAGGGGGTGGTGGAGGGAAGCAGGTAGTGTGAGGTGCAGGGGGTGGGATGGAAGCAGGTAGTATGAGGTGCAGGGGTGGGGGAGGGAAGCAGGTAGTGTGAGGTGCAGGGGTTGGGGGAGGGAAGCAGGTAGCGTGTGGTGGAGGTGGTGGGGGAGTGAAGCAGGAAGTGTGAGGTGCAGGGGGTGAGGTGGAAGCAGGTAGTATGAGATGCAGGGGTGTGTGAGGTAAGCAGGTAGTGTGAGGTGCCGGGGGTGGGGGAGGGAAGCAGGTAGTGTGATGTGCAGGGGTTGATTGAGGGAAGTAGTTAGTGTGAGGTGTAGAGGTGGGGGAGGGAAGCAGGTAGTGTGAAGCGCATTGGTTGGGGGAGGGAAGCAGGTAGCGTGAGGCGCAGTGGTTGGCGGAGGGAAGCACGTAGTGTGAGTCGCAGGGGGTGAGATGGAAGCAGGTAGTGTGAGGTGCCGGGGGTGGTGGAGGGAAGCAGGTAGTGTGAGGTGCAGGGGGTGGCGTTGGGAAGCAGGTAGTGTGATGTGCAGGGGTTGAGTGAGGGAAGTAGGTAGTGTGAGGTGTAGGGGTGGGGGAGGGATGCAGGTAGTGTGAAGCGCATTGTTTGGGGGAGGGAAGCTGGTAGCATGAGGCGCAGTGGGTGGCGGAGGGAAGCACGTAGTGTGAGGCCCAGGGGGTGAGATGGAAGCAGGTAGTATTAGGTGCAGGGGTGGGGGAGGGAAGCAGGTAGTGTGAGGCGCAGGGGGTGAGATGGAAGCAGGTAGTATAAGGTGCAGGGGTGGGGGAGGGAAGTAGGTAGCGTGAGGCACAGCCGGTGGGGGAGGGAAGCAGATAGTGTGAGGTGCAGGGCTTGAGGTGGAAGCAGGTAGTATGAGTTGCAGGGGTAGGTGAGGAAGCAGGTAGTGTGAGGTGCAGGGGGTGGGGGAGGGAAGCAGGTAGCATGAGGTGCATTGGGTGGGGGAGGGAAGCAAGTATTGTGAGGTGCAGGGGGTAGGGTGGAAGCAGGTAGTATGAGTTGTAGCGGTAGGTGAGGGAAGCAGGTAGTTTGAGGTGCAGTGGGTGGGGGAGGGAAGTAAGTAGTGTGAGCTGCAGGGGGTGGGGGAGGGAAGCAGGTAGTGTGAGGTGCCGGGGGTGGGGGAAAGAAGCAGGTAGTGTGAGGTGCAGGTGGTGGCGGAGGGAAGCAGGTAGTGTGATATGCAGGGGTTGAGTGAGGGAAGTAGGTAGTGTGAGGTGTAGGGAAGCAGGTAGTGTGAAGCGCAGGGGTTGGGGCAAGGAAGCAGGTAGTGTGAGGCGCAGGGGGTGAGATGGAAGCAGGTAGTATGAGGTGCAGGAGTGAGGGAGGGAAGCAGGTAGTGTGAGGCGCAGGGGGTAGCGGAGGGAAGCAGGTAGTGTGATGTGCAGGGGTTGAGTGAGGGAAGTAGGTAGTGTGAGGTGTAGGGGTGGGGGAGGGAAGCAGGTAGTGTGAAGCGCATTGGTTGGGGGAGGGAATCAGGTAGTGTGAGGCGCAGTGGGTGGTGGAGGGAAGCACGTAGTGTGAGGCGCAGGGGGTGAGATGGAAGCAGGTAGTATGAGGTGCAGGGGTGGGGGAGGGAAGCAGGTAGTGTGAGGCACAGGGGGTGAGATGGAAGAAGGTAGTATAAGGTGCAGGGGTGGGGGAGGGAAGTAGGTAGCGTGAGGCACAGCCAGTGGGGGAGGGAAGCAGATAATGTGAGGTGCAGGGGTTGAGGTGGAAGCAGGTAGTATGAGTTGCAGGGGTAGGTGAGGGAAACAGGTAGTTTGAGGTGCAGGGGGTGGGGGAGGGAAGCAGGTAGCAAGAGGTGCATTGGGTGCGGGAGGGAAGCAAGTAGTGTGAGGTGCAGGGGGTGGGGTGGAAGCAGGTAGTATGAGTTATAGGGGTAGGTGAGGGAAGCAGGTAGTTTGAGGTGCAGGGGGTGGGGGAGGATAGCAATTAGTGTGAGCTGCAGGGGGTGGGGGAGGGAAGCAGGTAGTGTGAGGTGTAGGGGTGGGGGAGGGATGCAGGTAGTGTGAAGCGCATTGCTTGGGGGAGGGAAGCAGGTAGCGTGAGGCGCAGTGGGTGGCGGAGGGAAGCACGTAGTGTGAGGCGCAGGGGGTGAGATAGAAGCAGGTAGTGTGAGGTGCAGGGGTGGGGGAGGGAAGCAGGTAGTGTGAGGCGCAGGGGGTGAGATGGAAGCAGGTAGTATAAGGTGCAGGGGTGGGGGAGGGAAGTAGGTAGCGTGAGGCACAGCCGGTGGGGGAGGGAAGCAGATAGTGTGAGGTGCAGGGGTTGAGGTGGAAGCAGGTAGTATGAGTTGCAGGGGTAGGTGAGGAAGCAGGTTTTGTGAGGTGCAGGGGGTGGGGTGGAAGCAGGTAGTATGAGTTGTAGCGGTAGGTGAGGGAAGCAGGTAGTTTGAGGTGCAGTGGGTGGGGGAGGGAAGCAAGTAGTGTGAGCTGCAGGGGGTGGGGGAGGGAAGCAGGTAGTGTGAGGTGCAGGGGGTGGCGGAGGGAAGCAGGTAGTGTGATATGCAGGGGTTGAGTGAGGGAAGTAGGTAGTGTGAGGTGTAGGGAAGCAGGTATTGTGAAGCGCAGGGGTTGGGGGAAGGAAGCAGGTAGTGTGAGGCGCAGGGGGTGCGGAGGGAAGCACATAGTGTGAGGTGCAGGGGGTGAGATGGAAGCAGGTAGTATGAGGTGCAGGAGTGAGGGAGGGAAGCAGGTAGTGTGAGGTGCAGGGGGTGAGATGGAAGCAGGTAGTATAAAGGGCAGGGGTGGGGGAGGGAAGTAGTTAGCGTGAGGCACAGCCGGTGGGGGAGGGAAGCAGATAGTGTGAGGTGCAGGGGTTGAGGTGGAAGCAGGTAGTATGAGTTGCAGGGGTAGGTGAGGAAGCAGGTAGTGTGAGGTGCAGGGGGTGGGGGAGGGAAGCAGGTAGCATGAGGTGCATTGGGTGGGGGAGGGAAGCAAGTAGTGTGAGGTGCAGGGGGTGGGGTGGAAGCAGGTAGTATGAGTTGTAGCGGTAGGTGAGGGAAGCAGGTAGTTAGAGGTGCAGTGGGTGGGGGAGGGAAGCAAGTAGTGTGAGCTGCAGGGGGTGGGGGAGGGAAGCAGGTAGTGTGAGGTGCCGGGGGTGGGGGAAAGAAGCAGGTAGTGTGAGGTGCAGGGGGTGGCGGAGGGAAGCAGGTAGTGTGATATGCAGGGGTTGAGTGAGGGAAGTAGGTAGTGTGAGGTGTAGGGAAGCAGGTAGTGTGAAGCGCAGGGGTTGGGGAAAGGAAGCAGGTAGTGTGAGGCGCAGGGGGTGAGATGGAAGCAGGTAGTATGAGGTGCAGGAGTGAGGGAGGGAAGCAGGTAGTGTGAGGCGCAGGGGGTAGCGGAGGGAAGCAGGTAGTGTGATGTGCAGGGGTTGAGCGGAGGGAAGTAGGTAGTGTGAGGTGTAGGGGTGGGGAGGGAAGCAGGAAGTGTGAAGCGCATTGGTTGGGGGAGGGAATCAGGTAGCGTGAGGCGCAGTGGGTGGTGGAGGGAAGCACGTAGTGTGAGGCGCAGGGGGTGAGATGGAAGCAGGTAGTATGAGGTGCAGGGGTGGGGGAGGGAAGCAGGTAGAGTGAGGCGCAGGGGGTGAGATGGAAGAAGGTAGTATAAGGTGCAGGGGTGGGGGAGGGAAGATGTAGCGTGAGTCACAGCCAGTGGGGGAGGGAAGCAGATAATGTGAGGTGCAGGGGTTGAGGTGGAAGCAGGTAGTATGAGTTGCAGGGGTAGGTGAGGGAAACAGGTAGTTTGAGGTGCAGGGGGTGGGGGAGGGAAGCAGGTAGCAAGAGGTGCATTGGGTGCGGGAGGGAAGCAAGTAGTGTGAGGTGCAGGGGGTGGGGTGGAAGCAGGTAGTATGAGTTGTAGGGGTAGGTGAGGGAAGCAGGTAGTATGAGGTGCAGGGGGTGGGGGAGGGAAGCAATTAGTGTGAGCTGCAGGGGGTGGGGGAGGGAAGCAGGTAGTGTGAGGTGTAGGGGTGGGGGAGGGATGCAGGTAGTGTGAAGCGCATTGCTTGGGGGAGGGAAGCAGGTAGCGTGAGGCGCAGTGGGTGGCGGAGGGAAGCACGTAGTGTGAGGCGCAGGGGGTGAGATTGAAGCAGGTAGTGTGAGGTGCAGGGGTGGGGGAGGGAAGCAGGTAGTGTGAGGCGCAGGGGGTGAGATGGAAGCAGGTAGTATAAGGTGCAGGGGTGGGGGAGGGAAGTAGGTAGCGTGAGGCACAGCCGGTGGGGGAGGGAAGCAGATAGTGTGAGGTGCAGGGGTTGAGGTGGAAGCAGGTAGTATAAGTTGCAGGGGTAGGTGAGGAAGCAGGTAGTGTGAGGTGCAGGGGGTGGGGTGGAAGCAGGTAGTATGAGTTGTAGCGGTAGGTGAGGGAAGCAGGTAGTTTGAGGTGCAGTGGGTGGGGGAGGGAAGCAAGTAGTGTGAGCTGCAGGGGGTGGGGGAGGGAAGCAGGTAGTGTGAGGTGCAGGGGGTGGCGGAGGGAAGCAGGTAGTGTGATATGCAGGGGTTGAGTGAGGGAAGTAGGTAGTGTGAGGTGTAGGGAAGCAGGTATTGTGAAGCGCAGGGGTTGGGGGAAGGAAGCAGGTAGTGTGAGGCGCAGGGGGTGCGGAGGGAAGCACATAGTGTGAGGTGCAGGGGGTGAGATGGAAGCAGGTAGTATGAGGTGCAGGAGTGAGGGAGGGAAGCAGGTAGTGTGAGGTGCAGGTGGTGAGATGGAAGCAGGTAGTATAAGGTGCAGGGGTGGGGGAGGGAAGTAGGTACCGTGAGGCACAGCCGGTGGGGGAGGGAAGCAGATAGTGTGAGGTGCAGGGGTTGAGGTGGAAGCAGGTAGTATGAGTTGCAGGGGTAGGTGAGGAAGCAGGTAGTGTGAGGTGCAGGGGGTGGGGGAGGGAAGCAGGTAGCATGAGGTGCATTGGGTGGAGGAGGGAAGCAAGTAGTGTGAGGTGCAGGGGGTGGGGTGGAAGCAGGTAGTATGAGTTGTAGCGGTAGGTGAGGGAAGCAGGTAGTTTGAGGTGCAGTGGGTGGGGGAGGGAAGCAAGTAGTGTGAGCTGCAGGGGGTGGGGGAGGGAAGCAGGTAGTGTGAGGTGCCGGGGGTGGGGGAAAGAAGCAGGTAGTGTGAGGTGCAGGGGGTGGCGGAGGGAAGCAGGTAGTGTGATATGCAGGGGTTGAGTGAGGGAAGTAGGTAGTGGAGGTGTAGGGAAGCAGGTAGTGTGAAGCGCGGGGGTTGGGGCAAGGAAGCAGGTAGTGTGAGGCGCAGGGGGAGAGATGGAAGCAGGTAGTATGAGGTGCAGGAGTGAGGGAGGGAAGCAGGTAGTGTGAGGCGCAGGGGGTAGCGGAGGGAAGCAGGTAGTGTGATGTACAGGGGTGGAGCGAGGGAAGTAGGTAGTGTGAGGTGTAGGGGTGGGGGAGGGAAGCAGGTAGTGTGAAGCACATTGGTTGGGGGAGGGAATCAGGTAGCGCGAGGCGCAGTGGGTGGTGGAGGGAAGCACGTAGTGTGAGGCGCAGGGGGTGAGATGGAAGCAGGTAGTATGAGGTGCAGGGGTGGGGGAGGGAAGCAGGTAGTGTGAGGCGCAGGGGGTCAGATGGAAGAAGGTAGTATAAGGTGCAGGGGTGGGGGAGGGAAGTAGGTAGCGTGAGGCACAGCCAGTGGGGGAGGGAAGCAGATAATGTGAGGTGCAGGGGTTGAGGTGGATGCAGGTAGTATGAGTTGCAGGGGTAGGTGAGGGAAACAGGTAGTTTGAGGTGCAGGGGGTGGGGGAGGGAAGCAGGTAGCAAGAGGTGCATTGGGTGCGGGAGGGAAGCAAGTAGTGTGAGGTGCAGGGGGTGGGATGGAAGCAGGTAGTATGAGTTGTAGGGGTAGGTGAGGGAAGCAGGTAGTTTGAGGTGCAGGGGGTGGGGGAGGGAAGCAATTAGTGTGAGCTGCAGGGGGTGGGGGAGGGAAGCAGGTAGTGTAAGGTGTAGGGGTGGGGGAGGGATGCAGGTAGTGTGAAGCGCATTGCTTGGGGGAGGGAAGCAGGAAGCGTGAGGCGCAGTGGGTGGCGGAGGGAAGCACGTAGTGTGAGGCGCAGGGGGTGAGATGGAAGCAGGTAGTGTGAGGTGCATGGGTGGGGGAGGGAAGCAGGTAGTGTGAGGCGCAGGGGGTGAGATGGAAGCAGGTAGTATAAGGTGCAGGGGTGGGGGAGGGAAGTAGGTAGCGTGAGGCACAGCCGGTGGGGGAGGGAAGCAGATAGTGTGAGGTGCAGGGGTTGAGGTGGAAGCAGGTAGTATGAGTTGCAGGGGTAGGTGAGGAAGCAGGTAGTGTGAGGTGCAGGGGGTGGGGTGGAAGCAGGTAGTATGAGTTGTAGCGGTAGGTGAGGGAAGCAGGTAGTTTGAGGTGCAGTGGGTGGGGGAGGGAAGCAAGTAGTGTGAGCTGCAGGGGGTGGGGGAGGGAAGCAGGTAGTGTGAGGTGCAGGGGGTGGCGGAGGGAAGCAGGTAGTGTGATATGCAGGGGTTGAGTGAGGGAAGTAGGTAGTGTGAGGTGTAGGGAAGCAGGTATTGTGAAGCGCAGGGGTTGGGGGAAGGAAGCAGGTAGTGTGAGGCGCAGGGGGTGCGGAGGGAAGCACATAGTGTGAGGTGCAGGGGGTGAGATGGAAGCAGGTAGTATGAGGTGCAGGAGTGAGGGAGGGAAGCAGGTAGTGTGAGGCGCAAGGGCTAGCGGAGGGAAGCAGGTAGTGTGATGTGCAGGGGTTGTGCGAGGGAAGTAGGTAGTGTGAGGTGCAGGGGGTGGCGGAGGGAAGCAGGTAGTGTGATATGCAGGGGTTGAGTGAGGGAAGTAGGTAGTGTGAGGTGTAGGGAAGCAGGTATTGTGAAGCGCATTGGTTGGGGGAGGGAGTCAGGTAGCGTGAGGCGCAGTGGGTGGCGGAGGGAAGCACGTAGAGTGAGGCGCAGGGGGTGAGATGGAAGCAGGTAGTATGAGTTGCAGGGGTGGGGGAGGGAAGCAGGTAGTGTGAGGCGCAGGGGGTGAGATGGAAGCAGGTAGTATGAGGTGCAGGAGTGGGGGAGGGAAGCAGGTAGTGTGAGGCGCAGGGGGTGAGATGGAAGCAGGTGTATGAGGTGCAAGGGTGGGGGAGGGAAGTAGGTAGTGTGTGGCACAGCCGGTGGGGGAAGGAAGCAGGTAGTGTGAGGTACAGGGGTTGAGGTGGAAGCAGGTAGTATGAGTTGCAGGGGTAGGTGAGGTAAGCAGGTAGTGTGAGGTGCAGGGAGTGGGGGAGGGAAGCAGGTAGCATGAGGTGCATTGGGTGGGGGAGGGAAGCAAGTAGTGTGAGGTGCAGGGGGTGGGGGAGCGAAGCAGGTAGTGTGATGCGCAGGGGTTGGGCTAGCTTAAGCAGGTAGCGTGATGCGCAGGGGGTGGCGGAGGGAAGCACATACTGTGAGGCGCAGGGGGTGAGACGGAAGCAGGTAGTATGAGTTGCAGGGGTGGGGGAGGGAAGCAGGTAGTGTGAGGCACGGGTGTGGGGGAGGGAAGCAGGTAGCATGAGGCGCAGGCGGTGGGGTAGGGAAGCAGGTAGTGTGAGGTGCAGGTGTTGAGGTGGAAGCAGGTAGTATGAGTTTCAGGGGTGGGTGAGGGAATCAGGTTGTGTGAGGCGCAGGGGTTGGGGGAGGGAAGCAGGTAGCGTTAGGCGCAGGGGGTGGTGTAGGGAAGCTGGTAGTGTGAGGTGCAGGTGGTGAGATGGAAGCTGGTAGTATGAGGTGCAGGGGTGGGGGAGGGAAGCAGGTAGTGTGAGGTGCAGGGGGTGGGATGGAAGCAGGTAGTATGAGGTGCAGGGGTGGGGGTGGGAAGTAGGTAGCGTGATGCACAGCCGGTGGGGGAGGGAAGCAGATAGTGTGAGGTGCAGGGGTTGAGGTGGAAGCAGGTAGTATGAATTGCAGGGGTAGGTGAGGGAAGCAGGTAGTGTGAGGTGCAGGGGGTGGGGGAGGGAAGCAGATAGCATGAGGTGCATTGGGTGGGGGAGGGAAGCAAGTAGTGTGAGGTGCAGGGGGTGGGGTGGAAGCAGGTAGTACGAGTTTTAGCGGTAGGTGAGGGAAGCAGGTAGTTTGAGGTGCAGTGGGTGGGGGAGGGAAACAAGTAGTGTGAGGTGCAGTGGGTGGGGGAGGGAAACAAGTAGTGTGAGCTGCAGGGGGTGGGGGAGGGAAGCAGGTAGTGTGAGGTGCCGGGGGTGGGGGAAAGAAGCAGGTAGTGTGAGGTGCAGAGGGTGGCTGAGGGAAGCAGGTAGTGTGATATGCAGGGGTTAAGTGAGGGAAGTAGGTAGTGTGAGGTGTAGGGAAACAGGTAGTGTGAAGCGCAGGGGTTGGGGGAAGGAAGCAGGTAGTGTGAGGCGCAGGGGGTGCGGAGTGAAGCACATAGTGTGAGGTGCAGGGGGTGAGATGGAAGCAGGTAGTATGAGGTGCAGGAGTGGGGGAGGGAAGCAGGTAGTGTGATGTGCAGGGGTTGAGCGAGGGAAGTAGGTAGTGTGAGGTGTAGGGGTGGGGGAGGGATGCAGGTAGTGTGAAGCGCATTGCTTGGGGGAGGGAAGCAGGAAGCGTGAGGCGCAGTGGGTGGCGGAGGGAAGCACGTAGTGTGAGGCGCAGGGGGTGAGATGGAAGCAGGTAGTGTGAGGTGCAGGGGTGGGGGAGGGAAGCAGGTAGTGTGAGGCGCAGGGGGTGAGATGGAAGCAGGTAGTATAAGGTGCAGGGGTGGGGGAGGGAAGTAGGTAGCGTGAGGCACAGCCGGTGGGGGAGGGAAGCAGATAGTGTGAGGTGCAGGGGTTGAGGTGGAAGCAGGTAGTATGAGTTGCAGGGGTAGGTGAGGAAGCAGGTAGTGTGAGGTGCATGGGGTGGGGTGGAAGCAGGTAGTATGAGTTGTAGCGGTAGGTGAGGGAAGCAGGTAGTTTGAGGTGCAGTGGGTGGGGGAGGGAAGCAAGTAGTGTGAGCTGCAGGGGGTGGGGGAGGGAAGCAGGTAGTGTGAGGTGCAGGGGGTGGCGGAGGGAAGCAGGAAGTGTGATATGCAGGGGTTGAGTGAGGGAAGTAGGTAGTGTGAGGTGTAGGGAAGCAGGTATTGTGAAGCGCAGGGGTTGGGGGAAGGAAGCAGGTAGTGTGAGGCGCAGGGGGTGCAGAGGGAAGCACATAGTGTGAGGTGCAGGGGGTGAGATGGAAGCAGGTAGTATGAGGTGCAGGGGTGGGGGAGGGAAGCAGGTAGTGTGAGGCGCAAGGGGTAGCGGAGGGAAGCAGGTAGTGTGATGTGCAGGGGTTGTGCGAGGGAAGTAGGTAGTGTGAGGTGCAGGGGGTGGCGGAGGGAAGCAGGTAGTGTGATATGCAGGGGTTGAGTGAGGGAAGTAGGTAGTGTGAGGTGTAGGGAAGCAGGTATTGTGAAGCGCATTGGTTAGGGGAGGGAATCAGGTAGCGTGAGGCGCAGTGGGTGGCGGAGGGAAGCACGTAGTGTGAGGCGCAGGGGGTGAGATGGAAGCAGGTAGTATGAGTTGCAGGGGTGGGGGAGGGAAGCAGGTAGTGTGAGGCGCAGGGGGTGAGATGGAAGCAGGTAGTATAAGGTGCAGGGGTGGGGGAGGGAAGTAGGTAGCGTGAGGCACAGCCAGTGGGGGAGGGAAGCAGATAGTGTGAGGTGCAGGGGTTGAGGTGGAAGCAGGTAGTATGAGTTGCAGGGGTAGGTGAGGGAAACAGGTAGTTTGAGGTGCAGGGGGTGGGGGAGGGAAGCAGGTAGCATGAGGTGCATTGGGTGCGGGAGGGAAGCAAGTAGTGTGAGGTGCAGGGGGTGGGGTGGAAGCAGGTAGTATGAGTTGTAGGGGTAGGTGAGGGAAGCAGGTAGTTTGAGGTGCAGGGGGTGGGGGAGGGAAGCAAGTAGAGTGAGCTGCAGGGGGTGGGGGAGGGAAGCAGGTAGTGTGAGGTGCCTGGGGTGGGGGAGAGAAGCAGGTAGTGTGAGGTGCAGGGGGTGGCGGAGGGAAGCAGGTAGTGTGATGTGCAGGGGTTGAGTGAGGGAAGTAGGTAGTGTGATGTGTAGGGAAGCAGGTAGTGTGAAGCGAAGGGGATGGGGGAAGGAAGCAGGTAGAGTGATGCGCAGGGGGTGCGGAGGGAAGCACATAGAATGAGGCGCAGGGGGTGAGATGGAAGCAGGTATTATGAGGTGCAGGAGTGGGGGAGGGAAGTAGGTAGTGTGAGGCACAGGGGGTGAGATGGAAGCAGGTAGTATGAGGTTCAGGGGTGGGGGAGGAAAGCAGGTAGTGTGAGGTACAGGGGTTGAGGTGGAAGCAGGTAGTATGAGTTTCAGGGGTAGGTGAGGGAAGCAGGTAGTGTGAGGTGCAGGGGGTGGGGGAGGGAAGCACGTAGTGTGAGGTGCAGGGGGTGGGGAGGGAGCAGGTAATGTGAGGTGCAGGGGGTGCGGGAGGGAAGCAGGTAGTGTGATGTGCAGGGGTTGAATGAGGGAAGTAGGTAGTGTGAGGTGCAGGGGGTGGGGGAGGGAAGTAAGTAGTGTGATGCGCAGGGGTTGGGGAAGCTTAAGCAGGTAGCGTGATGCGCAGGGGGTGGCTGAGGGAAGCACATACTGTGAGGCGCAGGGGGTGAGATGGAAGCAGGTAGTATGAGTTGCAGGGGTGGGGGAGGGAAGCAGGTAGTGTGAGGTGCAGGGGTTGAGGTGGAAGCAGGTAGTGTGAGTTGCAGGGGTAGGTGAGTGAAGCAGGTAGTTTGAGGTGCAGGGGGTGGGGGAGGGAAGCAGGTAGCATGAGGTGCATTGGGTGGGGGAGGGAAGCAAGTAGTGTGAGGTGCAGGGGGTGGGGTGGAAGCAGGTAGTATGAGTTGTAGGGGTAGGTGAGGGAAGCAGGTAGTTTGAGGTGCAGGGGGTGGGGGAGGGAAGCAAGTAGTGTGAGCTGCAGGGGGTGGGGGAGGGAAGCAGGTAGTGTGAGGTGTCGGGGGTGGGGGAGGGAAGCAGGTAGTGTGAGGTGCAGGGAGTGGCGGAGGGAAGCAGGTAGTGTGATGTGCAGGGGTTGAGTGAGGGAAGTAGGTAGTGTGAGGTGTAGGGAAGCAGGTAGTGTGAAGCGAATGGGTTGGGGGAAGGAAGCAGGTAGAGTGATGCGCAGGGGGTGCGGAGGGATGCACATAGAATGAGGCGCAGGGGGTGAGATGGAAGCAGGTATTATGAGGTGCAGGAGTGGGGGAGGGAAGCAGGTAGTGTGAGGCTCAGGGGGTGAGATGGAAGCAGGTAGTATGAGGTTCAGGGGTGGGGGAGGGAAGCAGGAAGTGTGAGGTACAGGGGTTGAGGTGGAAGTAGGTAGTATGAGTTGCAGGGGGTGGGGAGGGAGCAGATAATGTGATGTGCAGGGGTTGAATGAGGGAAGTAGGTAGTGTGAGGTGCAGGGGGTGGGGGAGGGAAGTAAGTAGTGTGATGCGCAGGGGTTGGGGAAGCTTAAGCAGGTAGCGTGATGCGCAGGGGGTGGCTGAGGGAAGCACATACTGTGAGGCGCAGGGGGTGAGATGGAAGCAGGTAGTATGAGTTGCAGGGGTGGGGGAGGGAAGCAGGTAGTGTGAGGCACGGGGGTGGGGGAGGGAACCAGGTAGCGTGA